>JAAALK010000283.1:52148535-52470995 GCA_019279435.1 Zizania palustris | reverse complement strand
AATTAAAGCGGGGATTGAGTGGGGCGTGGAGACATGCTGGATGAGGTGGGCACGATTGGATTAATTGCAATATATTTGATTTCGTGTAAAATTAAATCAAATCCCGCCCTGAATGAGGCAGTAGTTTTATTTACAAAAGATCGATCAGCACCACGTTGAACTATGTATATGTAATACTAACATATACACTGTAGAGTTATTGCTGTTAAAATTTGTTGATATAAATGAACTGACATCTATCTCTTTTTGAAATAGGCCACATGGGCCCGACCTTGTTTGAAGGCCATGAGTGTGTCGGGGATATGAACGAAAACTTTCCAAGAGGTCACTCATCTTGATACTACTCCCGCCTGAGCACGCTTAACAATAGAGTTCTGAGAGAAGATTTGGTGTCAGCTAACTCACATCTCTTTCAGCACTGACATCTATCTTGGATCCGCGCGCTCTCTCTTAACTATTAATGCATGAAGCGAGAGAAGATGGTCCTGCAAAATGGGCTTAAATTTGTTAAGTTGCTGTGGGAGTTCAAATTTGTAAAACGAATAATGCCAATTAATAAGCAGGAGAATATACTCTAGGCTTGACCACTACTCGTCTACTTCTTGGTCGGTGTTGTCAATAATCTGCACATCTTCAGATCAAACACTTGAAGGCGAGAAATTGTAATAACATGCATTCTCTCTCTATATATGTATATGTACTCCTGGAAATTAAAGAGAAGATTATGAATCTAAACATGCATGCAGATCGATCGAGAGCTTAGAAAGAGAAAGAAAAATCTAGGTTTCTACCCTACGTCGTCGGTACGTCCCATCCTATGCATGCATGCATGCATGCATGTTCATTTCATTTCATTTCATCCCGTGAATTGTACTGACGGTACACTTCGATTTACGATATCGAGCGCCATTGCTCCCCTTGTTTGTACAGTATCTGTACGCCAAGATACGTACACCGTTAAATTTTGAGCCAAAAAGATTGTACGTACCTTGGTAACTAGAGTAGCTACGACCTACGAGCTGATCGATCGATCGAGGTAGGACGTACGCAGTGAGAGTATATATTTCCAGCGAATATTTCTTTCCATGCAGCAGATTGACACGTGTGTACGTACGTGAGCAAGCAGCAGTGAGACTGTGAGAGTCTCTCCGGCAGAAGAATTTACCCGGCCTGCACGTACGCGTGCATGCATTTCCATGGACAAAACGTACAACTAAGGACAGGTTTTACCGGCTTTACGGATTAATTACCGCGGGTTAGTAGTTAATTAATTACCGTACGTACGTCGCGCGCGCGTGTGTTACAGTGGCACTGCACGCATGCACTGAGACTTCTCCCTTTGCTATATATATATATATATATATATATGCATGCATGCATGGCTGTACCTGTACGTACGTAGTTGGGACCAATATATATATATATACGTAGTTACGTACGTACGGTATATATTCGATCTTTTCTCGATCGGCACTGATGATTAATTATTTAGACGTTTTCGTAACTATATCGATATGGTCGGTCTAGTTAAATTAGGATTTTCCTGTAATATAATCGTACGTCTGTAATATAATGGTCTGAATGAACATGAATAACATATTTTTTAAGAAGATCACGACACGAATAATATATTGCAAGAAGATATATCGACGTGAATAGTACACGGCGGCAAAATAGTAGTTTATCACTCTCCATATATATATATATATATATATATATATCTCTGCATGCTCGATCTGTATTCAGTATTATTCAACAATGCAAATATATATATACATGAGGCAGAGAGATCCCCGGGTGATTCTACGTACAGAGAACGTAGACGGTAACCTACGTACACGTTCGCAGACGTGTACTGTACGTACTCCGAACTTAACTTGCTGAATACTACCAATTATAGAAATATTAAACCTCTAGCTAGCTAGCTACCTCGCGTGTATATATAAATATATGTTGTCTACATATATATATATATATTACCGGAGTAAATAACATGTATATTATTAATTAATTTGTCCAGAATCTTAGCGTGTACGTATATATGTGTATGGTGTGCGTACTGTTGCGACACACGTACGTACGCCGTAGGGACCGATCGACGCGCGGCATGTCTGATACAAGTACGTACGGACGCTCCATATACGTTTGACTATTCCACAGACACATAAGCATTCGGAATTCTGTATTCATGTATAGAACGGATATTGGCCTCGTGTTTTTCGTATTTTATTTGTTTTAGCGAGTCTCACAACCTAGAATTTTTAAACATTATGTATATTTAGTGAGTAAGGCCTACAAATGGACTCAAAAACATGAATATATTTTTTTCTTCAAATTTTGGTTTAGTATTTCATGCACTTGTAGTTCAAATTTCACATATTTCAATAAAAATCATAGAAATACACTTAATAAATTAAAAATAGTAAACTGATCAAAAAAAATATCCAGTTTTTACATGATATTAGTTATGTTGTATTTTGATTATAAAAAAGTTTTAAGTCAAAAAAATATAACCATCGATTTAGTTTTAATCCTAACCTATTAATTCTCTAAACCCTAATTTCTCCTCAGAGAATCTCCGTTTTCGTAACATCCCATGTGACAACTTTCTCGAAATATTTTTCAATTTTTATCATAGCATCCACGTATCATATCATAATACCATGACAAGTTTCGTGTTTTTAGACTAGTTTTCAAATTCAAGCTATTTTAGTATCATATCATACTACCACAACATCCATGTTATATTTTGAGGGTAGAAAAAAAAATTCTAAGCTAAAACCAAATTTCAAATATCACGTGGACTCGAAACAATTTTTCACACCAAATGATGGCATTTTTGAGTTTACTGTTTTTTTTCAAAAAAAAATCGGCAAACTCGAAACATTTTTTACCACCCAAATAGGTCGTCCCAACGTCTGTTAGTACCTATTTTTTATTTTTTACCGAGTATCATGAGGTTTCCCAAGTGCATTCCTATTAGACACGCGGGTAAACCCCCTTTTCACCGAGCGTAATTGTTTACCAAGTATTTTTGTTCAAAAATACTCGGCAAACTCATCTTTGTCGAGTGCTTGAAATAATGCACTCGACGAATTTTCACTTTCTCGTAATGCCTATATTTTTTGGAAAAAATAATATTTTATTGTTTGATAAATAATTAAGTTAAAACATTTAAGTTTAGTGTTATGCACGTCATATTGTTAAATTAATATTTTAAAATATTATTATCTTAATAGTCATTGGTAATCATCTATAAAGCACTATTATCAATATTCTATATTAAAAACCGTATAAAAAACTATATGTCACGTCTTGTATTTTTCAACTGAGATAGTATATATATTCAGATAAATAGATGAAATAAATGGGATATGCATGGGCCTACATATAACTCTAGGCTCTTTAATTTGCATCTGAGATGCAAATTCTGTGGCCAATTAATTGTGATCGTCTTGTCTGAAAGGTTAATTAAAGGGGCTCTAATTATATACTGATATATAGTACGTACGTACGTGATAGATGATCGAGACTGCTTGCTTTTTCAGAGAGAATTATATATATGAGATATAATCGATATCTGTTTTTACTTATCCATACATCCAGTGATGGCTTGTACGCTTTATATGAGTAATTTTAAACCTATTAGTTTGACACCAATCGAGAGTACTAAAATAAAAATATTTTTACCTAATTGAGTACCATAAAAATCGCTTTATATGTAATCCCTCCGTTTATAATACTTTCATATTATAAAAAGTTTGACTTTATAAGCTAAACTTATCTAATCTTAACCATATTTATAAACATTAATATCTATAACATCAAAAAATACACTATTAACATATATATATTTCATGTATGGTTGGTTTAATAAAACTAATATTATTATATAATTATTGGTATATTAATTTTTCTATAAAATTGATTAAAATAAAATAAATTTAACTCGTAAAAGGTTCAACACAGTCCGTAATGTTGAAAAGAGGCAATGATAGTTTTTGTGGATTTTTGATACAGATTAGAGATGTTGCGTATTAATTGCGAGTACACGTACGTACGTATGTACGTACTGACGTAGCGCACGCTGTCCTATACATGTAGCCAGGTCGAGATTTGTTTGCCTCTCTCTCTGCATGCGTGCCCGCCACGAGAGCGTTATTCTACACCACGTGTGTAGAATAATTATTTTACACCGATCAATTTCAGTACTAGATTTTCTCAGTAGAATAGTAATTGAGTATTACTTTTTTCTCAGCAGTAGATTTCTCAGTAGAATAGTTATTATACACTCGTGGTAGGATAACATTTGTATATATATATATATATGTATGTATTAGTGTACAGAAAAACGTACAGACTCACTCTGTAAGCTGCATTTACGTACGTACCGCTGCGCATATATACGTGTACAGTGTACAGAAAAACGTACGTACAGACTCTGTATGTTGCATTTACGTACGTACGTGACCAGTGCCAGTAATTAATTAGCTAGCGAATCGAATTGTCACAGTTGTTTTTATTATTACGTCTGTTAGAGAGTATATATATATGTATGTTATCATCAAACGATATATGATTATATTTAAACTATCTCGATCTGGCCTCTCCGTCGCGTCATCGCCTTAGCTTCGTATGTATATTCATAAGCTTCGTTTGATGTACGCCTCCTGCGTATATATATCTTCTTGAAAAAATTAATATTTCTACGTATATGGATCTGTACATGTTGCGTACATATGCTTGATTTTTCTTTTCTTTAAATTTGGGTTGCCGGCCTGTTCTGCAGTCGGCGCCGACCGCAGAGGGCAGTCGCCCCTCGCGCACCGTCCGATCTTAATCGGGCGGTGCGAAGCCCCTCTCTCTCTCTTCGAAGCCCCCTGCGAAGTAGGTCCCACCGACGCGAAGCCCCTCGCACAGCCGTCCGATTGAGATCAGAGGGCTCCGAGGGGGGACTGCCCTCTACAGTCGGCGAGGCCGACCGACTGCAGAGGATCTCATTTGCTGTTAGAGATCGATCGAGAAACCGCAATGCATCATTGCAGATAGCTAGCAACATTTGTATGTATATATGCGTACGTAGCTCAGCACGTAGCTGCTTGTGTATATATGTGTGTACATGCATGCATGTATTATTACAGGGTATATATATCACCTCACCGGCCGTACGTAGCTGATAGATGCAATGCATGTATGCATGGGTACGGTGCATGGATGGACCACATGCATGCATGGCGAGAGCAACATGCATGGATGGTCAGGATGGACCTAGCTGTTCTATTCAATCTGAAATGTTCGTATTAGGATCAAGCCAGAACACTGCATATATACAGCAGCAGCTGGGGTCCAGTATGTTTAGGGTTGCAATGATCAGAAACGCCCATCAACGTGCAGTGGACGTACGCACATACGTCGTCTCTGCAGCAAGAAGATATGACAAAGGTTATTAGCTAGCTAGCTATAGTAGTTTGCTTAATGAATTCTTAGAATCATTATATTTTTTTAAAAATATAGATTACATAATTAGCTAGCAACGAATGAAGACGAGCTGGGAAGAGAGAGCTAGCTAGCACAGACAGCTTGGCTTGGCCATCTTGTTCGATTGAGTGGAGAGGCAGGCAGGCATGAGGAGGGCATCGTCACATGGCCAATTGCACGCCCATCACTTGGCTTCTTGCTGTCCATGGCTCCTCCTTGTATATATATTATAAGCTGTTTTCCTTTGCCTTTTATATATGTCGATTTTTCAAATTTGTAAATAAACATACAGACATCTATAATATCAAATCAGTTTCATTAGGGGCGCCCCTGTTGCGCGACACACACATATAAGAGGGACGCCGGTGCACATAAACAAGTTGCTGTTCTAGTGTACAAAGTCCGCCCTATAATGCTATCCAATCTGAGCCGTGTGCCGAAACAAAGGGATTGCCTCTCGACTCGCCGAACTTCATCACCGCAGCACCAAAGCCATGGCGGGATCATCCTCTTCACGGGAACAACCAAAAGGTGTGTACAAGATGATCCGACTCTAAGTAATCTCATGCTAGTACTAGACCTAGAGGATCCTAGGGCAATTTAAACTAACAGATCTATCAGCAGATTACACTGTTTAGATGGGAAGAAAACAATAATTCTCCCTGACAAGCACACACACACATATATATGAATGGACAGGACGGGTGCATTATTCTGATTAATTATCCATCACCTTGCTTTCTGGCTTCTCTCTCTATCTACCAGCTTTCTTTCTTCCTCCCAGGTGAACTAATCATATTCAGTTTCCTCTTAATTTGTGCCTTCCAAGAGTGTACTTCCTCCTGTTGATCTTTTATATGCGTGTGTGCGCTAGTAGCTACTAGCTCTCTAGCTATATATACTATGTACATAACATACCTTGTATGGTTAATTATATTACATGGGCAAACTCAGGCTAATTAAGTAAGTGTGGCATGCACCTGCAGGAGGGTTTATTGCATTGGCTTAATAAATCGTGTGAGCATTTGCACAACCAACACGGTTGGTGTACCAGAAGCTAGTAGCAAGCAAGCAAGCTGATTTCTGCAGCAGATCAGTCCAGGCAACAAGATTCCACCAGTTCGACGAGACAACGTACAGTTTTGAGAATGATATGTTGCTTGACAATCTTGTAGCAGTGATGTCAGCTAGCTTAGTGTATGTTAAGCCGCTAGCTCCAACTGCCAAATGTCTTAGGACACATAAGTCTTCTTCTTGTTAATTAATGCATGCATATTATTGTCTCAAGCTAAGGTACTGCCTGGCCTTCAAGCAAGCTAATCTCTTTTTTTTTTGAAATAAAGTGCTTTTATTTATTAAAGAAGAGACGACATCTGAATTACACACAGATAGTTAGACCGGGAAAAGAAAGCATAGGGGACTAAAAGGGGAGGGTTAGGGAGAAGAGGAGAGTTTCAAGATCACACATGATTAAGATAACCACAGTTTGCATAGGACTAAAGGAATTCTGGAAAACCCTATGATTTCTTTCTTTCTAAAGGTTCCACCAAGTATATATAATAAGTTCATTCAAAAGTTTTTTGTGCTGAATAGGGATCAAACTTACCGCTCTAAGCCACCAATCATGCAAGTTGAGGCGGGAAGACAGGTCTGGAGAGTTAGAAAAATTTAACCGCAGCCGAATCCTATGCCAAACCTGAACAGTGAAGTCACACAGCAAATGACACAGATTGGATTACATGGCCATCCATGTCCTGTGAGAATTCTCTTTTTCAACAGTGTCCAGCTAGTCTTCAATAATCATTTTTTACAGGTTTTTATTACACACAAGTATATATTCAAATTTAAAATTTTTGAATTCAACACTGTATGTACCGGCCAGTGGTCATGTGTTAATAATTCATATCACGATGAGATGTATACATATATGGTTTATCACCAAATTCATGCGTCCAATGTTGTAGATATACCTTTTTGTACGCCAAACATCAAAGGTGAGGAATTAATCTTTGATTATATTGAAGGTATTGTAAGTAGGATTTGCAAGATTGTAGTAACTTAACCGAGCCAGTTTTTGTCTTTACCATCTACATCTACCGTTGGTAAGTGGTTATCAATTATTTTTATATTAAATTAGACCGATAACAATAAAAATCAGATCGTTTATCGTGGTAACGGGTCTGAAAACATGTGATCACTAGATTGACAGACAATTTGTAAACCCTGGTTTTTGTTGGTGAGACAATTAAAAATATATCTTTAGACTTGTGGGATCCATTGCTTGTTTCATCAATTCCATTATTCCTACGTTGATCAATTAATTAAGGAAAATAAACCCAAACTAAGAATTCTTATAACCAAGAGATGGATGACCAAGCAAAATGTAATTACCAAACGAAGCACACAAGTCCAAAATTTAATCATGATGAACTTAGCTAGCTCTACCGTACCCATTCCCATGAGACCAATGGAAAGAGAGAAGCGTATTAATATTGTCGACAGCGAATGATTTGACCATATCTTTACACGTTTGTCGGTCCAAATCATTCAACACGGCGCTAGCTTGAACTAATTAATCGAGATTATTGTTGATTCTCTCGTGTGCTACTATGTTTTTCTTTTCAGTGGTTTACTTTGAATTCCTGGCCTTTTCGGTTCATCTTCTTTTTTTTCAGATATATATATATATATATATATATATATATAATATTCTTTTCCTTTTTGTGACCCCGTCAAAAGAAACATCTAATCAAGCCCGACAAAAACATCACGCTTTGATAATTGAAGGAAAGCGATCGAACTGATCGATCGACAGGACACACGCATGATTATTTTTCTGAATTCTGAAGAGATTGAATTGAATTGATATATATATATAAATGATATCCTACACTATTGAAAAAAGTGTAGCATAACTATTCTACTGAGAAGTCTACTACTGAAAAAAAAATAGTACTCAATTACTATTCTACTGAGAAAATCCACTATTGAAAGTAGTCGGTGTAGAATAGTTATTCTACACACGTAGTGTACAATAGCGCTACCGTTGATATATATATATATATATATATATATATATATATATATATATATATATATATATATTGCTGTAAAAATCCTATAAGATTCTTATGATCAAATTCAATCATGCACAGCAACAGAGATTATTATGACTTCAGTTTTCGTTGTTAATTTCTTCAGGGGTTAATTAATTATCACATGTGCTCCAAAATTTCAAGCCAAATAAATATATACTACGGGGATTCGTGGTTGAATCAAATCGATCAATGTCATATACGCATGCATATAGAGGTTGAACTTGAACATGAGTTTAATTTGACAATTACTCAGGAAAAAATAAGAATAATTGGTCAAGCAGATTTTGCTTGCAGCTTCTTCTTCTTCTCTCTCTCTCTCTTTTTTAAAAAGGACTTTGCCTACAGCTAGCTTGATCCTTTGAATATTTAAACATGCAAAACAAAGACTGTTCTAAAGAAAAATGTCTTAGAATTAATGGACAGGACTCTTTTGCCCCAACTCTTCCACTCAACCACATCACTGAGTTTACTCTCTCTATTTTTTTATAAAAGTTATTTTAGTCTTCATAATTTTTGCTAAAATACAAGTACTCGAACTTTAGTTACCTTTTCTTATATTTTTTATGTTGATATAAATTTTAATTTATTCCAACTCAAATTTGCAAACCAGGCATATATAATACCTCAAATTTGCTAAAATTTTCTTTGAATCGGTAATGGCATGAATCTAAATACGTGAATTGTAATGATATTTTTCAAAGACGCAAAATTGTAATGGTATGGATCCAACTTTCCCGATTACTGGGCTTGTTAAAAGTTTAAACCATGTGAGTGAAATCAATCACGTGGAAGCGACGAGAGTGAGTGAAGCAACAGCCAGATGGTCATGTAAATCCAGTTCTTGCAGAGTTGCTCATGGAAAAAGATCATGCTGTTTGTTTCAGAATTCAGAATTCAGGGTAATAAATATTTAATGAGAGAGGAGAAGAGCAGCGGTGTGTGATAGATGGGGTAATCACAGGAAAATAACAATTAAGTTATGGTATAAGTTGGAATAATCGGTGTTGAGGGAAATACTTCCATCCACGTGGTAAAAAGGAAGCTACTCCGATCCGGAGGTAGAAATTTGAAGGGTAAAAGAAACCGGAGACTACTCTCCATAGATATGTCAACGATCGGTAAGGTTCCGCTAGAGAAAGCTTATCTGATTGGTTGCAAGCCGGAGGGTCCAGCAAGGCTTCGGTTAAAGAGAACCTTCCGAAAGGCCCCCTCCAGAAGGAGTGCCGTCGGGACAAATTAGACATCTGCTTTATTTAAGTGTTCACACGATCTTTTTACCCTTTTAGCCCTACGAAGATCAAGGAATAGTGTCCTCTGTGGCGGTTGTAATTAGAGGATAAAATAATATTCTCCTTATACTTTTTTCTTATAAATATCCACTCTTTACTGAGGTATAGGCATCGAATCGAGAGACAATCAATATACACTTCGAACTGTCCTTAGCTATTATCCACCTCGGAGGCTAGGAATAATCCGCAAACAATCTTTCCACTCAATAACCCTTCGTGGTTATTTAAACCTGTTAGCGTAATATTTTACGCCAATAATCGGTATATACCATTTTATCTCTCAAACCGATACACATTAAATATTATGTTATTCAGATTTTAATACCGGTGATATCAATCATTTTAAATCAGTATATTGTATTAGAGAACTATATTATATGTGGGGAATCAACCTATTCAAATATATCGTATTTAGTCACGTATATAAAATAAATTTATTTAATTTTATTAAACTCAAAACGATTATCGCTAATATAATGGATATGGTACCGAAATATTTTATTACTAGTCAAAACGGAGTTGAATTAAAATGCTATATATGTGGGATAAAGTATTTTAATCTATCACCAAAACCACTAACGAGAAGACATGAAAGACTGATGAAAGCGAGATTTATATTCAACGATATGTATTAATTTAAAAGATGTCATTATAGTAAACTAAAATTCTTCGGTGGGTTTCAGTTTCAATTATTTTTATTTTTATTCTATTTGCATGTTATTTTTTAATGTTATAATGTTTTCTATTACTAATGCTATGCTAAATATCGTAAATATTTTTTCAATATTTTTTATATAATTTATTTTAAACCATGCACTTTTTAAGGGATGGGCTTATAAAGAGTATCCCCGTCAAAAAATTTTACCTTTAACGAAAAAAATGTTTGTTTTTATCTCCTTATGTATGCTTCTATATTATCAAACCTCATCTTTCAATATTTCTTATACACCTTATATATTATTTTATAATACTACTTGTCATTTTAGTATTTTATTTTTAATATTAATCTATCAAATTTATTTACAAGAACAATACTTTCTGATATGGTGGAGTATATAATTTATTTAGTTTTGAACTGGACTAAGACCAAGCTTGTTAATTCCGTTCCGGTGATCATTTCAGTTTGGTTCTTGGAACGAAATGTTTCGGTAACTAACGATACCGATGTACCGTTTCATGGTCTAATAAAATAATATAAATGCATTTAAAATATATGTTAATACAATTAAATATGATATATTTTAATACATTGATATCTTAAATATAGCGTATAGTTTAAATACCAATATAATATATAGCTTAATATAAGTAATAATATGTAACACATATTAAAAAAATCAAAATGTAATTTTGACCGAAATGACCGATATGTACCAGTACCGGCCGATATCAAACGATATAGTCCAATATTGAAGCCAAAACGGTGCACCACTTAATACATGCGAGTTTAAGTGACGGTGGTTTGAGTGACGAAATGGTAAGTATCCGCCATTCTTGTCGGTACCAAAACAGAATTGATAAGCTCGACTAAGACACTCGTTAAAACAGATTAAAACAATCGAAACTATAGCATAATCCTAAAATGTTAGATTGTCATGCATTAAGATAACTG
This sequence comes from Zizania palustris, assembly GCA_019279435.1. NCBI lineage: Eukaryota > Viridiplantae > Streptophyta > Magnoliopsida > Poales > Poaceae > Zizania > Zizania palustris. The sequence continues at coordinate 52,459,518 of JAAALK010000283.1, read as the reverse complement.
ATTTGATTGTTTATTACATAGCTAATTATATTTAATATTTAAACTGTTTTTTACACTTAATTTACTTTTACGATAAGCATTCCACCGGGAATTGAAGGCGTAAGCTATGCAAAAGGGGCTAATTGCCTAATCTCATCCTCGCGGGGCTCCCTTGTGTGTCTATGTGTCTCACTCACCTCGTTCTCCCCTCTATATTTAGTTCTTTTGCTCCGTGGTAGCTGCAGTGTGGGGGAATCTGAGGACTGAGGCTGCTGCTCACCTGACTGAGAGCAGAATTGGACTGATCAATTCGTCTTCACTCTTGCAAGCTTCGAAGTTCGAAGAGAGGTGAGTACTGAGTAGTGGGCTGGGTGATTTCTGGGTTGCGTCTCCCGTTTGCTGCAAGATTTCTGAGCCAAAATTCTCCCTTGCTCTCTTTTTCTCCTTTTTCTGCTGCTTCCTCTTTCCCCAACCTTTTTCAGCGGTGAGCTCTGACGACGATGGCGGTTGTGCAGCAGAAAAGCTTGTCCTGGTAGTGGTGGTGGTGGGAAAGCTGGGAAATTTCGTCCATAAAAGTCACCGAAGCGGGTGGAAACTGCTCGAATTCTGCTAAAATTTATTGCTTCCGGCTGATCGGGTAGCCGTGCGAGGGAAAGATGATAACGTTCGTGGATTCGGCGGCCAAGGAGAGGGAGAGGGAGAGGGAGAGTGACAAGTGCCTGGACCCGCAACTGTGGCACGCCTGCGCCGGCGGCATGGTCCAGATGCCGCCGGTGAACTCCAAGGTGTACTACTTCCCGCAGGGCCACGCGGAGCACGCGCAGGGGCAGGGGCCCGTCGAGTTCCCGGCCGGCCGGGTCCCGGCCCTCGTCCTCTGCCGCGTCGCCGGCGTCAGGTATATGGCCGATCCGGACACCGACGAGGTCTTCGCCAAGATCCGCCTCGTCCCTGTACGGGCCAACGAGCACGGCTACGCCGGAGACGCCGATGACAGCATTGGCGCAGCCGCGGCCGCCGCACATGAGGAGAAGCCCGCCTCCTTCGCCAAGACGCTCACTCAGTCCGACGCCAACAACGGCGGGGGATTCTCCGTGCCGCGGTACTGCGCCGAGACAATCTTCCCCCGGCTTGACTACTCCGCCGATCCCCCCGTCCAGACCGTCCTCGCCAAGGACGTGCACGGCGTGGTCTGGAAGTTCCGGCACATTTACCGCGGCACGCCTCGCCGCCACCTCCTCACCACGGGGTGGAGCTCCTTCGTGAACCAGAAGAAGCTCGTCGCCGGGGACTCCATCGTGTTCATGCGCACCAATAACGGGGATCTCTGCGTGGGCATCCGGCGCGCCAAGAAAGGGGGCGTCGGAGGCCCGGAGCTGCTGCCGTCGCCGCCGCCGCCCTCGGCGGCCGGCAATTACGGCGGATTCTCCATGTTCTTGAGGGGCGACGACGACAGCAACAAGATGACGGCGATGGCCAGGGGGAAGGTGAGAGTCCGTGTGCGGCCGGAGGAGGTCGTCGAGACGGCCAATCTTGCTGTGAGCGGGCAACCTTTCGAGGTTGTTTACTACCCTCGGGCGAGCACGCCGGAGTTCTGCGTCAAGGCGGGGGCGGTCAGGGCGGCGATGCGGACCCAGTGGTTCGCCGGCATGAGGTTCAAGATGGCATTTGAGACGGAGGACTCGTCGAGGATCAGCTGGTTCATGGGGACAGTTTCGGCCGCGCAGGTCGCTGACCTTAGATGGCCTAATTCACCATGGAGACTGCTCCAGGTACATCAAATTCCCCTCCTCAAGTGCACTGTCCTATCAAGGACTACTTCAACACAATGTTCCAGTAGGCAGTAGCATTATTGGCATTTAGGATTGTGTCCATGGTTGTGGCATTGATGTTTGTAATGGCTTCTGCAGGTGTCTTGGGATGAACCGGACTTGTTGCAGAATGTGAAGAGGGTGAGCCCATGGCTGGTTGAGCTTGTGTCAAGCATGCCAGCCATCCACCTTGCTCCTTTCTCGCCTCCTCGGAAGAAGCTTTGCGTTCCGTTGTACCCCGAGCTTCCCATCGACGGCCAGTTTCCGGCGCCGATGTTCCATGGAAGCCCACTCGGCCGTGGCGTTGGTCCTATGTGCTATTTCCCGGATGGCACTCCTGCAGGCATACAGGGAGCCAGGCATGCTCAATTTGGTATATCTTTATCAGATCTCCACCTTAACAAACTGCAGTCGAGTCTGTCACCCCACGGGCTTCACCAGCTCGATCAGCCAAGGATCGCTGCCGGGCTAATTATCGGCCATCATCCAGCTCGTGATGATATCTCTTGCTTGCTGACCATTGGTAGCCCCCAGAACAACAAGAAATCAGATGTCAAGAAGGCGCCAGCCCAGCTGATGCTGTTTGGAAAACCCATACTCACTGAGCAGCAGATATCCTTGGGCTTCACTCCAGTGGCTGTCACGAAGAGCCCTTCTGATGAAGAGGCGGTGAAGAAGAGTAGCTCGGATGCTTCAAGCCCAAGAAGCAACCACAATGGCTCTGCAGATGATGTGTCATGTGGAGGAGCTCCATTGTGCCAACAAGACCACAAGGTGCTTGATGTCGGATTGGAAACAGGGCACTGCAAGGTGTTCATGCAGTCGGAGGATATTGGGCGCACACTTGATCTCTCTGCTGTTGGTTCATACGAGGAATTATACCGGCGGCTCGCTGACATGTTCGGCATCCAGAAAGCCGAGCTGATGAGTCATGTTTTCTACCGTGATGCAGCTGGGGCACTCAAACACACTGGAGATGAACCTTTCAGGTTTGTGCTTTTTTAGATCAAAATGCGTGTTACCGTGTTTCTGTTCAAGCACAAGATTACCTGTTTTAGGATTTTGATTCGATGTTTCGCCATGGTTCACCCTTCAAGAGTTCCAAGAACATGACTAGAAAGGGGGTTCTCCTACTTATTCTAGTTCCGTACCATATAAACTAACCAACTATGCACTGATACTGACCTTTAAATTGTCTGTGTACTACAAGAACATGGAATTGCCCACATTTGTAGTTGTTGTGTTCTTTCCCAGGCCTTCAGTTTCACTTAGTATATTTAAGTTCACTTAACTTGATGCACCCAAACTCTAGGTCTTCTTTCCTTGGAAGCATCCATGTAGTGGTTTGACTTCTCTTGAGAGGAGTTTTAAGCTGGGACACCTAAACACCTTCTATCCGGACCATCGTTCTCAATTCGCGTTCGCTACAATTCTTTCGATCTTCACTCGTGTTCTGAACAGGTACTAATGGTTTGCAGTACTCGTTCTGAATTTGCAGCGAATTCACGAAGACGGCACGCAGGCTGAATATACTCGCGGGTACGAGCTGCCGCGAAAACCTAGCAAGGTAGGAGGAACTGAAGCTCTTGTCAATTGTACAGCTGGTGGATCGAGCACGGTGGCAATTTTGAAGGCAAATTGCCAGTTTCCTAGCACTGATACAATTCCAAGGAGGCAATTCAGTTTTCTTTCGTTAGAGATTCCCACATTTTATCGTCAGGTTTACCAGACTGGCTCTATCCTACAGTCATTTTCAATGGATCATTAGCAGCCGCGTTTGATCATTCTTGTGTACTTGGACACGAACCGCTACTACGCGAAATGCAACCACGGAATTTTTTGCCAGCACGTTGAATTGTCTGAAAAAAAATCTGAATCTGCATTGCACCTAAAATTCAGAGCTGATGCCATACTCTGATACCCTGCTATGTCGTGCATAGAATTTTTTTGCGGGGATCTTGCGAGTTTGCAGTGTGTGATGCCATCGGATTCAGAGCCGCACACTTTTCATCCCGACGTCGCCATGTCTTGTCGTGTGTTCTGTTGCAGTGACAGGCGAACATGCCGTCCGACTGTGACGCCTACTGCTGCTGCTACACTTCATCCGCTGCGACCTCCCTTTCTTTTACTGTCAAAATCATAAAGCCGATGAAATTCAGTCAAAATTTGCGGTCTCGCTTGATTCAGTCCCGCGCGAATTCATGAAAACTTCTCGATAATCTTGCCAAACCCGAATTTCGGTGAAATTGCTGCGGGCCGAAATCTGTGTACTGGCCGAGCTTGTAGACCTTGCATTGCAGCTAGGCGCGTAGCTTGTCCCATCTTGTACATGCATCGATCGATCTCAATCCCGGACATGAGTACATACGCATCCTTCCGTGCGAGGTGATCGATCTTTAATCTGCAGTGCATTGCACGGGGTGAAAAGTAGCTGTGCTTGCAGTAAGAACAGTGGCGCCTCTGTGCTCAGAATGTGCAAGATGGATGTAGAGATCATACTATGTTTTTGTTTTTTTTAAAGATGCAGTAGTGTGGACCTGGTACGACCTGAAACTCTGAATTCAAAATATTCAGAGATGGAGCTCCGTATTATCATCTGAATTATAACGAACTCCAACTCCCAAAATTATCGTGGATATAAAGAGTAGGAGTCATCTGTTTGTTTGGTTGGAGAGTGAGAGATTATAATATAATAATATAAGATTTTCTAACTTTCAATGAATTGAAGTAATTATATATGGTAACAGAAGCAAATTCAAAAGTAAATTATGCAAATGCTAGAAGTAATAATAGACTACAATCTATACAAGACAGATGACCTAGCTCACCACCCGTACGTGCACACCGCACATGCACGCGTACATACAAGCGTCCACACGTACGTACACGCGTTGTACACAGCTCGTAGCTAGGCCGGCCGCCTGCATGCGCGCTCCGGCGTCAAGCCGCGCGCGCTGCCGTGCGCTGGCCAGACCGTGCGCGCGCGCGCGTACGTCGCGATGCGGCTACGGCGAGCTGCGTTCTGAGCGCGCCGCGCGCCGGCCGGTGTGGCGCCGTCGCTCTCTGCTGCCTGCTGGCCTGTGGGTTGCTGTATGACTGTATCGGTGACGGTGTCTTGTCATGAGCAGCTTACTAATGGGATGTTCCTTTCGTCACCGAAAGAAGGAACTGTCACGGTGTCAGAGCTGGATTTTTTTATTTCAAATGTCACACCTGATCGGATTTTTGCTTTAATTCGGGCACAGATTCAGCGAGAGGCTTGTCCCATCGACCAAAGCCAAATCGATCCGAAGTCAGAACAGATCAGAGCAAGTGGTATAATCTTTATTCTTTAACGCAATCGAACAGGAAGCGAATAAAGCTCGTAACGCTCGCTACTCGCTAGGGAGTAGGGAGCTGGGAGTAAGCTGGCAGCCAGGTGAAGGAGCAGGACGTCGCGACGCGCGCGAGCGGCCGTGACACGTACGGCGCGCGAGGCCCACGTGAGGTCGGGGAAGGGACGGCACGCACACGCACACGCGCGCGCTCGATCTCGAGACGTGATGCTCCGCGCCGCGGGGCGCGCGGCGCGCGGAGCAGTAGAGTGTAGCGGGGGCGGCGCCGCGCGACTCGTCTCGGCTAGTAATAGCTAGCTCGTTCGTCCGGTTCGTCCGCCCGCGGCGAGTCAATCCAAGCCAGAGAGCGCGCGCTCCCGGCGCGCGCGGTTGCCCGTTCCGTCACGGAGTTAGCCATCCAGCCACACTGCCCATGCATGCCGCAACCGACGTACTACGTACGCGCGCACTGCTCGTCCCACGCAGAGACCAACACGCACGAAATCTCATCACCAAATTCAAGTTTCTGTCCTCCCTGTTCAGTTCTCCACTCAACCAATCTGTGAAAGTACCAGTTCATCGAACAACGAGCTGAGCTGAGCTGAGCTGAGCTGAGCTCAGTAGTCAGTACCATGCCAAGCCATGCATGCATCCATACAAATATGATATATATTTGCCATTTAGTATACACACGTACGTCGGTACGTGCTACTTTGATATCTCTTACGTATACATGTAGATTTTGATCACAAAGCACACAAGTACACGCACACGTACGTATTCTGTATTCACTTGGGGTGGCGTACATGGAGCAAGTGGGCATACAGAACAAAAATACAGCACAGCTAGTACCGTACCACCAGTGGCGGAGCTAGAGTAAAACTGAAGGGGGTGCACCGCTTAAAGCGGTACACCGAATTAAATCTAAGGGAGTGCACAAAAGATGAAAAATTAACAATAATAACTAATTTTTTTGCAAAGGGGTTGCTAGGAACCCCCACCCCAACCTTTGGCTCCGCCCCTGCGTACCGCCATAGAATTAATACAAGAATTTGACAAATATATCCATGCATCGATGGTTTCGTCGATCTCATTTAGTTTTGCTTAATTCTAGCCTTCTACATTACTACCACCAAGTACCAACGAGAAAACAAAAAATATATATACAATTCACAAGCACTCAAGCAGCAAGTCAACCTATCGTTATGTCGATCTAGTTTAGCTACAAATTTAACCGTAATTAATGGCATAATGATCGATCCATCCAATGCGCCTAGAAGTTACAAAACTAACTTGAACTTTTATTTCTGATTCAACATAAAAATATTCGAGATCAGCATATCTTTCTGTGCCGTGAGATCAACTCGTAAATTAATCCGAACATGATCCATCTCGCTACGTGGCATTGATGCATGCGTGCCTGCGTCTTTTTCGGTGGATCCGAGGCGCGCGCGGGGTGAGGGCCGAAGCTGGCATCGCCGCGGCCGCCGCGCCCGCGCGCACGAAGCTCTGCTCTGCTCCGCGCCGGGCGCCGCGGCCCGCGCCGTCGTGTAAATTTTGTTTTTTTTTGGCTTTTGAGACGCTACGGCGTCCGGCGTCCGGCCGGCGAGAGGGAACCGGGGCGCGTACGTCGTCATCTGCGCGGCACGGATCCCGGAGCACGGCGCTGGCGGTGGCGGTGGCGGTGGCGCTGCTTGCACCGCCGGTTTCAGAGGCTCGGACTTTTGGCTGGCGGTGGCGGTGGCGGTGGCGCTGCTTGCACCGCCGGTTTCAGAGGCTCGGACTTTTGGCTGTCCGTGCTCCCGTGAGCTGTGAGCAGAGCAGGGCCGTGCTGAAAAAAGTGAAAAGTGAGATCGCTGGATCATCACGGGCCGGGCGACGCTGATGAATTCCTCCGCTTTCCTGTGCTCGACATGTCGCGTACTGTACGAAGCAGTACTGTGCTTCTGCACTGGCGATGCATTGCTTCTGCATCGAGATGGGGTCATGGACTCATGGGGATCGTTGACGCTGTTGCTCTCTCACTGTCACTGCCTCACTGCACTTCTCTCTTCCCTACGCCGCCGCTTAGCACTGCCCAATAGTGATTCTACTTTCTGAACCTATGGATGTCAGTGCCTCGTACAGGAGCCCGAGAGACTTACAGAGGTGTCATTGAAAATAAGTTCGGATGTCAAAAATACAAAACAAATCTCTCGTTATTCACGAGGGCTAGGAAACAATTTATAAACGGGCAGACAAATTTGAGCTTTAGGACTTAATTTTACAATTAATTTATGATTTTTTGTAGTTAGCTTTTAGATTGTCAATAATACAAGTACAAAAGTTTTACTCCTGTTTTTTTGGTTGTTAATTTATGAGTTTTTTGTTGTTATCTTTTAGGTGTTTGGATGCCTCATTAAAAATACAGGGAATTTAACATTACACATTGATTTATTAGATAGAGGAGATAGAATGAGAGAAAATGCATTGAAATTTTCATCTAAGAATTTTCAACACAAGGTTAGGCCCACGGAAAATATGGGCCCACTGATTATTGGGCCTGAAATTTTTGTGTTGGGCTTAACGAAGCATTTCTGCTGTACTGGGCCTTGGGCTGGATGGCCCAAGTATGGCAAGTGCCCCGCGCCTGGCGGCGCCGTCGGCCTCCTCCTCCGCCGGCGCAAGGAGGCGACGGATGGGCGGACGGAAACGATGACGAGGAGGAGGAGGTGAGGTGCCCCTCCGGGCTACCCGATGGCTGCGGCGGGGTGTTCCCGATGGCTAGGTTGCATGCAAGCGGACGCTGCGGAGGCTGTCAGAGAAGGGGTGAGTGTTTTCGGGTGCCTTTCTCTGATTCTCTCTACGGATTTGCTAAACGAGTGTTGATGATTCTCTCTGATACCATCTCATGCTTCCATCAGTTCCATGGGTAAAATGAATGTGAAACGACAAAATAACTGCAGATGAATGTATTTTATTTTGGTTAGCTTTCAACATGTTTGCTCAAACTTTAATCACTCCTTTTATGTAAATAGATGGTAGATGGCATCATGTGCATAGGCTGATAGTGACTCATACCAAACTTAGTGTTCCATTTATGTTTGAGTCTTTGAGATGCTGGCACTATTTGCTGTTTTTATGGCATTCTTTTGCTTGATACTTATCTTAATTAAAAATTATTGTGGTTATCAGGCATTGGTGGAATTGGCAACCATGAACCATGTGTTATGCACAAGGGAAAGTAACATGTTCCTTAGATTTATTTTGCATTGTTGAATCTATCATTGTCAGCCTCTTATCCCTCCTTTGATCCTTTCTCAGAACTGAACAACAAACAGCCAACAGGAGTAAGGACAATTAGTAGGGGATGGTCTATTCTCTTTTCTAAGCCATGATGGGAAACCTGTCAAAAAATAATTTGTTGGGTAAATGGGCACTCTTATATTTTGGTTTGCACAATGTCCTGATGTTTGTCCAGATGAACTCTGGAAGATGGTTGCTTCCGTTGAGAAAATCAGTAAGTCAATCGTATATTACATTGCATAAACTGTAGTGAGTTGTTCATAAACCATGCTATATCTACTTTTCTTAAAGCTTCTGGTCTTTCCCAACATGCAAAGAATTATAGATCAGTGACTGTTGTTCATCAGTAAATTAAACAGATTGGTGCTTATTTCTCTGCAGACATCCAACCAACCACTCTAAATTTTTTTTGGGAGTAGGGGTGTGGGATTGCATTTCAAGTATGGAGGTTGAAGTCAACCTGTATGTTTCTAGAGCCCTAACGAGAACTTTGATATGACTGTTTTGTCTATTTTTATTCGGTGTAACCGTATTAGTTAGCTCTTTTTCAACATAAGTTATCACACACTGAAAATTCAATAAATAAATATTGCAACTGTAAATTGTAGAAGAGACAACATATACAATTTAATACAACAATGGACGTTATTATTTTTTTGTTAATTAATTTTTTACGGTATTTTCTATGAATAACGGATAAAATTTTTGCGCCAAGGATAGAGCAAAATCTGAAATCGTTTCTGTATCATCACAGCAAACCCTGACAGAGACACTATTGAAGTATATCCTATGTAGGGGCAGAGACAGGGATGGGGTGGTTGGGGCTTGAGCCCCACTCCTAGTTCCTTATTGCTATGATTTTTTTTTTTAATTTTTTTTGAATGAATAGTTTAAGAATAGTTGGATCAGCCCTAGGAATGATATATTTTTGGCTCTGCTACTGATCCTACGCATTCATCATTTGTAGTGCCCTGAACTTTCAGTTTAGGCACCAAATCATTATGAAAATTTCAAGGAGAAAAATAAAGGGTGATGTACTATAGAGTGTTCCAGCTAACAAAAAAAAGGCAAGTTTGCTGTGAAAAGTAGTATACTAGTATTTGTCTTTTTTTAATGTATCACATTTTTTTCGTTTTTGTTACTCTCAACGCAGTATGAATTTCAATTCTGGATTTGTAATGGTAAGTAGATCATCATTTTTCAGGCAATAAAAACATGATTCTGTTAAAGTTATGTAATGGACTGGTGCACCTTCTTCAAAACTTTTCTGGTAGTGCACCATTTTGTAGAATTTTTCTGGCGTGTTGGAATATGGTTCATTTCGTCACTTCTATCAGTAAGTTTTGCTTCATGCAGTAGCATATATATGCTCGCCATTTTTTCTAAACAAAGTGTGTGCATGTTATTATATGCTGAAATTGCAGCATCCTTTCATGATGATCAGTTATATTGTTTTACAACTACTGTTGTCACATTTGTGTTTAACAGGAGGATTCCACCAGGATATAATAGGACTAACTGCCAACTGGTATCACAGATGAGATAAGGAAGGTTGCTCGTTCTTATCGAGTTTACTATATGAATACAAAGGGGGGTTCTGTTTATGTTGTTGACCATTCAGATACAGTGCATGCAGTTTTTCTGTAACCAAATTTCGATTATTTGGCTTATTTGTTTTGTTCTGATTGTGTAAATGGTTTGCAATAGTAATCACGAATCAACTGAAACATAATTTGATTGAATAATACATGGGGGTCAAAAGCAGAAAGACCTTTATTTAGAAGCACAACAATTAGGTTGTTTTTGCTTGTGCCATTTCTTGAACTAAAATGTCTGACCTATCAGCATGCCCTGTTCGTAGTGGACCACATGCTTTATCCCTTAGCAAGGCCTACTGCCATCTATTAATGAGAGGGCAAAACCAGACTGATCAAGCAGGCAACAAGAGCATTTATTGGCTGCAGCCCATGTGTTATCCAATATAGGTGACTACCTGATATTAGGAAGTGTTTGGTTCAAGGATAAGTATAGATGATATATGGCCCTAGATTTAGGGATGGAATGATTCATATTAGGTGTTTCGTTTAGATAGACAATTTTTATTTTGATATATGGATATAACATGGTTAGTACAAACCTAAATTTAGTGGATTGCGCTTGTCATATATACATTTTTAACTAAAATATAATTATATGAGATCTTATTTTATTTTTATATATTAAATTGTAAATTTATAATGGATACAATGATCAAATGATGTGATCAAATTTTAGAGCACAAGTTGAGCGATAAATAATCATGTTAACTGAATATGTAAAATAAAAGTTTTTACACTTGAATTGGTGTTCTGAAGCCCTATCCATCACAAAACTCCCATAAACTAGGTTGGAATACAAGTAGTTACACGTAATAACAAGAAATGTGTTTGCCTTAATGTAGTGAGCTGGTAGCAGTTGCAACACTTTTTATGACTTGATGCTATCTATTTGCATCACGCGTTGAAGGATGACTACGCTTATCTTCGTTCAGGTACTTGATGGACCCAGAAATATCTTTCGGCGATAACTATGATGGAGATCCCCTTGCTGAAGGAATCATTATAGAAATAGAGAGCACATGAGTAAGTTGAAATCCATGGCTGAAAGCTTGTGACACACTTGGTTTGATCCATGGGAAATTGCTTGGAGCTAATCATCATGATTATCATCACAGTTCCATGAGAAAATTTCAGGTGAGCTTGACTCCACCTTCCTGGGAAGGCCACAGCAACATCTCCACACCTTTCACTGCATTAATGGTTGTTCAGCAACATTGGTCAAACGATCAGTCCAGATGTTGACGAGGTAATCACTGAAAACTCACATTGGAAGTGTTCAAAGGCACAATTCCTCCTGAGGCGTGTTGATTTTTTCTCTGTCAGGGAGCAAAAGTTCAACTGTCCAAGCCAAGATCTGAGAGGTTGCGGGGAATGCATGCATGCCGTCCCTGTGCTGTTCGTATTCCCTACCAGGCTTGTAAAGTTGGTTGAGAATCTTGGTCAGAACTCAGAAGTCAACTGACTGGAGGGCTGAGAGCAGCCTCCTGGGCCAGCTATGGTAGAATTTGAGAGAACATTTTTTGTATCTGTGCTAGACACTTGGTCTTGTTCGTTAATCTTGTGAAATGGACAGGCCGCTAAATGCGTGCGATCTCTTTCCATGCAGTTGCCATCAACTACAACTATAGGTGGTGTTTTCTTTGGAATGAATCTTGAACACAAGGCCAATTACAACTTCCACTTTTGACTCATTGCATATAAGCTGAAACTTATTAGCACATGAGTGTTACTCCCCTGATCCTTTATATATATATTTGAAAGAAGTTGGGGATATGCTAATATATTAAGAAAACAGGAAAAAGTTGCAAGGAACAAAAGGGGAAAAGAGATGACAACATACAGGGGCTCTCAGAACGGGCCACTACACCTATCTACAAGAGGCAAATGTTAAACATCAAAAGTTGGATCACCTTAGTGGCTGTTTCTTAGAAGATGCGATGATTTCTTTTCTTCCACATGTTCTAAACGGTACATATTATTATATGCAAAACTGTATGGGCAAAACTGTCAAAAAAATTGTATGTGCAAAACTGTCAAAAAAATTGCTGCCTTTTTATCTAGCTTTGTGTTATAAAAATTCAAATCTGATTAACTACTAAGTTGCATAATTATCAATATAAATTATGATATTATTATATGCACTTTAAAGGCAGTAAAACGATTCACATGAAAAGTAACGTTGCTGAATTTTCCGGGGATCTGGAAAAATACACCTTTTTTCTATAAAGGAAACGGTCCACATTCTCCAGGCACCCACCTATTACAGGAGAAAAAGGCACCACCTTTGCTCGCTGCTCACCAGAAATCGGAGAGAGAGAGAGAGAGAGAGAGAGAGAGAGAGAGATGGCGATGTGGCGGATGCCAACGGCAGCGGCGGCGGCCATGGTGTTGGCAGTGGTGATCTCGCTGGCGGCGTGCGGGGCGGCGCAGGCGCCGGACACGCCGAGCTGCGCGTCGAAGCTGGTGCCGTGCGCGCAGTACATGAACGGGACGGGCCCGCCGCCGGACACCTGCTGCGACCCGCTCAAGGAGGCGGTGAAGAACGAGCGCAAGTGCCTCTGCGACATCTACGCCTCGCCGGAGATCTTCAAGGCCTTCAACATCAACATCACCGACGCCCTCCGCCTCTCCCAGCGATGCGGCGTCAGCGAGACCACCAGCTTGTGCCCAGGTAAGCTAACCTCCTCCTCCTCCTCCTCCCTTTTTAACAGCATAGAAAAAATGTTTTTTTGATAGGATTTACCAGCATGGAACCCTGTTTCCAAGGGCGTGCATCGATTACGATCGGTTAATTCGTAATATGATTATGTATCTGGTTCACCCAAGTAGTTTGACCTTGTTCTTTCTTACACATGGTTGCCTGGTTGGTGGTTGCACATCAAAATCACTGCACAGAGATACTGCATAACTTGTTCTTACTGGCATATATACTGTCATATCATATGATAAATCAGTTTAAGCAACACATAATTGATTTAACTAAGGTTGGCCAAGTGTGCACAGCTACAAAGGTTTCAAGTGGCATAGGGAAGTTGGCCTTGCATTTCTGTCTCCATCAGATCAAAATTCAACAAAGAAAAAACATACAGGTGTGAAATATAAGACCAAACTCCATGGTTTGGGTGATTGGGTCGACTAGAAACTTTGAGGCATCCACCATCCAGATTCCCTTTGTGTCTCCCCAATCTTATACTCTAGTCCTGTAATCAGTGGCGGAGCCAGAAATAAATTTAGGGGTGCTGGATGAACTACAAAGGTCCACACGTTGCCCCTCAGCAGCCTCGCTGTTGCTCGCTGCTGCTCTTTTTCATGGGACCACTTATTTGCAGGTAGCAATGCATTGTAGCTATGAAAATATGCAGCAACAAATAGCTAAATAATACACATGCAGTCAATTAGCACCAAAGCCAGCCTTTTCTCATGTATTAAAGCGGAGTTTTCGGTAGTGGTAGTCGTGGGTCAATGATCTATTCTTGTTGGTTTGGATGAAGAGCGGCTTGATGTCATGGAGAAGAGTCTAAGGGCAAAACTAAACCTAGAACCTCCTCCTATATATAGTTTTGGATGGGAATAGCCGTAAGAAGCAAGGTGTCCGAGCAAAAGCTCAGGATAAAAGGACTTAACCACCAGCGAGAGCAATTAGAGCAAAGGCAGCAGAGAACAAACCATCATCCAGTAGGGGGGGGGGGGGGGCGCCCCCCTTGCCCCCGGTGGATCCACCGCTGCCTGTAATAACCTCTTAGTTTGATCTGGAGAGTAAAGAGCCAAAGCGTCAGATCATACCTAGATTACCAGTTTGCTCTCATTATAATGAAATGGTTGCCTTTGGTATAATACTAGATGGATGATTATTCTCAGGCTCTTAGCCCAGTCTTGGCTGTAGTATTCTAGTCATCTCACATTTGGATAATGTTTACAAGTTGACTAGAATTACCTAGTTTGATTTTGATCTGATGAAATGGATCCATGAAACTTAATCTGGAATTGTTAAGCACTTTCATGTTGTACTGATAACTTTTGCCTCACAACATTTCCAAAGTCAACTTTCCAAGTCACACCTGGAAGCCTTGCCATTTGCTACTCAATCTGCTGTATTTTAGCCAACTGTCCTATTGTTCTTGCATATTTGCAGCATCCAATCTTTTCTTTACACAGATTTAACACATATATTTTATTATTTGCTGATAACTGTCCTATAATTCAAATTTACAGGGAATTCTCCTACGAAGTCTCCTCCAGGTAATATATACTTTCTGAACAGTAGTATGCATAGCTATTTAATCCATATATTTGCTTACCTTGTTCTATGTGCAACATCTTACTGCTGAAATAATTTTGTCTTGTCAAATAATTTCCGGTACTATAAATTTCGATTGGAACTGCAATGGCATATTGATCATATCATACCAGTTAGTCCTGTAGAAATAAATCACAATATTTTGTGTTTGAGCCTTTGAGGTGAACTTGGGTACGGGCCTATTGGAAACTGAAGCATCCAAAGTTCATACCCCAGCCCTCTTCAAATAAATAGACGAATAGATTAATATGTATGACTAGACATGTGTTAGACATGGTCCCAAGGATTACTGTGGACCGCAGTTTACCACATCCATTTGAAGATCTGATCAATGCGCAAAAACCATACCAGTGAACTAGTGAAGACAGATAATAAATGCTGCACAAGTAGGAGTTAGTTTGTCTGCGTGTAGTTATTTGAAGACGATCCATCTTTAAGTCGGCAAACCAACCAAACAACTAGTGCACTCACATAACTAGCATCATTAAAAGAGGCCAGCGATGTTTAACAGGAACAGTTTGTATTGATCTTGCATGCTGTTAACAGTCTATTTGACTACCTTAAAGAGTGCTGTTCATACTTCATACTGCCTTACAGAGTGTTTCACAATTGCCATGAAGTACCTGTGTCAAATTCTTTAAAAAGTCTGAGCTGCTATGATTAGTATGGGTGTTCACAGACAGCAAACATTTTTTTGGTCTAAGCTTTGTATTCTTTTTCCTCCAATGTTTGATTAAGTTGCCATCATGGTGAAAGTACATTAATTCTCTACGCATGTAATGATGAAGCATCACTGAAACACTGTATTTTTTTACCTTATAATCCTCTTCTACTGAGTGCAGGAGCCTCTCCATCAGGTGGCAAAAATGCCGGCCATCGCGCTATGTCAGTCGGTCTTCCAGGATTGATGAGCTTGTTCCTAGTTTTGTGGTCTGTGTTGGCATAAGAAATTGTCCCACAGTAGATGTTCTTGCTTGGAGGTTGTATCATTGTGTGCTTTCATCAGAATTCGTTTTGCTGTGTATCAATGTCGCAATTCAGAGGAGTTGCATCTTGGAGTCAGAATTACCCCACTGTTTTCTTCATTCTGTTGTACTTAGACCTGGGCTGATCAAAGTATGGATGTCATGTTATCATCTAATCAACATTTTTCAGATGTGATTATGAAAACACAATTTGCGACACAAGCTTCAGTAACAGTGTATGTGGTTGAGCTATACATTCTAAACAAACATGTTTTGAGATGTGAAAAAGCTAACATGATTAACATTAGATTTGCGCTAGAACGATTTCATAAACTGACGAAAAAACGGAAACTGTAAAATTATGGAAGCGAGATCTAGAGCAAGGGGCGAGGAATGGCTAGACGCCGGTAAGGTGGGGCGAGCGGCGGTTCTCCGGCGAGGACCCTGCGCCGGCGACGGCGGAGGGGCAGAAGACTCGGCGAGATTCGCGGATGTTTTTACAAGAGAACCTCGTGTTAAGCCCTTTTTCCATTTTGCCCCCTGCTTGAGTCCTTGTGATCCGTTGGATCGAACATTCGCGGCTCAGATTGACGAAGGTAAATCCGGTTGGGACATTTTCATAAAAGCCCTCTTTTTATGTTATATTTCCGTTTATACGCCGAAGAAGTCGGAGACCCTAGTTTGACTCACTGTGATCCGTTGGATCAAGAATGTGCGGCCCACGTCGAGGGGAGTAAAGCCCGGTTGGAATATTTCTAAATATAACCCTACGATAATAAGTATTTATATTTATATCCTTCACTAGTTGCCCGTTGCCATAGATGTAGCGATCCACGCTGGACATGTTTTAACCGTCCGATCAAACATGGGCGGCCGTGATTGATCCAGGTGGGACTCGCGAAGGGTGATTTCGCATTAAAGCCCCTATTACAACTAGATTTTACATTCATTTTCACTAAACCCCATCCCCTCCCTCTCGCTCCCCTCCTGGGCAAACCAACCATGCTCCGGTGAGCGGCGGCTGCGGCGGCGGCGGCATCGAGAAAGGCTAGCTACGTGTTTCCGTCGAAACGAATCATCCGACTGAAAGCGCGATGCTCTCTCGCGCAGCCTATATGCGCCGTGTCGCGGTAGCGGCCTTCTCCACCGTCGCGGCGAAGCCGGAGACTGGCCTCTACGGCTTCGATGTGCTGCGCACGGCCAAGGGATTCCGCCGCTTCGTAGATGACGCCATCGAGAGGTAAGTGTGGAAGTAGTGTACTCCATCCTCCAATACTTTCTCGCCTAGTCACCTGGAAGTCTGGAACCAACCATTGGGTGCTAAAGGTTTGTGAGGTTTTTCTCAAACGCGCAGGTCGGATGAACTCGTGGCCTACATCGCGCAGTTGCCACCATCCGCAGAGATTGTCCGCTCCATGGATGAGATATCCAACGCTGTATCATACTTCCTCTTCTA
Organism: Zizania palustris; assembly: GCA_019279435.1. Lineage (NCBI taxonomy): Eukaryota > Viridiplantae > Streptophyta > Magnoliopsida > Poales > Poaceae > Zizania > Zizania palustris. The sequence continues at coordinate 52,442,816 of JAAALK010000283.1, read as the reverse complement.
CTAGTGAAATTCGAATTACTAATAGAATTGGTATGTGGTGAGTAACACGTTTATGCTTTTTGATTTGGATAGGTTTGCTCGGTCATTGACTCGGCAGAGCTGTGCAGGCATACACACCCAGACAGGTGAGCATGTGGCGTTTGTTTTTGTGTGAATTGGATGCTTGGAAACAATGTCTTGCAGTTTTGACCAATTACATATGCACATTGTGATAGGGAGTTTGTGGATGAGGCAGACAAAGCATCAATGAGGATTTACGAGCATCTGCAGGTAAGATTGATGACATGAATAGTGTTAACCCAAATAATTTGGTTTGAGAAAAAATTAGGGAGAGAACGAGTGAAATGACAGAGTCAGAACCATTACATTTCATTTTTCTGTAACTCTATGCAGTACCTGAATACCAATACTACTTTATACAATGCAATACTTAAAGCTGAGAGTGAAGGTGTTCTGCTCACAGAGGAAGCTCGAAGGGCAGCGACCACCTTGCGTGTTGACTTTGAAAAGGGTGGAATTCATCTTCCTAAAGGTTACCTTATTATTATATTGTATTTTTCTTTTTCACTTTGAGAGTCGCTAAAAACGTAATGTTCTTCCATGGCAGATAAACTCGAGCATGTTAATCAGCTGAACCTTGAGATAGCCCAGCTGGGTAGAAAGTAGGTACCACTTGCATTGGACAATGGACAGTGCCTGTCAACACAGATTTTTTCTTTGAACTATTCATCTTCGTTTTGCATTAGTTGTTCCAGTTATATCTACAACTTACTATCAGCATATGATCTCATTATTTGGTGACATTGCTTGTTCCTAAGCTATATATGCTCGACATAGATGGTGTTGAGTTAACACTAACCTTTGGGTTATGCCTCTGTTTTGAAAGTGTATTATTTTTAGCTTGTTTGCCTTGTGTGCTGACTGCACAGAGCCTATACAGATGTGTGTCAAATTGTCTTATTGCTTGCTAGTTGATAGTTATAACTTATAATTATTTCGTTCCAATGCTTGAAAATGGTGGGATCAAAATTACCTACTAAATACTTAGTAATCCACTAATCTGCATATTATTAATACAAATGGTTGAGTACGTGCACAGACTATTAAGTATGAGGATAAGGTGCATATCTGTCTGGTCAATGATGTATTTATTCAATGAAATCTCCTACCCTTTTTCCATGTATTGCTGGAAATGAGAAAAATGATGTTGGGTCTCAGTGTATTTGCTCCATTGCACACGCAATATTCATGTGGCTTATAAAAGCATTCATAGATGCTGTCATTCAAATGTCATGCTATTTTCATAAGGACCTCCTAAGAAATTTATTTATTTATTTAACAGGTTAACTGCATAGTTTCCTTGTGGCTTTGTCCATTCTTTTAACTGAATTGATTCTCTGCATTGTAAATCATGCTGCACCTGTTAAATTGATCTTCTAAAATGTAGAAATTGACCTGTTTCTAGCTATCTTACTTGTTCATGCCGTGCCAGGTTCAATGAAAACGTTATGAACAAACCAGGTTTTGTGGATATATATCCAACTTCATGCATTCCAAGAAATATGCAACATCATTTCAAACCTATTCACCGTATTAAACCTAGGGGTGTTGAGGAACAGAGCAATCCAATGGGCACTACAAGACAAAAGGGTCTAAGGATAATTACAGATTCAGGAACTCTATCATCAGCACTGAGATGGGTTTCAGATGAGGAAGTGTGTTCTCTTTGTTCCACCCACAACCATTAGCTATAATGTATTGTATGTTATCAGTCATCACATTTATGGTAGCAGCAATCTAACAGTCCCAATTTTTCCAAAGGTCAGGAGACAGGTATACATGATAGGAAACTCTGAACCTCATGAAAACATTGTTGTCCTTGACAAACTTATAGATGCACGTGACGAGCTTGCAAAGGTAATCCATGTATTGTAGAGCATTTATTTGAAGGAAATAGAGGCTATGGTCACATTATTTTTAAATTTGCTTTGTTATGATAAACATCAGTACTGTCAACTTGTTATGTTATATAATATGGATAAGATGAGGGTTACACCATGGTTAGGTTTACGAAAATAGTCTGTTTTTCATGCATTTTTGTATGCACCAATATCTGATAATTTTTTTAAATGATATGAGGTCTTCATTCAATGGATTCAATCATGTAGTTTAGTGGCTCATAAATTTTGTTCAGTTCTTTGTGCTTTGGATATCCAGTACAGGTTATTTTTTATTACTCAAATTTAGTTGTTATTTGATCACATGCTATATATATTGATAAAAAAAATCCAGAACTCATTCCACTTTCCGTTTCATGAATTCTGTAATTTAATGAAACTTGGATGACCCAGAATAAAAAACTACCTGAGTTTCCTAATTATGCTCAGAAATATCATGGCATTGATCACATTATAGTAACTTGTGGAGTGTGGACAAATGACGCTGAATATTTTTCAGTACCTACTGCTATTCAAGGACAAATTACAGACTGCTCTCTTGTTCTTGCCCTTTTTTCCAGACTATGGGTTGCAAATCATACTGTGACTTTGCAATTCGTCCCAACATGGCTTCATCCACAGATGCTGTCATGTCATTTCTCATAGATTTCAGTGACACAGTTAGGCATAAAGCTGATGAGGTATGCAAGGGAGTCAGCTTCATCTGTGCATTATTATATTATATCCAGCCACCAGTCTTTCTCTGTTGATACTACCAACTTATGCAGGAATTTAAGAGCATACAAGACTTCAAGCGAAGAATATGTAATGAAAAGAGTACTGATCTTGAACCATGGGACGAGGATTACTTCATTGGAATGATGAGATCATCTGTGCATAGCCTGGATGTCTCAGTATGTTCTAATTTCCATGGATATGAACTTTCAACTTAAATACAGTTAAAACTGGTTTTATAAAATATTGTTTAGAATTTTAGATCACAACCTAAATCTTTGTTTAAATACATATTTTATTACTTTGAATACCATAAGTTGGCATAAGCCAAATGTGACCTAAATTTGGTACTTGTGGACTAAAGCTGTTATGAGGGAAAGAAAAATTTTAATACCCAAATACTACATAATTTCATATACGTCAATGGAAAAGCTTAATGTTCAGAAGTGCCTTACACATCCTTTACTACATGTTTAATTGTTTTCTTTCTGTGAAATCTTTGTTCATTGTTTTATTTGCAGAAAGCTTTTGACCATCCAGCAGACTACTGTCCCTTTCTGATACCATTTTTAATATTTTATTGTATCTAACAGGTTGTTGCATCTTACTTTCCATTGTCCCAGTGCCTGAAGGGCTTAAATGTGCTGGTGGAATCATTATTTGGTGCTACATTTCATCAAATTCCTATGGGGGATGGAGAATCTTGGCACCCAGATGTTATAAAGTTATCTCTCCATCATCCTGACGAGGTACTATTGTGTTAAGCCTAGTTTATTAGTTTTACAACAAAAATAATAAACATCTCCATCTTATCCACTGCAAATATATAATAGCCTGTTCCCACATGTTTGAACTTATGTAAAAAATAAAATACTAATACACTAATGTTAGGGGGCCATGACATGGACTAGGTTTCTTTTTTCAAATTTGTAGTCCTGGGTAGATGGGCATGCCAGATTATCAAGCACGATACTTTTGTTTACTAAAAATGAAACCGACAAACATCAGAAATATCTTTTGAAATGATGGCTAAGTAGGAAAAGCAGAAACCAGACTTTCCATGGTTAATACATAATAATCATGGAGGGTCAGCCTTGTCTAAGAATAGGTCGTGTTCTCATATCCTGTTTGTAGATAGTGCAAATACCATAGAGCTTGAACAACTAAAATAAGCACAACAGGAATCTGTTACAACTTTATTTTATCACAAATTCCATTTAGAGAAAATACTTTCAGTGGCATGTAAGGAATTTTCTCTTCCATGTAACTTGGTAAGATTTTCAATTTTTTGAAAAAAAAATAGATATCATAAATGTTATGCTATTCTGAGTCTCTGAGCAAAAATAATTCCAAAGCTACTACATTCCTAATAAATTGTATATTTTGATGACAACTATCAGTCCATCTGACCTTCCATCTCTTTGTAAGGCATGTAGTGAATTCGTTGATGCCTTTACTTGTTTGCTCATTGCCTGTTACCACATCTTCTCTCCTGCATTTAAGTTACACTATCACTAACTATTTTCTGCAACTTCTGAGGTAATTGTAACAATGATAGCATGGTATTTCCTGCTGTTTTTATAAGCTTATTAGCCATGATGCCACTTATGACGTGCCTTAAATTTTGCAATGGAAGGTGTGCAACAACATGATGTAAAAAAACTGTTAAACCAATTACCTGTTAACATTGTAAACATAATGTTGTAGGTTCTAGGTTTGTACCACAATATGTTTTTCTATCGCTTCTTGATCAAATAAATTCTTCTAAGGGGTGGTCTAATCGAGAGTATTGGTTACTGCTCCTATCCTGCATCCACTACTGACCGCATCTTATTAATTTTATGTTTTACATTTTTACTGGCCCCAAAGTAACTAAAGGCGAACATGTGTAATGAGCAGGGTGATTTAGGATTTATGTATCTTGATCTCTACTCCAGAAAAGGTAAATATCCAGGATGCGCTCATTTTGCTATCAGAGGGGGGCGAAGATTGTCAGACACAAATTACCAACTTCCAGTATGTTCTCTTGTTTTTTTTTCATTTGAAGAAAAATATGCAAAAACTCGTTCATGAATAATAAGGGAATTCTCATCTCCAGGCATTAAAGGCTTACCTATTATAATTATTTTGTATTTTCCCTAGTACTTCAGTCAGAACACAATTTTGTGTGGCCATTTTAGCCCAAATATTTGAGATTTGACAAGGTCTAAGGTTTATATGTATATTATGTAAGCTTATTCTCATTTCTATGTTCAACATAGATCAATAACATTTGACACTTGACAGTATTTAAAGGATGCTCAAAAGTAACCAGGGATAATAAATTCAAGTTTTGAAAATTACCATGGCAGAAATTCACTGCTAACTCCATTCTTTTTTCAATAGAACCTACTGCTCTTGTTTTCAGATCATTGCGTTAGTTTGCAACTTCTCAAGTTCAAACAAAGTAACTGCAAGGCTTAGCCATTGGGATGTTGAAACTCTCTTTCATGAGTTTGGCCATGCCCTTCATTCTCTGCTCTCGAGGACGGTATTGTGCTTGTCCTCTATAATAGTTAGGTATCTTCATCAGTTCATTGACTCCTGCAATGCTTATGTGCCAGCATAATGATATTTGCAGGAATATCAGCATTTCTCTGGTACTAGAGTTGCTCTTGATGTGGCTGAAACACCATCAAACCTCTTTGAGTAAGTATTACCTGTTGCTCAAGATAGAACTTTATCCGTTAGCAATTCCGCAGGGCATCTAATTTGGTGTATCCAAAATACAGCAGCATGTGTTATGTACCCTCTTTACCAGTAGTTGAGTTTAATTTACATTGCAGGTTGTATGCATGGGATTATCGTGTCTTGAGGAAATTTGCTCTAGATGAAACAACTGGTGATCCAATACCAGAAAAGCTGGTAAAGGCACTAAATGCTTCTCGGAACATGTTTCCAGCAACAGAGCTCCAACGTCAGGTTTGCTTTTCTGTATAGATCTTATTTTTCCCTTAACAATCTGTTTGCACCTTTATTGCCCTATATGTTGGTTATTTTGCCTCCCTTCCCCCAGATTTTTTATTCTATAATGGATTTGACTTTGTTTGGGGAGCACGCATCCAAGCCAATTGACACAATTTCTACTGTTGCCAATTTGAAAAGAAAGCATACATGTTGGAAATATGTAGAAGGCACACATTGGCATACCAGATTTACTCATCTTATAAATTACGGTGCCGGTAAAATTCCTAGCTGTCTATTAGTTCTATAAAATGATTTGCATAGTTCACTTTTCGTGAAGTATAATCACAATTCTTTATTTCAACATTGTTGCAGGCTACTATAGCTACCTTTATGCTAGGTGTTTTGCCACAACTATATGGCAAGAAATATGTCAAGATGATCCATTGTCACGCAGCACAGGTAGTGCACTTAGGGACAAATTCCTGCAGTATGGTGGAGCTAAGGATCCTTCTGCCCTGTTAAAGGATTTTTTAGGTGACTCCATCATTAGAAACTCTGGAGGAGGAATAATCCCTGACACTAGCTCCTTATGTAAAGAAGTTGGTTTGTGAAATACCATCGGGAATGGAAATTGGACTGATGACTGGGTGGAGCGTGCAATGAACTGGATTTCTAAAAAGATTGGACGGACCAAACGACTATCATGATGCCACAGAGACGCTGGAGGTCAGGAGCTTGATCTCCTGCCACAGGGCACTGGGAGCTAGTCTAAGGTCAAACTGAAAAAAAAAAATACTACGTTCTTGACAAAGAATGTTGGTTCTCAACACAGGATCCTCTCGATGCCTAACTTTTGCAGGTTAGATTAATTGGATGGGTCCTCTTTGACCATCGATCAATATTCGATTCCAACTATATATTGCTGCTCTGCTGCAGGGATGGCTTAGTTGACATGTCAGATCGTGATTTCAGTCCGATTGTTCGGAGCTGATGTTCCGATGCTACAAAGTGGCTATGCTTGATAGATTGTCCCAGACTCCCAGGTTAATAATCCTTCATAAGCCATCATATGTAATCCAGGAGTGCACTCAGCAAGAAAAGGACCGAGATGGGTGTCCCAAGATTGTGAATCTTGGAAGCGCCAAGACCGATCTCTTCTATGAACGTAAGAAGTATGGTTTTAAGAAGAGATGATCAGGAAGATGGATTTGTGCAGTCCTTTTGGACACACCGTGTTTTATGTCACACTGCTATGGTTGTTAAGGCTGCAGCATTGTATTCATGGTTTGCTTTGGTACTACTATGAGAATGCATATGCATTACATACTTGATGTTAATGACCATGATTATTGACATGAAATGGGAATTGAGACTTATTACGTACTGAAAGATGTTTGGCAACTTCATCTGAAATTAAAGTAAACTGCAGTATTAAAAATACTGTACTCAATTTACAGCATTAAAAACTTTGGTATAAAGGGTTTTTTCCAAAACCGTTGTATTATAAATTGTGGTGTTGTTATAAATGTAGTATATCATAGTTTTTGAAATACTATGTTCGCAAACAGGTGTGTTCCTGAACAAGGTATTTGCATATATGGCACACTGAACAGTGTTAGCAATCTTTCCTACCGGTTTTGCCCCCTCCCTGCATATCGCTCAATACCTCTTCTTCCAGAGAATTCCCCCCGCCGCCCGTGTCGCGTTCCTGTGTCACTTTGGTTATATCAACTTAGTTTTGACGTCCTGTTCTTTAAGTATCACATGACAGTTGCTTTGTGTTCCCATGCTCTCTACTCTTTAACAGAAATTTGCTAAACAATCCACTGACAAAATGGAAACACCATCATATCAGCATCTTGCCTTGCTATGAAACAGGCAGAACCAGATTAAACAATCGAATAACATAAAAAAAAAGAACTGTAAACTTCGAATGGAAAAAACTTGAATTTGTACGTGCATGAATTATGTTGAATTATCATTGTGGTGAACCAAATGTAGCATAGACATAGCTAGCAGAAGAGAAGCCGAAGCATGTTCGGATCAAGCAACCAACTGCAACATCGCTAAATGCATAATATGTTTAAAGGTAGCTTGTTACAACCACATATGGTGAAGTGCAACACAAATAGGTAGCTGGTTTATTCATTTTTCTGGCATTACAGATTGGTAACCAGCCTCATTTCTTTCCACTTTTCTTGAGACCTGAGCCTCCCAGTGCACCCTTCTGGGATGCCTTGGCCTTCAGCTCCTTCAGCGCCTGTTTGCAAGAAAATCATGGAGTTGATGTAACAGATCTGGAAATCAGCTATGACAAAAAGAAACTGATGCAGATACAACTTAGACAGTTAGACTTCTGTCAATGACCTCACCTTTTCCTCATCTTTCTTCTTCTGCAAATAAGCAAGATCGCTCTGCAAACAACGAAGAAATCAGAACAATGACGAGTATAGAGTATAGACCAACTGTATTCAAGTTGCTTCTAGCATCATACTTTAGAAGATTGCAAGGTATCAACAACTCATAAGTACTATAACACCGGGCCAAATCACTTTGTTAAACCAAACATATACTAGCCACATGACCTCAATTTGGCCAAACAGCATTCGGAATGCATGTCAGATTCTGCCTTGCTTGATTGTAATGAAGGTAGACTAGTGAACAGCTAGATTTTCTTTCCAGGAAGAAAAAACAAAGCACCACCATCATCACTTTTCCTCTCCTAGTATTATATTTGCACTTTAGGAGTTGTAGATTATGTTTCAGATGAAGGAAGCTGGTTGAACTGGAGTATCAAACAACAATAGATAGTTATTTGTTATCATTGGTCAAATTATAAACCAAAGGTTCATCCGTTCATACACTAACACAACACAACATAGATGCAAGTAGGTATCAGCAAGTACAAAATGATGCGATCTACATAGGACAAATCGTATCAACAATCCCTAATTTGCACAAGGCCACGAGCCAATATGCAGATTGCAGCACAAGTTGCACATACCGCCATACCGGCATCTACGCACGTTAATTCTCCAAGATCAGCTTGCAGTAAAGAATAATCTACCAAGTACGACGTCGACGTGAACCAGTCCATCTAAAACACGGTGGCCTAAAGCGCGGATCGCTAATCCGAACCGATGGATCGGGAGAAGGACGAGCGAATCGGGAGCACAAGGCCCACATCACACAGCAACGCACCTCGTCGTACTCCTTCTTGTCGGCCTTGGGCGCCTTCAGGGGCTTGGCCTTCCCACCTGCAAAGCCACTCCCCGAAACCAAAGGTCAGAGCCCCGCACCAAATCGATCGACACCAAACGTCCGCGAGATCTGGCAGGAACCGATCTCGCGACACGACGGATCTCACCTTGCTTCGACATGGCTGCTGGGATTGGCGGCGAGCGCGAGGACGACTCGAGAAACCCTAGCTCGCGCGCCGAGACGACGACGACGACGAGTGGAAGGGAAAGGCGAGGCGAAAGGTGCGAGGTGCGCGTGACGGGCGTATATAGCGTAGTGGTGGGGATCTCATGATTGGACGAGTTTGGGCCGGGCTTTGTGGGCCTCAAATTTTCGGCCCATTTACTTTGTACGCCGATGAACAAGCCCAACGAGTTTTGCGTGTGCTAACGAAAATCTAGTTCATATTCTTATTTTAAAACGAAAAAAAATAAATAGTCACGTATAATCTTAAAATAAACAACTCTAAAAATATGTTGCTCTTCAACTCGTTAATATTCATGTTATTCACTAAATTTGTGAAATCTTGTCATGATTAAGAGCATATGTAAGATTTAGGGTACGTTTGGTTCAGATTTTTGAACAAGTTTCTTAGCTCGGAAGCTGGAATCTGCACCAAGCATCTATTTTGGTCACCTAACTTTTTCAGAGTCGTAGATTCTCATAGTATAAAATTAAAAACCGGTATAACCCATATTTCACAGCTTCTCGATTCAATTTTGAATGAATATTACCTACCATGCTATTAAAACATACCGGTTCATGTAAAAATTGAAAAAGTAAAATTTTAGTAAAATACATCATTTTAGTGTAATTCAAAAATATATAATTTTAATATAAACATTACAAAATTTAATGAATAGAATGATTTACATGTAAAATTACACATTAATAAGGTAACTAAACATCACTAAGTACCAAAATATAAATCCGCAACTATTTCAACCAAACAGTTTCTCAGCTTTTCTACAGCTCACAGCTCACAGTAGCTTTTTTATATCTCACAGCTCACAGTAATTTTTGCAGAATCTACAGCTCAACCAAACACACCTTAAGTAGCCGGTGTTTTCTAGTTTCTAAATTCTAGTTCATTTTTAAATTCTGCACTTACTGATTCTCACGATTTAAGTTCAGAATTTAAATAGTTTTTTTCGAGTAATTGCGTAGAGAAAACATGCATGTAACAAGGTGATTTGTTGCGGTGAGCTAAACCATACGTGCCATAATATACTGGAGTGTGATGCTGTACTTTATGTGGATTTATAGTACACCAACGTGACACGTCCGGTGCTTATCACTACGAGAAGATATCCTTTCACTTTATTAGATGGCTCCATAAGGAGTGAGAAATGAAACAAAGACAAAACAAAAAGCATTGCTGTTTTAATTGCTAATGGACCGGTACGATTGCCGTACGGAGTAATTACTGTTTATTTTAATTCGGGATTATAATATTTTGTTAGTTTATTATAATTTAGAGGACATATTATAGCAATTCGGTAAGTTGGTTTGGCATGATTTTTTAAGCTAGAATGTTATAATCTTAAATCGAAACAAACATGCCCTGAAATTAAGCAACATAATCTAGCTAGTTAAAAATGAGAGATCCAAGAATTTATCACTGAGAAATTTATACTATTTGATTATTTGCCATTTCTTATAATGACATGTAAGACCATATGAATCTTTAATTATACGTTAAAGAGGCGAACAATCAAAATCAATTTTAGGAGCCATAAAACATCAAATATTCAAATATTTCAGATAATGAATCTATAACTTAAAATGAAGGAGCAGTACTAAACATTTTAGGAGTGATAATTTTAAATTGCTATATTAGGTATCCTCCGGTTTTTAAGGAAAATCGTTTTGTACGTAATTTCATATACCAAAAAATGATCTATTTGAGTGTAATTTTTTTATTTGACCAATTAAATACAATGCATAATAGAGATAAAATTCTTTCTTGGTACCGGAGATAAACGCATCCTGATAAAAGGGAAAAGGACACGAGCCGAGTTCTGCAGCAACCTAGGTAGCCTGCGATTTTGTCCGTAGTACGGCAGGTGGCACGGCCGGCGGACGGTGGGCGGCGCCCCTAGGTTGCTTCTTGCACCGGTCGCCAACCGTTTTCGCCTTCTCACCTCCATGAGATCTATGATGCCGGCCTGGTGTATCGGTCGACGTGTATAAATGCCCTTGTGAGCTTGAGAAGTTGAGATCTATCAACATCAAGCATAACCCAGATCGATCACCGCCACTGTCCTGGCTGTGCCAATTGGCGACTGACGACGCAGTACGTACGTCGCCGTACGTGGCTAGCTCTCGTCTTGCATTGATCGCGATTGATATCATCGCCGTCGTCGTCGTCGTCGCGCATGGTGAGATTACTGGCTACTGCCGTGCCGGCACGTACGTTTCGATCTCTGTTGCGTTTGTCTTTTGGGAGCCTTGACATCTCTGACACTGTGGCGTGCGTGGTGCAGTCGCTGCTGCCGTTGTTCCTGGGACCCGTGGCGCGCATCGCGGCGAGCATGGCGCGGCGTCGGCCGGCGGAGGCGGTGGCCACGGTGCTCCACCGCGCCGGCGCGCTCCCGAGGAACCGGGGGCTGGAGCGCCTCGTCGTCAGGGACGACGACATGTTCGTCGGGAGGGGCAGCTGCATCATCGCGCAGTTCGTCATCGGCGTCGTGCGCTGCCTTTGCTAGGGCATAGCGATTTGCTGGAGACTCCATTGATCGGGGACATTCCTCCGTGGCTTTAATTTTTTTGATGGATAAAAGAGCATGCATTGATGAATTTTATTTGCATCTCGTATGTTCTGTTCAAGTCCAACGTTTGCCAATTAGAAATGCACGGTTCAGGTGCTCAGGACACTTTTAAACGCATAAATTTCACAGATTTTTTCGACAGAAATCGATACAATAACTCCAAAATTCCTCAAATCAAACAAGTCCTGTAGAACAACACTGTGGGCGCCACTTACCAGCGGCATGAGCAACTGGTTTTGCATGCATAACTTTACAGGAGGAATAAACAAAACGACACTTCTTGTGAGACGTAAACAAAAAGAATTCATGGAGATAGATTGGACAGTAGGTAGCACATGTGAACTAAGAAGCAATCTCCTTCTTCTCATATCAATGAGCTGTGAAGTAAGAGCTGGATGTCCAACTCCACCTGTACAAACATGCCATTCAGAATCATGAAAATGTTTGGGAAAAGACAACGAGAATCACTGTAACTCGACAACAATTAATTCAATGTTGCAATGTAACAAATCCCTATAAATTGAATTTGGTGGCAAACTGAATATCTCTATCAAATGTATCCTATTATTCCTGAACCAGTGTCCTATCTAGACAAAAAAGGAACCTGCATATAAATTGAAGAGACAGGGGGGGGGGGGGGGGGGGGGATCTGTTCAATCTCATATGGGTACTGCGCATCAAAAAAGGTAGTGGCTTGGAACGGACAAGCTGTTCAAACGGCTTAATTCTGAACTTTACACGGGTTCGGGGCAATCTTGCGGCACCTCAAGCCTTCCTCAGCGCACTGACTCGAGCAGCAAGCTCATCAAAGTCCGGCATTTTGGGGTGCACATGCACACTTCTAGGACAGTCCGGCTGCAGTGAGGTAGACCTGGCAGGAACTTTCACATCTTCATCCGGGCGGCAGCGGACAGACTCCACTGGCAGTGAGATCGCTCGTCCCGGAGGATTCATAGAACCCTTTTGCTGAGATTGTGTTTGTGCTCCATTAACATTAGCAGTTTTGTTGGTTGGAGCTGTATGGAACTCGGTATCTAAACCTTTCTTGCTGTAGTGCCTCAGAAGCTTATCCATCATCCTCTCCTCCTCATCAACGTCTCCACTGCGAGCATCAGTATTCCGTCTTTTGTGTCTCTGATGGCCACTTGTACTCCGAGGTAAAAGATTACCAAAATCAATGGCAGTCTCATCCTCTTCTGCTTGATGGCAATGGATGAATCCATGGTCATTGGTGTACAAAGCTCCATTTTTCCTGGCTGAGTGTCTTGACCGGCCACTAGGGGCTGTCAGAACGTTCTCCCCAGCAAAATCATCCATCCCATTGCATCCATGGGGCTGTCTATACCCACCTTTCCGGGCATAGCCTTCATCGGCAGCATTCTGCCTGCTTGTGTGTCTTCTGTGATTGCTGGGTGATCGGCCGGAAACCTTTTCATTTACATGAACCTCGTCATAGACAGCAACAGGTGCGGGTGACTTGGCATGTTTCCTTCTGACAGAAACAGGTCGAAGGGCGTCTTTGTCAGCCAGGCGAATTGTTTGTTCAGAGATATCGCGCTCACTGTAATCAATAGCACCTAGCTCTGCAGGATCATCATTCAATGTTTGCATGTTGAGTTTTGGTTTAGTGTAAGGAGGTCGCATATTAGCTGCTCTCTCTGGCACTCGGTGTCTATCTTGCACTGGATTCCCAACACCTGCCAAATGCTGTGGTGGTCGAGCATTCAGGAAGCCATTGTTCTCTTCTTTTTCAGCACGATCCTTGCCGGTTGCTCCATCCAGATTGGCATAAGGAGGGACCTTGTTTTTAGTGTTACCACTCAAAGGATTCACTGAACCAAGTTCTTGGTTCTCTAGGCCGAGGGCTTTGAAACCTGAATCTGCATGTCCCCTTCTATGATCAGGACGTGAATGGTGGTGGTTGTAGTGACCGAGGCCCCTCTCATTCTCCTTTTCAACATCACTGTCTTTCTTAGGCTTCACATTGAGTGGATTTGTCTTCTTGCTTTCTGTTTCAGGAACTTCCAATGCACCAAATTCTTTCTTCGGCAGGCCATTGAGATCTAGCTCAACTGCTTCCATCAGCTCCTTTTCGCAAGGACGACAATCTTTTTCGTTCGCTTTCAGAACTTTTTTAACGTTCCTTCTTTTCATCTCCAAATCAGACGGTGGTTTCTCCGAATGCTCCTTACTGTCAGATTTATCCATATGCTGTCTCCTGGTGTTTTCATGTAACTGGTCGTTGCCATCAGAAACAGGATGAACATCCTTTTGTTGTTTCAAGGATACTTCTAATTTCTTTTTGTAGCCAAGAGGAGTAGCTTCAGATTTTCTTCCAGATGGAGCATCATCATCCCCCTTCTGCTTCTGCTGGATGGAGGACAAAGACAATGCCAGCTCTACTTGTGTCTTCAAATCCTTTTCAAGCATATCCTGTGGGAAAACAACCCACAGTGCCGAGATGAGGAAACATATACGTTGCTCTAAAAATATCAAAGCAGGCTCAAGCAGTAAATTAAAGTTCATGTAAACATACATGTTTAGTTTCTGGTGCGGCCCATAACCTGATTTCCAGTGCTTTGGTATCAAAATCAACCAAAAATTCTTCAGAGACACATTGCATGGCTTGTAACTTCTCCTCATTAGTGAACAGTTTATTGTCCAGTTTCTGAACAAACTGCAAATAATAAGATTATAAAATCATGTTAAGTAGGTCACCACAAAGCAATTCAATGACAACAGATTAGTCATTAGTGACAGTTACTCACCTCAAGGCTAACAAAAGGTTCAAGAAAATTCCCATATCTCTCTGTGAATGTATGCCTAAGGTCGCACAATTCAGGCAAGTCTGGAAACCGAGCAGCAGCAAAAATCAGAGTCGACACAGCTTCCATGGTTTCCTGGGGGCAATCCCTGTTCAGGAAAAAGCACAGATATAACTAACAACTCCCAACATCAATATATCTGAAAATACATTTTGTTATTTGCCTGCCTCCTAACATATTAGTAGTGTTTAATTGGGTACAACAACTAACTGAAGTTCATGAACCAAACTTTTTTCATTATTTTAGAAAAGGATACTTTGACTAACACTAAACAAGACTATGCATCCAGACTACCATAAAAATGTACGCTTTTTTGGATGATTCTCCTGTTGTCTTAGTTACTTAACAAATTAAACAATGTGGTCCCATTAATGAACTTTGATTTTTGTTTTGGGTAGACTGCTTCGTAATCACAAATTCACAATGATTGCTGGTTGTTGAGAACAGAAATAGACAAATAGTAAGGCAAAACAGTTTACCTCTGTTTCTGTAGGCTGTTAAGCTGCTTACCAATGTACTGACAGAACTGTTCAATCATATCATAGCAAGAAGCATGGTTCATCTCAATTATCAGCCCATCCATCTGCATTCCAGAATGGAAAGTAGAAACATGAAGTAACATCAGCAATTCAATCACCACATATTTTCTCTACCAAGATGACCAGAATTAGATCACCAATCAGTAAAACATGTGCCAAAATGGTATAGCTTTTCCCGTAGAAAAATGGTGAAATAGTGCATCACCCTCCATTTCGCATTGAATCCGAGATCCTTTGAAACAGCCGAACAATGCAATGCAACGTTGAGCAAGAGAGAACCAGGGGCAATATAAGCTTACCCGTCCAAATGCATGGGTATCCAGGCCATTGGTGAGCAGGTCGGCTATATCCTTCTTCAAGAACCGAATAATCGCCTGCCTCTTCCGCCGTATGGGAACCAGCCGCATACGGATGCATTTGAATGCGTGCTTGCTGCGTCCATTGTTCAAGAACCGAACGATTAGTCAGCCTTCTCCATGAACTCGAAAATATTTTCAATATAGAACCAATAAATCGATCGCAAGCTCAAGAATTTGGAGCCATAAACCACATTGACGCAGTTCAAGAAAAATAAAATACATACTAACAATCAATCGGAACCAAATGCAAGCAAATATCCATCCAGATGCTACTGCTGCAAGTAGGTTAAGCAAGAACCCGGCAATCAAAGAACGCGCCCGGCGAAAAGTTTCCCCGACCACGCGGGGATTGGAGCCGCGTAATTCAAGAACCAAGCTCCCGAACAGCATCATCTGAAAGAACCGGATTGGGCTAAAAATAATAACCAATCTAAGCCAGCCAAAAGAACCCAATTGAGGTCGAACCCTACCTCCTACCCTAGAAACCCACGAACAGAAGAACCCAGAACACAAAATAGAAAGAAAAAAAAAAGCAATCTTTCACTTTCACCATTTGTTGTAGAACTTTGAGTTGAGCAGGCTGTCAAACATCTTGACTCCTCCTTCGTTTCCCCCTTCCGCTTCCCCTGTCCTTGAACCAACAGGCGAAGCTTCCAATGGGATCAAATCATGCGGACGACGAGGAGGAGAGGAGGAAGAAGGTGGTGGTGGCCGGTGGGCAGCAGCAGAACAGACGAGAACGGAATCGATGCGAACTGTTGCAGAAGAGGCGACGCCGTGTGTGGGTTGCTGCTTGCTGGGTGGGCTAGGACGATCTCCAGCCGTCCGATCAAAAAGCGGCGGCCAGGATTTCGACGAGAGGGGGATAGCATGCATCCTAACAAACAAAGCGAGAAAGTTTACCGCACAAAGCAAACCAACTGCTTTCGAAATTTGAAGCCCCTAATCTGGGGGTAATTTCCCGTTGTAGCGTAGGTTTTTTTTACCTCAGGTCACAAAAAAGATGGAGAAAAAATCCTCTTTTTACACGAAATTTGCAGCCATTTAACGTGAGATAGTTCAGTTTCAGTTGAAAATCAACCGAAACTCTGAAAGTTCGAACCTTTGCAAGAAAACATTCTGTCTCATGGAATCTCTACCAGCAAGCAGTAAAGCTGCAAATTTTAAACTTCCGCAGTATTCAATTCATCGTAGGGGTTCTCTGAGTATTGTTTATTTGACCTGATGCCGGCGTGAAACGGCTGATCGATTAGCACAAGTGGTTTTCACGTACTAGTAGTGATTAGCATGTCAGGTGTTCTTCACCCATGCCATGATGTGCATCTTTTGTTTTTCCATTTGGCAAATCGATTCAAGCTACGCGCCATGAAAGCTCACGGACAGACAAGCAGAGCTAGCTTTTTTTCTTCTCTGAACATAATAATGGCTGAAGCCTTCTGTCACACTCTTCTTCTAATTAACAACAGCTACCAGCTAATCAACTGATACCTTCTGTTAGTTGTATAGCTGTGAACTAATCTAATGTAATCTGTTGGGTTCACTCGCCTAATCTTTTGTGTTATCTCACAGGAGATGAGAGGGCGAGTAAAGAAAGGCATAAAAGTTCAGAGCATCACTGCTTCTACTGTTCTACAGCTTATATGGTACCATGCTATCAGAATTCAGAACTCCAAGTACTAGCAACAAAAGTATTGAAAATTAATTTTATTTTTGTACAGTTTGTGGCCGGCCCTGACTGTTTCGTTCTGATTCGATTTCATTTATTGTAGACAAAAAAAAATTGTTTGAAAACTTTTGTCAAATGAAGAACACTTGACAGAAACAAAAACGAAGAACGCTTCAGAGAGATAATATTCTGCATTAAGGCATATGTTAATAAAATGTCTTAAGCTTAACAGTCTAAATAATTATTATAAGAAAGCTCCGATAAACTCGTTCTCTTGTTTAAACAGCTCCTAAAATTTAAAGTTACTGTTTGAATAATATAGTGACAATATCGTATTATTTATGAACTTATTTTTTATATTATTTTGAATAGTTTTTATATTATGTGAAGTAAATATTTAAATAAATTTATAAATCCATAAAATATAAACCTTTTCCATGGATATTTTATAACCTATTTGAATAATTTATACTTTTTAAATTATAAATAAATAATTCGATATATCATTACAATTTTACGATTATAGAGAAATACTATTATAATTCGCATATTTAGATTTATGTCATTCTGGAACTCTCTGAAATTGTAATAGCATATTTCAGGATTTTCTAAATTTGTAATGACATATTTCGTAATTTTCTAAATTTATAATGGTGTAATTTGGAGTTCTCTAAAATTATAATGACGTGAATCTAAATATATAAATTATAATAATATTTCTTCGAAATCACGAAATTATAACAAGAAATCTAGCCGGAAACTTATTTATAGAAACTGACGAGAAAAAAAACGTCGACGCCTCCATCTCCATGAACGGCAGCTCCGGAAGTCCAGCAAGTACGAATGGCAGAGGCGGGAGTGAATTCCCGAGAATGCCCCCGGCTGGACGTTAGCAAGAGGACGCCTTCCAACGGTCAGAACTGCCAAAAAGCTTTAGGAGCTGGAGCTCACTCGAGTGCAGGCTCCCGGCTCCGGCACGGCGACGCCATCGAGGCGTCTCTCACTCACGATCACGAGCTCTCTCTCCAACTTTTGTTCTTTACAGCTCTAGCTAGTACGGGAGTAGAAGAGAAAGATAGGAAGATCTTTTTCACAAAATACATTCACCTTTGGATGTGTCGATCTGTGCTCAGCTTGAAAAATCGTGGTTACCGGTGTAGCGAGAGCAGCCCCAACAGAATTGTAAAATTATATAATTTTTTTAGGTTCCTTTCTGTTAATTCAACACTAAATATCAGATCTTTAAACTTGAATCCCCGTATTAAAAATTGAGTTCATATATGTAAACTATCTCCTACGATCTACATATGTAGTCTACATGTCTCTCATATCTAAAAATTTTAAGCTTGTCCAATATAATAGACTAGATTATCCTTTCTTGTGTAGATAGGTTGTTGCTCATCTCTAAAAGTACGAGAGAGGGTAGCAAAAAGAGACGCGTATGGAAGTTTTAGCGTAGAGCTGGCACACGTGGAAAAAAGAAATCGTTCCCTGCTAGTGGAGAGCAGTTCAAGGATTTCAAAATTTTGATATCCATGTTAGAAGTTTGTTAGAGACCATTTTTTTTTACAATAGGCATAATCGTGGTTATATACCCTGCTTCGTTGGAAAGCTAAAACAGGAGGTAAAATTTAGATGTTGGAGACACTATCTTACATTACTCACACCAAAAACATCTACCATGTAGTTGACATTTTCTTTGCAACACAAATTTTAAAACATATTTTTGCATCCCACTTTTACCTTGTTGCTCGCCGTTTGGGGCTAAGGAAGTTATGTCAAATCGAACATTTGGATGTTAATTAGAAAGATTAAATGTGAGTTAATTATAAAATTAGGTATCTAGACTATAAAAGCATTAGCTTCTCAAGCTGCTTCTTAGCATCTCAACCTCGATCTCTAAACACATCATTAGTCTGTTTCTAAATTATATAGCTAATAAGTTCTACAATTTTTTTAAAAACATCTGACCCGTTTAAAGATACATATTTTAGAGCATCTTCATTGTACTTGTTATTTTTGACTTGCTATTTATAATAATAGCAAATCTCGCTATTCAAATTTACTTGTTATTTTGTTATTCACTTCAATATACTTGTTAAATATAACTTCTTATTTGAATGTAGCTAGATTTTATCAATTTATATACATGCAAAGAAAATGAAAACAATTAAGCAAACTCAACATTTAATAAAACAGCAAGTTTGTTTAGCTTGCTAGATGTAACAAGTGTGGAGAGAAGAATATGAAACTCCTTAAAATAACAAGTCATGTCTCAAATATAATAAATATATTTTTAGATCATACTTACTATTTTAGGAAATTGCAAGTGTGGTAGCCATGTCTAACTAAAGAAAACATTAACGCGTAACCTCGTATGCGTCGACGCAGGCAGCGCAACTGCAGGTCGTGGGCCTGCGTGGACTTGATGGGCCCCCAGCCCGACCGAATCCGAAGCGGCCCATGATTAGGCAAGCCCGTCCTATTCGTGTCTGAAACGAACCCGATCGAGCATGCATCCTAATCCAAATCCGATTTCCCGCGCGCCGAACGTGTTTGCACTCGGAGTAGCCACGGTATATATGGGGTACCCACCCACCGATCGCAGATAGAGCAGCCGCCGTTGTGGATCAGAGAGAGAGAGCTAGGTCAAGATGGATAAGGCTTCTTGCGAGCTCGGCGGGCCATCGCTGTCGTCGGCGGAGGAGGAGGTGGCGTTGTCGTCGTCGCCGGTGCTGATGGACGGGGAGATCGGCGGTCACGTCGTCATCGAGGAGGATATTGGCGACGAGAGCGGCGACAAGGAGCAGGGATTTGGGATTCGGACCGAATGGTCCGAAATTCACCGAAATTCGCCCATTTCGGTGAGTTCCGAATTAGTATAAACCAGTCAAAATTTTTTAATATAATTTGAATTTTTAGCCTAGTCTAATATCCACACAAGTCTACCAATGCATCCCTTATATATAAAACTCTAGAAAATCTAGTAGCTTCATGTTTTCTCCTCATGTTTATTGTGTTTTTTGGTGACTGCACTGTTTCTAATGGCTAGACAGCTGCACTTTTTTCTGATTGTTGTTATTAATACTTCAATTCTCTCTATTATTCCTAGTAGTTGATGAAATGATTATTTATTTATTTTTTTCTAGTTGTAAGTCACACACAAACATAAGGTTGCTTACCTACTATGTTAATAATCACTTCGTCTACTATAACTTACAAGAAAAGACTACTTATTAATAAAATAAATATTACACAAGAGATTACATAATTCTTTAGGTGACTATTTTTATTTTTATTTTTACTTTCACACTATTTAATTGGCAAGGAGGGAAGGGTGCCTTTATTTATAGATTTACAAGACCATTGGATGATTGACATGTGACAACATATGAGCTATTCATTTAAAAAAAATATCTCATCTTTAGATTCTTCTCAAATTGCTATAACACTCAAGATTCTACACATTTTTACCTAAATATTTTTAGTCATTAATATATGAGAAACTT
This sequence comes from Zizania palustris, assembly GCA_019279435.1. NCBI lineage: Eukaryota > Viridiplantae > Streptophyta > Magnoliopsida > Poales > Poaceae > Zizania > Zizania palustris. Next base: position 52,422,289 of record JAAALK010000283.1, on the reverse strand, counting down.
CTATAAATCTTGCTCTTCTCAATAGATTTAATTCGAATTCATATGCAACCTAAAAAATCCAAGAATAAATAAATATCTGAATTAACATTCGGTTCCTACCCTGGATATAGGACAAGAGCCTAGCATCCTTGCCGCCGTCTCCACGCCTGCTCACCGTGCCCACGTCTCGTCGTGTGCGTGCCATGCAGAACTCCACTACCATAAACCTCACACATGTGATGCGCTACTCAGGGTGAACGGGTACTCGAGTCGACAAGGGTCCAAAGTATTCGGCTACGTCCAAGATTACTCCTTTCTTATTTCTCGTGGAGTGTAATATTCTTTACGTAAATCTTGATTTTGACATAACAAAATTTATAGTTTACACTAAAATTATTGTGCATTCTACGAAGTACATAAAATATACTAACAACAATAATATCTAATTAGTTTATTAAATTTACTATAAATATATTTTAATAATTTATTTATTTGATATTACATGTGTTTATATATTTTCACTTTAAATGTAACCAAAGTTTTAAAAACTTTGGCTTAATAAACAATTAAATAACATATAATATCTGAATTACTATAAAATTTAAATGTATATAAAATTAACAAAATTTACTATCAATTTTTTTTTTAAATTTTGTTACAATTTCGATCAAATTTTGTTCAAAATTTTCGAAATTCCTGAATTTTGTCTATCTCAGTTAAGTTAAGTGACGACCGAATATTTTACTCTGTTAAATCCCATAACCTTGAGGAGGAAGAGGTGGGAGAGGGGGAAAACGAGGAGGAGATTGACGACAAGAACGGCGACGAGAAGGCGGCGGTGGGAAAGGAGGAGGACGAGGATGACGACGAGGAGGACGAGGAGCTTCGCGAACGGCTTGAAGACGAGAGCGGCGACGAGGAGGAAGAACCGACGAAGGTGACGGACGACGCGCCGCGAGCGGGGAGCAGCAGAAACGGCATCCGACTGGTCCCCGAGCCATACGTGCCGCAAGGGGAGTTCCTTGGACCGGCGAGGTTCGCCTCCGTCGGGACCACCACCGCCGGCTTCATGAGGGTCGCCGTCGTCGAGGCGGAGCCGGGCTCCGGGCAAGAAATCGTGGTGCTCTACCGCTACACCCGCTTCTCGAGGACATGCATGGAGCGGGCGTAAGGGTGTGGAGGTCTGCAGGAGGACGAAACTGAACCGCCTCCATTTCGTCGTCGCCGCCACCAGCGACCCGGCGACCTCGCTGCCATGGGTCGGCTCGTCGCTGGCCCGGCTGATGTACCCCGTCTTCTTCGTCAAGGAGCTCAACGAGCTGTGGTCAAGCCTGGTGGCGTCGGTGAGCATCCCGCCGCGAGCCACGCGTGTCGAGGTGATGGTCGACGTGGGCAACTTCCGCCGTGGAGACGACACGCCAGAGCGCATGGAGTACATGCGCATCGAGCTGGAGGCCAGTATGCAGAAGCCGTGGCTGGGGTACCACATCGGCATGGAGCTGCTGCTGCCGGAGCCGGTCGTACGCAAGAGGGACAGGGACGACGGCGAGGTGTCACAGGAGGAGGACGGTGCGCCGCCGTTGAAGCGGAGGAGGGTGGTCGCGGTGGTTGCCGGAGATGAGTGCCCCATCTGCTTGGACGAGCTTGAGACCGACGACCTCGTCGCTTGGTCGGGGTGCTCCATGCCCCATGTCTTCCATGGCGAATGCTTGCAGATGCAGGCTTGATATGTGGAACTACCTGAAAAAACATTCTGCATCAGACATGTGATAGATGTTGCAGACATGAATAAGGTGCAGCAGTTTGTTTCTGCAGTATAAGCACACTTCAATTTCTTGTATTAATAAGGTGCAGCAGTTCGTTTCTGCAGCATAAGCACCCTTCAATTTCCTGTATGAATCTTAAGCAATCTTCAGATACATGAATCATAATAGAACTTACATGGATCATGTCGCTTTTCCTGTTTTTATTTAAGCTATTCATTGTAATAAAATCCTTGACTATTGGATCATGTTGTTAGAGATATGTAATATGTGTCGAATATAGATGTTTGATCTGGTTACAATTAGATTTTAAGTTGTAATTAGAGAATAGATAGATCTTGATTTTTAGACAGAAAAAATGAATCTGCTCAAGAAAATACGTAGCAAGAGTAATTAATCTTCACAACTCCATATCCATTTTAGATTTAGAGTCCTAACAAAAGGGCACCAAAATGCACATAAACTTCACCTCTTGATGTATTGCAACTTGCATGTAGTTGATCAGAATCTACCTGCCATTGGCGCTATGGACCTGTAGTAAAACAATTGCATTTTTTCTAGTCTTTAACTGTAAATGATCTTTCAAAATAACTGGATCATAAGCGGAGCAAAAACATAAGTTCCCCCCATGTGTCTCATCACTTATGCATTGTGAACTATTCAGCTTTGCAATCTCATGCACACAATGACTGTACTGTTAACATTCCATTTCAGACAACAAACTAAGAAAGGATAGCGGGAAATGTAAAAGTTAGAAAACTATAAATCTATATTACAGTTGAGGATTAGGTAATCATAGTTAGCAGTGGCTAACTAATAAGAAAAACAAGAATTAAGTTTCGCATGTTTTCCTGAAAGGCCTACAATGTCTTGTCCCATAGCTTTTTCCTAACAATCAGGATTCTTTCATCACTGGACGAAGGTGCGTCTTTTTTGGGTTTTGCCTCAGATGACCAATCATCCCATCTTAGCGCTGGTAAAAGCTTCTTGATGTAGTTTATGACAGCAACTTTGTCTCTGATAATGGCATACCCATGCGGCCTCAGGATGCGGTCCATCTCAATCAGCAGATCTTCCACGCTACACCCCTGCTTCTCAATCTCAGAAAAAAGGAGCCAGGAGTGAAGGAGATCGTAGGTGCGTGGATATGTTGAGAATGACTCACACCTTCAATTAAGAAACAGCAAATGAAAAAAATATGCCACAATCGATGTAGCAGAGAGCAGTGGGTATAATCAGGTATGGCCATAGAATATCAGTCACAAGAAATTGTTTTGAGTGATAATGCAAATGCGATCAGGCATTAATGATATCTAAGGGATTTTAGGAGAAACATGAAGTAACAACATAAAGTAGAAAGTGAAATTAAAGCAATGCTAGAGCACTGGGACCACATAGGAGATAGACCCAGGTTTAGTTTTTTGCGAAATTATTGTAAACAATGCATCCTGGTCATGTAAGTAAGAGAATAACAAGAGTACCATGTAGAACTGCTATGCAGTGATTTTTCTCACAAAGATAACTAACTCCAGGCGCAATAATAATGAGTTAATATCAACATGTTCTTAAGTGTGATCACTGAACTATCATTATTTATTCTAAAACAATGTGATCAATAGCACACCCTTCATGGTTGCATTAACAAGGAATTCCACAAAATCACATGCAAATTATGTCTAGAAAAAATGCAATCCCCTACATGAATAGAAAATACATAATGACACTTTGTTAGCAAAGATATGGTAATTATATGGCTATCCACTGAACAACTTGACAATTTGGTTCCATTTGTCAATACTCAATACTAATCAAATTACTGATTTCCTTCTTCAATCAGCCTCTCAACACATTTTAATACTTTTGACTATTTGATTGTAGTCCAGGTATTAAAACAACTGTGTTTGTTCACCACAAAACAATGAATGTATAAAACTTTAACTAGGCAAGCTCAACCCTGAAACAACTTGACCAAAATGAATATAAAGGATGTAGGAAAAAAAGGTTTGCAAACACATCATACCAATTATGGATGGTCCCTACTAAACCACGATCATAGATGATCTTCAGTTTTCCAGATTCTGTGAAAGGAACTACATTCATCACCCAGACGTCCTTTTTCCTCAGGGATGCTGCAAATCCACCAAGGTTTGCATTCATATCCATAATGTTTCTAAACGAATCCTTTTGTATCTCAGTTTTCATGAGTTTCCAGTAGTGAATAACTCTAGAATGCCAAATCTCCTGCAAGGAATTTTACAAGGTCAGATACTGAAGAAGCTACTAGAAAGTCTGTGAGAACATGTTGCAGAAATGAAAAAATATGGGTCTCATTGCATAGCTTACATTGTCTTCAGAAAAATTGTTTGAACTGATCCTGAGCTCTTCCAGACGAGGGGGTGGTGCTGTAAGCCTTTGTGGCCAGGGAAGCAGTTTGCTACCTTTAACCCTGTGGACTCCTGGATAAGTGCAATGGCATGCCAAGAGCCCAAGATCAGAATACAAGACTGAATTGGTTAACACTTAACACCAGAGAAGCTAAGGATAAAACAATAACTGGAGTTGACAATTTTGCTAGCAGAAAACAGGTAACTAATGTTTGCTTGATTAAACTGTCAACACCAGGATAATATATATACACATACCTGAACCCAACAAAATACAACAATAGTTTTCAATCTACACAACCAGTTATTCAGTTAATACTTCAGTAAATGTAACAACAGGTCACTGGAGAAGTTGTGGGTGATTCTATGTAAAGAATTTAATACATACTTGATACTTTACCAACACTAACTATAGATTATAAGTTCCAAATAATGAGCTTGAGGTATTGGTGATTCTAGGTAAAGAATTTAATGCATACTTTACCAACACAAACCATAGATTATAAGTTCCAAATAACAGGCTTGGGGTATTCTAGGGAGAAGTAGAAAAAGGGCCCCAATTAAACATTCGCGATTCAACCTATCATCTGCTCTTCAAACACCAGTGTTGCCAACTACAGGATCTGGACCACTGGAGATGCTGCTGTGACCAGGAACATGAAAAAGCATGGTGATCTGTCAAGGCCAGAAATGGCTTGATAAGAATGAAGCCATGAACCATACTTTGGTGGGTAACTGACCAGCCCAAGTACTACGGGTTGTCGGGTTCAGCACTAAACATTCTCTAAAATATGGTTCCCATGAAAGGTTGACTGTAGAACACTTCTAAATTATGGCTAATGGTTTTAATCTCCACCCTTAAGTTATGTGTGTCCTGAGATGCACAAACTTTTTACCATGATACAGCATTCAAGCAAAACTCCATAATAAGGTAAGAAACAATATACTATATTATACTATTCACTATTCAGTAATCTTGAGGCAAATCTGTGAAGTAAACTTACTTTCCGAGTAGGGAGTTAGGCATGCTTTCATGGGCACATTCCAAGCAGCATCTGGGTCATCATTGTGGTCACACATGGGAGGAAGTGTTCCTGGCGCTCTTTCAATATAGCACCCATTAGTCAATGGCTTGACCCATATTACTGTCTGATCCTCCTTCGATGCAATCTGCCAACACATTCTTCGAGCAAGATCACTCACCCGTCTCCATATATTCCTGTTGATGGGATCCATAGCATAAACCTCTGGCGATGAATACACAAAATACCCTCCAGGCCTCAAAATTCTATCCACTTCCAGCAACAAGATCCCATCCCTCTGCAACCAGTCAATCCGGCAACGAGAGCAGTGAGCCAGCTCGAACGAGCGGCTGGGGTATGGCAGCCTCCTTGTACCCAACACACCAAGGGTTGATGGGATCCCTCTTTCAAGGGCAAACTGAATTTGGTTCTCATGCACATCATTGGGAGCAAGCGACATCGTGATTATATCATGCGGAAGAAGGTAGGCACCAAAGCTGGCAACCCCACAGCCAACATCAAGCACATTCCTGATGTTCCCACCATTGTTGAGCTTACCATTTGGAAAGTTCAGCATCTGCACCACATGTCCAGTTGTCCACACCAAACAGTGATCTCATCATAATCAATTAATCAAAAGTAACATAATGTGGTGGATTGAGACACTGTATGAGCATTTTGAACCTGGGCAAGGTGCACAATATACTTGTCAGCACCAGTGTGGAAGTGGGTACCTCCACCGGGAAAATTGATCTTGTCACCGTTTACCACCATCCACCGCTGATCGGACTTCTCAGAGGCAAGGAGAGTGTGTGGTATGTTAGCCTTCCAAACCTCATTCCTACTCCTAGGCCACCTGATGGGCACCTAAGCATTGAAATATCCCACCAACATTAGCAAATAAACAAAGCGACACAGCACATGGCGGAATGACGGATTCAACATTCGTATGTTGTCTCACCCTGTAGCCGGCGGGTGGGGGGATGAGGCAGTTGAGGCGGCGGCGAGCGGGCGGGCAGTGGCGCTCGTAGTGCTCCATGAGGGAGAGGTTGAGCCTGAGGCGGAGTTGGTAGTGGAGGCCGCGGTCCAAGCACGGGATCAGCTCCGAGTACTTCGTGTCGCACACCTAAACCCCCACCAGCACACACGCGCAGAGAGACCCGGTTAGTGGATCGAACCATCACTCGCATGCACAGAGCAATGGCGCTACGCTCACGGACGAGGAGGGAAGAGAGCGCAAGGTCGGCGGGGAGGGTTTCGGCCTGAAACCGGAGCTGGAGAGGGAGACGTGGGTGGCGGCCGAAGCGGAGGGTGGGGCCGAAGGCGGTGCCGTAGAAGAGGCAGATGAGCGCGAGCGCGATGACTGCCGTCGCGAGCAGGGCCGCGAAGGCGCGCCGGCCCAACGCCCCGCCACAGCCTCCCCCTCCCCCACCCCCTCCTCGGCTCTGCGGCGGCTTCATCGCTCCCCTCCTCCTCCTCCTCCTCCTCCTCCTCCTCCTCCTCCTCCTCCTCCTCCTCCCCTCGTACGGCTCCGCGCGCCGCGTCTACTGCTTGTCGCGCGGCGGTGGCGGCGGCGGCGGCGCCGGCAAGGAAGGCAGGGGAGAGTGGACACTGCGGCCTCCTGTCTCTCGTGTCTCCTCGCTTGTGAGGTGGTGCGACCGTGACGCCGCTGGAACCGCGTGCACGCCTGCACGGTGGTGCGGCCGTGCGACGCGTTAGCCTTGTGAGCAAAAACACATGTTACGCGCCCGTGTGATTCATGGGGCGTAAAGCGGACGCTGAAATCTACATTGAAACGGCCTTACTCTATTATTTTAGTTATTTTTTTAACGTTTTTAACGGAATCCACATCTTAGAAAAAATATTTGACTTAAGCTCCAGTTTCCCAGGATAAAGAAGCTGGAACACTGTCAAACGCACGATGATCATTAGCCTATTCGATTAAATTGAAAATATTAGAAAAAATCATTTGTTTTAATAACGGGGGTGATTATTTTGAGTGGAGTAAGGTCTTTAGTTTTTTGACAGCATAGTTTAAAGTTAAAATGGATTATATATAAATTAAAAATTTGTAACCAGCTTAAATACCGATTCTAATGCACCCCTAATCTCCACTAACCACAACCAAATAAATAAGTATGTAAAAATGCCACCACAAATTAACAAAACACACATAAATCATACGTACTTCATCACAAATTTTGGCTAACCCAACTCCTTAACGAACACCCGTACATGAAATGTCACCATAAACTCATAAATACATGTGATATACAAATCATATAACATTATATAGACATAGCTATCGCAAAATTCCTCTAACCCAATTCCTCTAATCCAAGTACATAAGATATCATCATAAACTTACAAATCATACTTATAAGTAAGAAGAGTCATTGTCAATTTTAAGGCTCCGTAATAGTTCATTGGAAAACTAATGGTTAATCACTATTAAAAATACTATTTTGAGTTAATAGAAATTATTGAACTATTTTACCCCTTAACTATTGTAACACGATTATTATAACAGGAGTAAAATTAACTTTAATTATCTATTAATCTAAAATATCTAAATATATATGAATTAATTTTCAACATTGCTAACTATTATTTTTAATCCACGAAACGATTCCAAACTAAGCTGCAAGTTTTCACGATTTCAATAAACGATTACTGATTTGTTATAAAACCGGGGTATGACACGTTCTCAAACTCACAAATCGTTGCGCCCTGCACAGTGCACACCAGCGACCAACCCGTCGTGCTCACGGCGCCGCCGAGAAAACCACCCAACTTCGTCGGGGCACGCGGGCCGGCGAACCCTCCAAATCGCCGCCGCCCGCTTCACGATTTCGTATGGCGGCGTCATACTACAACCCGCCGCCGCCCCACTCCTCCTCCTACGCTCCCCCGCCTCCCCCGCCGGGAACCTCACCGTACGCCTCCTACCTCCACGCCTACCCGCCGCCGCTGCCCCCGGCGTACGGCGGGTACTACGACCACGCGGAGCCCCTGCCGCTGCGAGACGAGCTCCGCACGCTCTTTATCGCCGGCCTCCCCGGCGACGCCAAGGCCCGCGAGGTCTACAACCTCTTCCGCGACTTCCCCGGTTATGTCTCCTCCCACCTCCGCTCCTCTGGCAACTCCTCCCAGGTTCCCCACTCTCCTTACCCCTAACCCTGCAGTCTCCTCTGTGCTAGGGTAATAGGGTTTGCAAATTTGTGGCATGGAAGTCACGGTAGTGTGTTCCTTTTTTTCAAATAGTGTGGTAAGCACAAACCCGACTGTTTATGCGTTGCAGGCATATGCATTTGCTGTATTTGCAGATCAACCGTCTGCCTTAGCTGCAATGACTGCCACAAATGTAAGAGTTCAGTTCACCATTACCAACTGTTCTATACTTCTATTCAGTTCTGCTATTCTGACAAACCATTAGTCCTAGCGAGGACTTGTACATTAGATGTTACAGATGTAAATGTTTTTTTAGAGTTCTCAGTGCTGTTGCTATTCCTGTGGATCGTATCTTGATGCAGGGAATGGTATTTGACTTAGAAAATAATTGCACACTCCATGTAGATCTTGCAAAATCTAACTCAAGATCAAAGCGCTCCAGGACAGGTAGGCAATTATCCTGCAACTTGCAAACTTTGTTCCTGCCATATATTGTGGTATTTTGTACTTTATTGTTGATGATGCCCTTTTACTTCCATCAGATGATGCTTCACCTTATTCCTCTGAGAAAAAAGCTAGAAATCCAAGGGGATTTCCTGATTCAGGTATCATTCAAGTAAATTGTGGGCTAATGGCTGTAAATTTTGTAACAGTTTGTTGTTTACGGCTTTACGCTACGCTGATCCATCCACTATGACCTGCTTCGCAGTCTCATGAACAATAGTACACCATTCCAAATCCACACTTTTCATAGTTACCAAATTGATGAAAATGATTTCCCTCTCCATTGAGGGATACAACTGATCTTGAGTTCCTGTAACATTTATCCTAGAATTCAATTTCTGTTCATATCCTAACTGTGACTTCATATCCACTCACGTTGCTGAACATTCTTGCAAAACACTCACCTTGCACATCTTTGGCACACTTTACGCCCTATCAGGTGCTGGAAGCAATATTCACATGTCAGGAATGGGTAATTCTTCACACAGCTTGAATGGTTATCCTTCTGCACAAAGGTTATGACACACTACTTGAGCACAGTTTAATTATTTGTTTTTTAGGAACATCAACTTAAGCTGTCCTGTGGCTGATATTAGAAAGGAGAGATCCAATACTATGACGGAGTTTTACTTCTAGAAATATTATAATTCTAATTAAGATCATTTTCAATTTGCAGTTACACAAACTTTAAGCCTGCTGCTTTCCGCAAGGTGAGCTATACTCTTGCATCATGATATGTTTATCTTTATCTAGCATATTTTGTTGATTTGAAACAATTAAACAGGATACTGTATGTGTGTGTTATCTGACAGATGTTTGCAGTATCTGAGATGGAAAACTGGAAATTATGAACAATTGCTGCAAAGCTGAACATATTTACCATCTTATGACATTATCACATTCACATTAGCAGTTCTGCCTTTTCTCTGATTTATGTGCTATGTATGTGTTATTATGCTACCAAAGTGACATGTTGGGCTGGGCTGGCATATTCTTAGGAATCTCCTCATTCCTTTTTTCGTTTTCTTTTAATTTTGAAAATCTGCTTATGTTACATTATAATAAGTAATTGTGTAATTGAAGAATTGGCCTGGATTCATTGGGATAATTTCCACGTCCCACTCCTGAATATCATAGGTCCAACTATTGATGAACAAAGTGTTTGATCTTGACTTGTGGAGCGAGCCATATTATAAAACTGAGCTTCTTGGATGGAATTATGGAAAACTAAATGAAGAACCAGTGGTTTACTTTACATGAACAAAAATAACAAGACTTAGAATGTGACATAATTCATTTGAGCTGTTGCTAAAGATCAAATATCTATATTTTGTTAAGCCTATTGGAGAGTATGCAAGGCTTACTCCTTTTTGCATGTCCATTTGCCTGCAGGACCCATCGGCATTTGTCCCTCAAAATAACCCCCCTTGTCCTACACTCTTTGTTGCAAACCTTGGTCCTGCTTGTTCTGAGCAAGAGCTAATTGATGTTTTCTCAAGGTATTGCCAATATAACACTTCATGATGTGAGATAAACAAGTAGATACAATATCTTTTTCTGACTAGCTTATTTTCATGGTTAGTTGTGCGGGATTCATAACATTGAAGATGCAAAACAAGTTTGGATCTCCAGTTGCATTTGTCGATTTCAAGGTATATCATGCAGGAAACATAATTCTTTAGGACCTCCACTTATTTTATTTTATATAAATCAAACAAGTAAAGTATTCTGCTGCATATTATTAACTGTCTAGTTATACTATGGTTGCCTACGATGGAGAGGTTTTTTATGCCTTTTGAAATCTGCGGTAAATATTTAGACAATGGATGCCCTTTGCCTTTTTAAGAGAAAACATTTTGCAGAATCGCAGAAAACAACAAAAACAACCACATTCTTGATTTCATCGGTGGTGAGATAACTTGAAACTATGGTGCTCGAGATGTTTTGAAATGAATTGAGTGTCTATAACATTGATTCCTTTCTTTGGGTTAAATCCATACCACCAGATTTGACTACCTTTACTGATGCTTTTGTATGCAGCTGTTGGTCAATTGAACTTATATATACTAAAAACACTCAAATAAAATAAGCATACAGTAACTTTCTTCGTTACCATACTTAGCATACAGTGGTCAATGGGGTTGAGCTAATCCCATGCTCAGATAATTGTCTTGAAATATACTGCTTTTTTCTGCACTTGTATTTCCCTCCAGAATGACTCCTTAAACATTTGCATTTTTTGCATTATCAATGTTTTTTATTTTGATATGTTTGAATGTATTTTTCAAATTTAATCCCAAACTGGAATTTCTGCCTGCAGGATGCCAACAGTTCAACTGAAGCCATAAATCATCTCCAAGGAATTATTCTGTATTCATCAACTGGCGAGGGGATGCGTTTAGAGTATCCTGCATTTGGGGATTATTTAACTTTCCTGCTGTTATATCTTGTTGCAAATTCTTCTCGTAGGGTATTTATGGTAGATTACAACAGAAGCCAAATATGACCTCACTATTTCCTGACCATGCCTTTCAACTTATGATATAGTTCCTTAACATTTATTAGATATGCCAAATCTCGGATGGGCCTGCGTAAGCGTGATAAGCGTCCCTAAGATACAGTTGATAGATGAGGCTGCAGTTATCTCTCGTACATCACAACTGGCCGCCAAGCGTGATGTTTCCTGACTGGTTGTCCAAGTGCGGTTTAGTCTGATGGCATTATTTGTGCATTTAAATGTCTTACTCTTCTGGACCTTTTTACCCCATATCTTCTAGGGTGTTCTTTATTTACTTCTGAAGACAGAATACCGATGTAATCATGTTCAAACTAGTTGTAACTTATGAAAGATCAATTGCAGTCGTACCAAATTTATTGTACTTGGTCCCGGATGGCAACTTGATGTCCCGATCCAATTGGGCGTTATCATTGAGAAAGGTTAATGAGTTGTACCTTGGGTGGTAACTGTCCAATGTTTTAAATGCTGTATTTGATAAGGATGGTTTGGTTGTGGGAGATGTGTGCCCCCACCCGGCTGACGGCTGGGTTGAGACAGTGGGACGCCTGCAAATGCTGAACTGTTGATGCTTCTGCTCACTGGAGTTTCAGGGTACGCTATGTAAGCGTTTCAAGTACATCATGAATCAAGTAGTTCATACTTCTTTTCAGGTACATTTAGCTTACCTGCTAATGTGATTGCCTTTGACTAAACCAATCAAGTGCAGAGCTCGAATGACACATCTGCCTTTCAGGTACGTTATCTTCGTCCACTCTTTCTTACCGCCAGTAGTTGGGAAGATTATTCTTTGTTGTATGTAAGAGCTGTGAATTGTAAGCATAGTAGTTGCTTATCCCGGATTTCTGGAAAACTTTGGATGCATGTAACATTGTTGAACAGAAAGCAAAACTTAAAAAGCATCCAGTCGATTTGCTTCTCTTATCCTTACCGTAAAAGCTCAAGCACTAGTGTGGTGCATTTTGGCTATTTGCAGGATGTGCTACTTTCTGTGTACAAAGTGCTATCTTCTTTCCTGTGAATGTGTGAGGATCGTGTCATAACTTAACTTAGGCATGTTTGGTTAGATTATATGGACTAAAGTTTAGTATGTGTCACATTGTATATTTGGATATCACATTGTATATTTGGATATCAATTTGAATGATTAAATGTGACTAATTATAAAAATAATTGTAGAATTAGAGGATTATTCGTGAGACGAATCTATTAAGTCTAATTAATCAATGATTAGCAAATGTTTATTGTAACATCGCGTTGTCAAATCATGGTATAATTAAGCTCAATAGATTCGTTTCACGAATAATCCACTAATTATAAATGGATTTTACAAAGAGTCTACATTTAATATTTCAAAATAGTATCTAAATATTTTCTGTCACGCGGACTAAACATAGGGAAAAGCTACGGATACTAAACTGAAAGCAGGGACTATAAAGGTACGGAACGATGAAGTTTTGAACGCTTTTGAGTTAACTTATGCTAACATCATGATGAAAGTACCTGGTCTTGTCCAGAGATCCCACTTCATCATTTTGAAGTTGAAATTTTGTCTGGGAAAAAATGTTAAGTTATTAGTAAGATGGTTCTGCATACCCACCATTAACATGAATAAATTCTAAAGATCAGTTGCTTTTCTTGCTCTATTTTCAGGGATCGTACAGATCTGGCTGCAATTCATGAGATAGACGCCAGATGCTTCTGCAAAGATCCCTTGGTCGGTGTCCTAGACTGCACAGAGCTTCAATGAAGAGTTGAGTAGTTGAAAACTTGAAATGAAGCTTTCTGAAGTCTAGCAGGAACTGCAACGTGCTAGTGATGTGCTACCGCGCGAGGAGTGATGGAAAGTCTGGTTTATACTCCTACATTCAAATAGTGTACAGCGATTGTACTCCTTGCTTCATTTTAGCATGCTGTTATTGCACGAACTGACGTTTTTTTTGTCGGTCGAGATTTTCTGCACATAGTCAAGGAGGGTCAAGTGTTGCGGATCTGGCTCCCACAATCCCACATCCGCCTTGACTACTCTTACGGAGGTACGGCTTCTATTTCATATTTTAAGCAGTTTGATTTTTTTTTCAAAGTTAAAATTTTCAACTTTAATCAGATTTAAATAAAAATATATTAACATTTACAATTATATATATTATTAAAATATATTTGATGATCGATTTAATAAACCTAATTCGGTGTTGTAATTATTGGTATTTTTATAAAATTGGTCAAAGTTGAAATTTTTTATTTTAGAAAAATCAAATAACTTACAATATGTATTAGACAGAGTATTTAACACCTGTCGGAATCTGTTTGTACTTTAGTTGTGGACTTGATAACCTTACAGACAGTAATATGCTTTGTTCTGTATCCAGTTTGCGAAGTTGCAATTCAAGTGAAAGCCTCTCAGTTGTTTGCCTTTTGCCTTCCTGGTGAGCTACTGGATTTATAGCATGTTTGATTCTTCTGGCAGCTTCTCTGTCTGGATTCTCATCGGCTTTCGAACAGGCCCTTATCCATCCTCAAGTCTGAAGCCTAAGCTGCAGCGAATTGATTCCAAAAAAAGAGCGGCGAGCTGCATAATACGAGGGCATAAACTATTCCAGAGCTTTCAACAAGATTTCTGTAGCAACATCCAAGAGCACATATGTAAAGAAGGTGAGCCTTTGCTTTCGATACAATTGCCTGCTTCTGATTCCTTTAGCTCCTGCACTCTCACCGATCTAATGATTTATTTTCTTGTAGACTGGTAGCATCGCATTAGATTAGCATTTTGTTTGCAGGCCACCTTAAACTATGGTCGTCAATGTTAAGAGACCAAGATGCCATGCTTTCACCTACAGACACTTCAGATGTAATCAACACTTGCCGATCTGCTACTGCTGCTGCTTGGTGGTACAAAGATTCTGCCTGAATAGTATACAACAGGTACTATTACTTTACCGATGCTACAGCACTCTAGGTTGAAGTGAACTAACAGCAAGACAAATCTTTAGGTGCTTCGTGCTTCCTGAATCCTGTTTGAGAGGTTTCTCTGAGCTTCTCTTACAGTTGTTTCATTCTAGACTGTACAGATGAACCATCTTGGTTTTATAGGGTTAGTGTCTCCATTAACCATGTCCTAAATCTTGAAGGAATAATCTCCTTATAATTAATCTCATCATAATCGTCTCTTAATTAAAAATCCTCAAAATGAGATCTTAGGGTGCGTTTGGCAGTGCTTCAAGTTCTTTGTCCTGTGAAATTAAAGTTAAATCAAATATTTTTCCTGAGAATTGAATCTCACTGAGAGTATTTCAAAAAAATTAATTAAAGTGATGAAACAAAGTCTAATTAACTTTAAATACTCTACTTCAACTTTAAATAGATTTCAGAATCCGGATTTCCATCGAACAAACCTTATTCTAACCAGCCTTATTCTTATTCTGTTTTCACCGCTCCCGCAAACCAAACGGGGGGCCTATCAATGGTTCAGGAATCCATGTAGAGAAATAATGCTTCATCAGGATGGCATATCGTCGTCGTCAGTGCGCCAGTGACGGCAGTGAGTGTCCATTGGCACCTTGTGTTCTCTGCTTGCTTTGCCCGAGGCTTCACTTATAATGGCGATGGATGCAAGATATAAATGGATGGATGGCTTGGACATGTCAGGTCCGTGACTTAAATTCCAAGCGTATTCTGATAACATCTCCCCATCTAACACATTAAAGGCACAAGATTTGGGTATTTTTCGTCAATCATTTTTGGCACCAAACCTGATAACATATCTCACAACTTTCTTGCTGACTTATTAGTGATAGTGTGACGATTGTAAGTGTTATAGCCTTTTCTCTGCTTGACTTACGTCCATCCTTTGATCAAATCGGCGATGCTTCTTGAGCAACAACGCAAATGCAGCCACACTAGTGGGTAGTTAGCCGTTGCCTAGCCAATCTGAAACCTATTTGTGCAGCACAAGTATGGGAGATGATACGTTCGATGTCTGATGAGGTGAAGTGCTGCTTCGTTCGCTTGTTCAGGAAACGACTTCTTTTCATTCTGATGAGGTGATGATGCGACCTGACACGGACTTGCGTAGGCACGGCATTTGTTAGCACGATGGTGCGTTGGCGCTCCTTGGGATAATGACTTCATTTAGATTGATACATGTGTTCTGTAACGTTGGAATTTACAGGAGTTTTGATGGTTTTATAGGAATAGAACACTTGAATTTTATAAATTCGTAGATTGGGAAAATTAGAATTATCTGTTTCCCTCTATTTCCCACTACGACCCGAGATCGTGTATTTTCTATATTACAATCCGAGTCCTTATATTTTTGAAAAAGTTTAATGAAAAAAAAGGTGTTTCAAATCATTGCTATAATGCTATTTTTGACTTGGACATTTTTTTTAAAAAAAATTAAGGTATTTTGAAATATTTGTTGATAGCCATAAAAAAATTCCAAACGAGGTGTACGAGATTTTTTGGACGGCAATTAATCTGCTGTTTGTGTCCTGTGACCTTGATGGTGCATTGGCTCTCCTTGGGTGTTTCACTTTCGCGTCCATTGGATTTAGGCCCTGTTTGGAACCTCTAGAGCTAATTGTTAGCTAGCTAATAATCTATTAGCTAGATTGGGTCAACTAATTATTAGCTAGCTAATTATTAGCTGGAGGCTGTTTGGAACCCCTAGCTAATTCTTTGGTTGCTAGAGCTAATTGACCATAGTGCCCCTGGAACAAGTTTATGATTTCTTTGAATGATAGCCAGTACATTCGTGCTATACTCCTCCTCATCCCCGAAGAAATCCATTGCCAGGTGCTGTGAGTTGAAGCTGGGCGGCGACGCGATTTGAAGCAGGCGGCGGTGACGTGATTTGAAGCAGGGCGACGTGATTAGAAGCAGGGCGGCAATGCGATTCGGTGGTGGACGATCGTGCGCTGGCCGGTTGTGGAGGACGGCGACACGACTGGGATAGACGGGAAGGCGGCGTGCGATGGATCGAATGCGAGAAGTGCTTTCTGTAACGTGGAGGATAGAGAGGGAGGAGAGAGGGCAGGGGTAGAATGGACAATAGCCAACAATTAGCTGGGATTAGCTGGGTTGGACCAGCTAATGGGATTATTGTTATCTGGGGGGTTGGCTAATAATTAGCTGAGGTATTAGCTGCTCTGTTTGGAACCTCTATAGCTAATTTTAGCAGCTAACAATTAGCTCTAGAAGTTCCAAACAGGACCTTAGCTGCTTTGGTCATCACATCGTTCCATTCTCCCTCTGTTTTATGATGTAATCTGAAAGCGATGGGTTTTCTTGGCTCATTTCACTTTCCGTAAACTGAGGTTGGTTAGATAAGCGGGCTAAATTTTATTATTTTAGATATTATTTTAGAGTATTAAATGCAGATTATTTATAAAACTCATTTATAATTGATAGATTATTTGCAAGACGAATCTAATGAGTCTAATTACGTCATGATTTGACAATGTGATGCTACAATAAATATTTGCTAATTATGGATTAATTAGACTTAATAAATTCATCTCATGAATTATCCTACGATTATGTAATTATTTTTATAATTAGTTCACATTTAGTTCTTCAAATTAATGTACAAACATCCGACAAATATCCGATATAACACATGCTAAAATTTATCCAAACACCCCCTAACAATACCACACCAGCAGTGGTTTCCACCGTAATATCACACGACCAAACTGCCTTGCCTCTTTGTTCTAACGCTGGTTGCCTTGTAAACGCTATAATTTAGTAAAATAATCAATATAAAAACTGTAAGAATATTTGAAATCTGTTTATCGACGTTTTAATATTGAATTTGTTTATTTGAACATCAAATTATTTAGTAAAATAGTCAAACCATTTGTTTATCTCATCTAATCAAATTGTCTCACGTAAGCATACGATGGATGAATAGATCCAAATAGTATCACATGCTTTACGTAGTAAAAAATCAAACCATTTGTTTATTTCATCTAATCAAATAATCTCACGTAAGCATATCATAATATTCGGATACTGTCATACGCTTTAAGCAGTAAAAAAAATTTCCTGCGGGCAGCTTATGCGAGGTGTTTGTTTTTAGAGTCTAAAATTTAGTTCCATCGCATCGAATATATCAAATATTTAGATATTATTTTAAAGTATTAAATACAAATTATTTACAAAATCTGATGGATTATTTACGAGACGAATTTAATGAGACTAATTACGTCATGATTTGATAATATGATGCTACAATAAACATTTGCTAATTATAGATTAATTAGGTTTAATAAATTTATCTCACGAATAATCTTCCAATTCTACAATTATTTTTATAATTAATTAAAGTTTAATTATTTGAATTGATATCTAAACATACAAGTCACAATGACTAAACTTTTACATGCAACCAAACAAGTCGAAGAAAACGAATTGTGAAACAAACAGAGGAGAAGAGAAATACGAGCAGACACGAAAAAGAAGAGCGGCGGAGCAGCCACCGCAAATCCGAGCGGGGTGAATTCCCCCCTTTACCTACCAACCAAACCCATCTTCTCCGGCAGGCGTCGTCCTCCTCCACCTCGGCTAGGTGGCCCTTCACCCATCCATCCCTCCGACACCACCTCCACCTCACCGGCTCCTCCATATGTATCCACCTCTGCTCACTCTCACTAGGAGCAGACCAGTCCATCCAATTTACTAGCTTTCTTTTCCCCAACCACCTGGCCGTCGGCTACTCGGCTCCAGTCCGCTCTTGCCTTCTTGGAAGCTCGGCGGCGGCGGAGATGAAGGGGCTGAGCGGGCCGAAGCTGCTGGCGGTGCACCCGTCGTCCAACAAGCCGACGGGAGGGGCGGGGTCGCCGGGGGTTCTTGGCTCGCGGCGCCGGCTATGGGTGGCGCTGTTCTTGGCCGGCTTCGCCTGCGTGTCGCTAGGGACGATACTGTGTGCCGCGCGGGACCACCCGCCGGCGCCCATCGTCGGGAGGAGGGTGTCGGCGACGTTCGCGGTGTCGTCGGGAGGCGGCGCGGAGGTGGGCAGTGGCGGGGCTGGGCTTGGGCTAGCGGGGTACGTGTTCGATGCGTTGGTGCAGTACGCGGCGGCCGGGGGGAACTCGACGGCGAGCATGCCGGGGGCGGACGTGCGCGCCATCGCTGCTGTGCTCAAGCGGCGCGTGCCGTGCAACCTTCTGGTGTTCGGGCTCGGCGGGGAGACGCCTCTGTGGCGCGCGCTCAACCACGGCGGCCGCACCGTGTTCCTCGACGAGAACCAGTACTACGTGTCCCACCTCGAGGGCCGGCACCCTGGACTGGAGGCCTATGACGTCGCCTACACCACCACCGTCCGCGAGTTCCCCGATCTCCTCGACGCCGCCCGCGCCGCCCGTGCCGCCGAGTGCCGCCCCGTCCAGAACCTCCTCTTCTCCGACTGCCGCCTCGCCATTAACGACCTCCCCAACTCGCTCTACGACGTCGCCTGGGACGTCATCCTCGTCGACGGCCCGCGCGGGTACCCACCCATCTCTCCAAGATCTGATTTTTATGAGATTTCTTGCTCTATCCATCCAATGTGGGACGGACGCAGGTACACGGCGTCGTCGCCGGGGAGGATGTCGGCGATATTCACGGCGGGGGTGCTGGCGCGGACGAGGGCGGAGCAGGGGGCGGCGACGGACGTGCTGGTGCACGACTACGAGAGGGAGGTGGAGAGCGCGTGCTCGAGGGAGTTCCTGTGCGAGGAGAACCGCGTGGCGGAGACCAGCACGCGGTCGCTCGCCCACTTCGTCGTGAGCGCCGGGAGCGCCGTCCGCCGCGAGGCCTTCTGCAGCGGCGGCGCCGCGACCGCCACCACCACCACCCCCTAGCTATTTTCCATCTTCCTATTCTTACTTCCACTTACTTACCTCTTTCTTTTTATTTTTTCCCATCTTTTGATGGCTAATGATGATATATGTCAGTTGCCATGCTCCAACCTCCAATGTGAGTGAACATAAGAGCAAGCTAGAGCTGAAGCCTGTAAAAAAATGGTGAGACGCAAAGCACAGAAAATGTGTCCGTGTCGTGTCCATCTCAATGACTCCATGGCTGTTCGTTCGTCCTTGCTTTTGCTTTCTGTCTATCTTTTCCACGTCTCGTGCCAAAAAGGCAAAACAAGAGGACACAAATTCGCACGCTCCCTTTGAAGAACCGAAAAACTTTTAGTGTTCCAGAGATGAGCCATGATAATACGTGGAATCTCACATAGGTATTATTCGCAGCTGCAACTACAGTGTATTGCCGGCTCGCAGCTCGCAGCTGCTGCCGTCCGTTCATAGTGGCAACCCACTCCAACTGATGCTCGCTGATCGGAAGCTTTCATCCAAAGCTCTAGTAATAACTAGATCGGTTACTTGCTACCATGATTTTTAACTGCTTTATCGGCCGATGATTTATGGTAGTCGAGTTGCGTCGATAAACGATTATATCGTTAAGCATGGTGATCGGTGGCAAGAGACGGCGCGCGTCGGCGGTGGAGCCTGAGAGCGACGTTGCGCCGGCGTGCCGCCGGTGGCTCGCGCTGCGCCTCCAGATGGCGCTGCACCGTTGCGCCGGCGAGCAAAGAGCGTCGCCTTCGCGCGCGCGCGCGCTGTACTATACTGCACGGTCCATGCAGACGTCAAACGTGGATGCAGCGATGCGCGCCAGTACGAGACTACGACTACGGCTACGTTGTTCGGATGTGACGATGTGATGGACTGACAGTTTCACAGTTTGGTTCGGTTCTTGTCGTCCAGATTTCAAAGCTCCCTTACCCCGTTCGGCCCCGTGTCAAATTCCAAACGAAATTTGAGCGAATTTCGTGAACCTGGACCTGCCCGGGCATTGAAAAATATATACCTCCAAAGAAAGTTGAACGATGGTGGCGCCAAACCAAATATAAACGTCCAAGAAAAGCTGTTTCGCATTGCACGTCTGAATCTAGCGGTCAGAACAAGACAGCCTTTATGCTGTCTGAATGTTTGACGCCCTGAGCTACACTAGTCAAGACATCGGATGCTGCCTTCCCAAAGTTGTCATGCCCTGCGAATGTAAATACAAGTACACTGAGCTCCATGGAATGAATCCACGGTACCCATATGATTATCTCCGTCTATGGGTTCCATATTTTTTTCTTCAAACACTTGCTATATCTAGTAAACTAATCAAACTTACTATTTAAACATACTATTTAATTGAGTGTTGAGTTTATTTAATTATTTTTATTTTCTTTGCATTTATATAAATTAATAAAATATAGTTACATTTAAATATGAAGTCATATTTAGTAAGTATATTGAAGTGAATAGAAAAATAGCAAGTTAATTTGAATAGAGAGACTTGCCTGTAATAAATTTATCTGACGACGTTAGGGCAATTTTTTCCAAATTTATTAATCCAACTCAGAGAAATTTTACATGGCCAGACGGACTACTTTATAACGGAGAAAATTTGCATAGAAATTTTGAAATTCCTGAGCTTCCGAAGTAGATTGGTTCGCAATAAATAATCACATTTAACAAAAAAAGAATCGATATGGGACGTGAGTAACTTAGCATTGGATCCCATTAGATTATAAAGTTGAATGTGTTTAAGTGAGAGTAGCTATGTTTTTTCAAACAAAGTTCATGTATGTGTAGCATTTCTTCAAAAAAAACACAGCTTTGAAACAAAACTGGACATATACCTTTTTTTTTTAAAAAAATGTTGGGACATCAAGTTGCGATTCTGCATTGATTGTCTGTTTGATAATGGGAGAGCCGGCGGATGGATTTTGGCAGAGCTCCAGTGTAGCAAGGGATCGGAAAGCTTGTCATTGTGGACGGACAACTGCAAGTTTGTAGGTCCGGTCTCCTCTTGCGCATGGCCGTATTTCTACCAATCTTGTGGTTACTTGCTACTCCCTCGGTGTACAAATAATAGTCGTTTTGGTTTTTAAATATTAGTCATCCCGTCAATCGAAGCATTGCTATCAAATGAGATATGGTCATCGGGAGTTGAACTTGAGTGACACCACAAAAATCTAGACTCCATAACCAATTGAGACAACTCTTGTAACTTTATTTAATATCACCTTAGTATGTGTAATTTTGTCTAAACGACTAATATTTGTACACCGGAGGGAGTACTGTCTAAGGATGGCACATGGCTACAGCCTACGCCCTACAGGTAGTACCCACGAATTTCGATATACTCATAAATGCTCGTAGGCGAAAAACAAGAAACACACATGTTATCCGATGGTGCCTATCGAGATATCCATCATCAAAATGAGATCCCCACAGTAGTCGAGGGAATTGAGTCACCCTTCCGCACTATCATATTTCGATATAACGAGTAAAGGACCTTCGAAGGAGGACGTCAAGGAGCTGCTTCCTCCACCGTCTATAGGCATACCCATTACCCACGAAATTTTGGTTGTAATTTGTAACAATATATGACTTAGGAAATTACGGAAACATACCAACAAATAGCAAGAGAGATCTAACCCAAACCTGTTTCAAGATGAGGAAATAAAGACGTGCCCTGAAATATCCTGGGAAATTAGCTCAATCACTTCGATTTATTTTTTTAAAAAAGACCCTAGATAAGCCATTTGGGTGGGATTCAGCTAGCAAAAGGGGTCCCTTTCGTTTCCGTTTATTAAGGTTGTGTTTGGTAGACAAAGAAACGGGATAAAATGATTTATGAATATGAAATGATATGATACAATTGTTTCATTTAAGAGATGAAATGGAATCAAACTAGAACCAAACGATCTCAAAAACAAAATATTCTCTAAAGATGCTAAATCACATGATACCGAATTTTTTAGTGGTTCCGAACCATCTCATTCCATTCCTCTACATTTGCTGAACCAAACACTACATAACATTTCGTAGAAGAGACTACTGGATGCATGATCTACACTATTGCATTGTCGACTCCTCGTATTGCATGAAGTGCCCAGTATTTGTACTCTACCTCATACGTGCTATGTTGAAACCACATTCAAGCAGAGTTTTGATCTGCAAACTCACGCATCTAATCACAGGATGTGTGTACGAGTAAAAATACAATTAACGCAACCAGTCTTGTAGGCAGTATAGTGTTAGCCCTGTTTATGAGAATAACTCGCGAGATTGCAATGCAGGTAAGGGGAGGAATGGTCATGACTCATGAGTAACAATCAACTGAAACAGCGAACATGCTAAGCTACAGAAACAAATAGGCAAACCATCACGAAAACATTTCCCATGTTTTTACGGAACTGACAAGCACATTTGAAAGTGCATCGGGGAAAGCAATGCATGCAGGGGGTCCCAAAACTTGTTCCGGATAAGAGCAGAATGCAAAGAACTTGCTGCTAAATTTGACCCACACGAGTGCCGACCAAAGTTAAAACACGGCAGGGAAAGTTACCGCCTCCTCATGCCCCTTCCGCCACGGCCCCGCATCGCCGCTCCACCGCGGCCAGCCATCGCGCCAGCAGCCGCATCGCCTTGCGCACTTTCAGACTGCACCGAACAAGATAGCCCGGTTAGAGTGGTGAAGTCTACCGTAGATATGCATACAACTTGCCGAAAAATATGAAGGTGGAAGATGAATATGACTGGCTGAACTACTTTTTTACTGTGACATCTCTAACATGAGGTAGAGCGCACAGATTTAGGTGCATGAGCTTGTTGTAGCTACCATACAACTTATGAGATTGTAGCTACCATACAAATGAGGTGTCTGAACATGCAGCTTTGTGTTTGGCTTTGTTATTAGCTTACAGAGTTACATATAAAGTCTAATAGAGTATTGGACTGAAACCATATTTACACACTGGGACCTGATTGACTTGTATGTCTAAAATGATGGTGCTAAATTGAAGAATATTAATGCTATCCAATCCCTAGCACAAATGGATGGCATGTCTATCTTTTTTATTGATCAAATTACATGCAGAATATCAAGATCGCAACGTTCCTAGAACAAGCATAATGTGCACCAATTCTCAAAATGAAAAATGGATGATATTTGTCAACAAAGAAATAAAGGCGTTTGGGCAGAAGAGGCAAAAAGAAATAATGACAGATAACAAGAATGAATACTTTTCTTTACCTTGGGATTTTTAACTGTCTCATCCACACTGAGAATAAGGCAAGCAGCTTCAGTTGCAGCATTTATAGCATTGATCTGGAAATTTATTTTATGCCATTAATATAATAAATGGAATATGAAAATAAAATAGTGAAAAGGAGAAGCACAATTACCTTCACAACAGCAGGCTCCCAGACAAAGTTAGCAAATGAATCAGCAATTCCACCAGTGTTGATGTCCACACCATAATTAGCACCTTCACCTGTTAACAGTGAACGAAGAATTAGAAGAAAAGAATTTACCGTAGGAGTTCATATAATATCAAAGTTTTGCGTTGGTTTGAATGAACTGAAGACTTGCAAACCAAAAGATACAGATATCCAACCAGATGCATGTTTCTGTCGGAGCTTGTTGAGCACATCAGTTGCATCAAATCCAGCATTGTCACAGAGTTGTCTTGGAATAACCTGCAGGTGAGTTTATTTGAGCATATTTGTATACTTGTAAATTTTGATCTATAAGAAGGGAACAACATCAAGCAAAACCAAGTGAAACGTAAACACAAGGCACATTCTTTGTTTGAACAAAACTTACAGTTGAGACCAACAATAGCTCACAAAAGGGCTAGCTGAAATTATTCATTAATGTTTGTTTCAATGAGGCAAGCAATTCACGTTTCTACCATGTTCAGTCATGTCAGGGCTGGAACATGAACCAGATATCCAAACCAACACTCTCCAAAAGAAAGGGACATATTCTATAGTGACCTCAGGGTCTGGTTGACAACATCCAGCCGTCCACTACCCCGAAACTAACATAACAATTTAAGATAAAGTGCAATTTAGTTATTTCACAGCATAAAAAGGGACATACCTCGAGGGCTTTAGCAAAGGAGTTTACAAAAAATTGAGACTTCCCAGCTATGGTACGTGCGTGCTGTCTGAGGTACTTGCTTATTTCCATCTAACACAAAAAAGACAGATCAGCCTAACAATACACGTGCAAAATCACATCATTTAGCAAGTCAACAACGCATACATCAATAGCACCACCACCAGGTACAACTGTCGAGTTCTTAAGAGCTCTTCTCACAATCATGATGGCATCATGAAGGCTTCTTTCTGCTTCCTCAATGAACTGATAACAATAATAGCTGCATTAGTATATCATGATTAGTTTGCAAACTAAGCAAATCATATATATCTGTAGAGGACCTGATCTGCACCACCACGAAGAACAATGGTTGCTGTTTGACCAGAAGGACAGCCACTGAATATATTAAACCGCTCATTGCCCACTTGCCTTTCCTCAAAAACTTCACAAGAACCAAGAACCTTTTCAACAAAAAGGATCACCATAAATTAAATTAGTTTCATTTCAAATTTGTTGCCAAATAAAAAACTGATGCAAACATGTATACTCAGTGTCACTCTGTAGATCAAAAACATGAAACAAAAATAATTACCTCATCAATGACATTATTGACTGATGTCTGAACAGTACCACCTGTAGCTGCTGCAACACGCTGTAAATCCTCTTCAGCAACGCGACCAGCACAGAAAATGTCCCGGTCTGCAAAGTACTGGATAAAAGAATTTGTTGAGTTTAGGCTACAGACCTACAGTACTACACAAAAACTAATTCAGGCAGAATGACTTGCAATGAGAATTCTTACTTGTGTTGCAAGATCGCCAATTGCCAATCGAGAAAGGACTATTTTTGCCCCACTTTTTACACATTTATCCAACTTGTCATAAATGATGTTCCATTCAGCATCAACGATTGATTGGTATTGTAGAGGGTCGGACAATCTACAGACATAAGACACAGTAAGAAATAGGGGAAGAATAAATAACACGTGCAAATATGAGTACACATCTAGGTAACACTAACAGTACTTGGTTTGTGCTATCATACCTGATCTCTGCATTTTCTTTCTCAGATTTCAATTCTAGCTCAATGTTCAGCAAAAGAATCTTTGGACTCAAGAACTTCTTTGGTTGTTGCTCAAATCCAGCATATGAAAATGTCTTCTTGAAGGCAACACCGTTAACAAGGAAGGAATCTCTCATGGTACCTCCAGGAACCTAATAGCAGTTCAAAAGTCAGACATCCTGATTCATAATGAAATTTAGATGCTAAACATCTAGTGACTGGAAACTGGTTTAACTCAGCATAACAGACATCATGTACACGGTGATGAACACAGGGTCACAGGTACAAATATCTCGAGAGATTACCTTTTTAATTCCAAGAAGGTTAAGTCTGTCATCATTGCTTATGGCAAGAACAGCATCCACGACCATAGATGCAAAGAATTCTTTCTCTCCACCAATTAACTTTGATGAGAGTGTCGTTGCAGCACACTTTGCTAACAATGACTTCTTTTCTTCAAGGCTTTTTCCTTCAATGCTAGTCGCCAGTTCTTTAACCTTTTCAATTGCCTGATGATTATTTCATATGAATTAGAAAGTCAAGGCACACAATAGAGTAATTGACAGGATGTGTAGAGAAGTTAAGAATGTAAGCATCCTAACCAAATGGCCAGCGGTCCTATAACTGCGAATAAGACTATGTGGGTGTACTCCATCCTCAATGTAAGGTTTTGCTTCTTTTAAGAACTCAGCAGCAAGAAGCACCACGGTGGTAGTTCCATCACCAACCTGAAGGAAACAAGAAACATAAGATGCAGTTCACTTTCAACTGTATGTTGCAAACAGCAAATATGGAAGCGAAAAAAAATGACAAACATCAGCATAAATACTAATTATATCTCACACGCTACAGCAGCTTGCCAGCTTGTGAAACAGCATAATATTGACACAATACAGCACAAGCAGTTGCAATACTAGCGTGGTCTAATTATTAGAACCGTCCTTTTTTCCTGGATCAGGTCAATGTATGAAGCGATAGCCACTGGACAGAATTTGAACAAAACTCACACCTTTGTTCTATAAAACCCAAACCATGAGAACATAAACACCCTTACATCTTTTCATGGATTCAAACATTACATATCCGTAAATCATATGTAGGAGGTGATGAAATGTGATCCAGAATTAACAAATAACACCACCATGGATCACCCAATTACTTCATTTCAGACGTTTATGGTACCTATCAGTGTAAGGCACAAAAAAAGATCATCGATTCAGATCTGTCTACGGTCTACACTGTGCATCTAGTGGCATGGCGTACGGACGGGCAAACCAAGCATAGTTCCGAGTAGCGCGGAACAGTCTTATGCAGAAGGCCCGCTGCACATTTGAGCAAGTAGTTACTGCCAAGCGGTCTCGCATGGTGTTTACCTCGGAGTCCTGTGACTTGGCAATGTCGACGAGGATCTTAGCTGCGGGATGGACGATCTCGAGGAGGCGCATGATGGTGGCGCCGTCGTTAGAGATGGTGGTTCCGCCCTTGTCGTCGTGGATGAGCTTGTCCATGCCGCGGGGCCCAAGCGTGGTGCGGACCATGTCCGCCACCGACGTGCACGCGTTGATGTTGCTCACCACCTGCGCGCGCCCCTGCGACGTGTCCGTCCCCTCCTTGAGCAGGATGATCTGCGGTTGCTGCAAATCGCAAAGCCCCACACAGACACAAAAGGCACGCGTCAGTGGATCGGAACTCGCGGGAGAGCAGAGATCACGTCAGCGGAGAGCGGCCCTTACCATCATAGAAGCCATGGTGGGGAGATCGCGGTTGCCGGGGGGCCTTGGGGTGGGGAGATCTGAGGCGGCGGCGGAGGCGGGGGAGAAGCGAGGGTTTATCTCGGTCGCTCTGTTTGGAGGAGGACGCCGGCGGCGCGAGGAATGCGATAGTTCTAGGAGAACCGAATGCGGCCGTGACCTACTTGCCCTGCAGGGGTTGTGTTGCATCCTGGCCGTTCATCGTTGGATCAAGGGCTGTACATGGCAGGTTCGCACAATTGCTATAAAACCCCCCTTTGGGATTGGCTTATTTTCTTTTACACCTTTTGGATAAAGAAATAGCTTCGATTATTATAAATCCACAAACTGTATATTTGTTAGTCATTGTAAACCGAAATTTAAATTCCAAAATATTTTACTAATTATTGTGTTTGTGAAAATTTTGTAGATTTTTGTCATCTATATTTTAGAGCCGTTCCCGTGAGAAATTATATTTGTACATGTTTGAAAGCGATAGTGCGCTTTGTTTCTAGTATTGTTTATATTTTAAAGATGAAAACTACAAAAATGAAACCACTAGTTCTAAAACTCAATAAGGTAAATTAAAAGATGTTTAAATTTTTATTTCTAGTCTAAAATAATATTAAATTGTTTATCTAGATACTCTTAATTCATCAACAACTTTAAATCTTTTAGAGATAGGTTAGATTAACTTGAAAAATTAAGAAAAATCATTATATACTACTAAAAGTTCACTCAAATTTGTTATTTTACCGCTGATTCAAATTTTTACATCCTCTTACAGTCTTACTCCACTTATGTTACTGTTCCGTTGTTTTCTGGCCATTTTTTGTTGTAAATAATGAAATTGACCTGATAGTTTAATAATTATATTTTGTTTAGTAGATTGGAAAGTTAATGTGGTTATAAGTAAAGTGAAACTATAGGGCTACTTATTTTTTCTGAATTTCATATATGTGTTGTTCAATAGAGAACAATTTCATCATTTTTTAAAAGTTGGAATATAATGGAATGGTAACGGAACTGACATAAAAAGTATGAAAAAAGTAGTGAAATATAAAAAAATAAACTTCAAGTGATATATATACCAGTGACAATATAAAAGAAAATTTTCTAAAAATAATGTGTAGACACGTGTCAAATTGAACCTTGTTATATACTTATATTTATACGTGGAAATTCTAATGTTGCGCTCAGTTTACCGTCTTAGAATCCGTTTGGATTTTGACAGCTGTAACTACTTCTAGATTTTGATCCTAAAATAAACAGTTTAGATTCTGGTTCAAATTGTGAAAATCACTAATCAGGAAATAACTAGAATCCCAAAGTTGAAAAATACTATTTTTTTAGATTCTCGTCAGTTAGATACTCAGACTATTCAACTAGCTAGCTCTAGACATACCCTTATTATTAGCGATATTATCACTGTGTTTGATTTTCTTTTTTGTTTAATTCCGAAGGTCAATGAAATAAAATAGTTAGAGCATCTGGTAAGCTATTTCATTAGCTAGATCCGCTCTCTTTCCTACATGGATAGAAAATATGAGGAAAAAATAATAGCTAGCGACGAGCTAATAGATAGGAGATTTCACGTATTCCAAGAAACTGAGTGTATTACGTATGAGACCAAGTACTAGTAGTAAGATAAATTATTAGCTGCCTCTTGTCATAAATACGTGCCGTTTTGTACATAAAACACAAAAAACAGTTCTGACCGCTAATTACTATAATTACATATTTATAAAATATATAATCCATCGATCGAAATACTTTGTAAGTTCCTTTCGAGACAAACAATAAAAAGTTCAAAAACACGAAAGATTTGAAAAAATATTGAATGAAATGCCTGCCTAGACAAGTATTATGTGACTATTCATTTTCACGGGTCTTTTTTCACAAACGGATAACATAATACCCTTCGTCCTACAATAATTTATTTCCAATATCAAAATTTTAAATCATAAAGAATTTATTTTCATATTATCTTATTTATTTAATACATGTATAACGAATGGTCTTTAGCTAACATACGACACTAAATTTGCTTAAAAATAGAGCCATAGATTATTTTTATATACTATAATAATACATCTTAAAATTCCCAAGAACAAGAGGCAGCTAAATCATTTATGCACACTACACATTATAATAACATAATATACTTTATAGCTATAAAAAATAAGGGAGATTTGAGAACTTATCACTAAAAAATTTACGTAGTTTAATCATTTGATTTTCTATTTATGTAGTTGACAAGTAGAATTATCTGAGCATATAAAAATGGATTAAATTGACAAATAATTGAAGTCATAATATAAAAAATAAAAATTGTTTTGTGAATACAGGATAGGATCCGGTCCAACCCAAGCTCGCCAGTCGCCGCGGCCGGCAATCGCGTGAAGACCGACGAGATCGGTGATGTCAAGTCGACGCCGCCGAGTTGGGCAGCGCAGCAGCGTCGCGTGGGTTCGTGCCAAACCCGCCCCCTGCCCACTCCAGTGGCGTGGTGGCGCAACGAGCAATCCGCAGTGTCCTCCTCGCTTGTAGAGGAAACCAGCATCCTTCGCGTGGCTGCCGCTGTTTCCACGCAGCGACGACGCCACGTCGTAGGGTTTTGCTTGCTTCGCCCGGCTGCAAAGCGGAGCAGCGACCGAGGAGAGGAGAGGGAGAGGGAGAAGAGGAGCCATGGAGATCGGGCAGTATCCGGCGAGCAGCCACTCCAAGGAGCAGCAGAAGATCTACCAGGAGTGGTTCGCCTTCGCGGACTCAGGTCCGGTCCCGATCCCCTGCCCTGCTCCCTTCCTCCCCTCTTTGATCCCTGTTCCCCTTCTGCTCTGTGCGCCGATTGGTTGATGCCTTGGTTGGTGATTCGCCGGTCTAATCGCCGCGGCGCGCGCAGATGGCGACGGACGCATCACGGGCCCCGACGCCATCAAGTTCTTCTCCATGTCCAAGCTCTCCCGCCCCGACCTCAAGCAGGTGCCAAGCTGCTCTTTCCCCATCCTCCTCTCGTGTTACTGTAGAGTTAGTTGATCTCGGATGTATTGATTTTGTGAAAACCGTGTTGTCTCCTGTTGTATGGTTGCTTTTTCCCCCATCATCCTCTTGTGTTGCTGTAGAGTTATCTGATCTCGGATGTATTGGTTTTGTGAAAATCGTGTTGCCTCTCTAGGTCTGGGCCATCGCGGACTCTAAACGGCAGGGGTATCTAGGTTTCAGTGAATTTGTGGCGGCAATGCAGGTTTTCCTCGTCTATCCAATATTCCAATGTCCAATATTCCAATGTCTCTGTTAAACTCTGTGATGCTATCATTGATGTCTGGGTTATTGTTGATTAGTGATGGGTTTATTGCCATTGACAGCTTGTCTCTCTGGCGCAAGTGGGGAGTGAGATCACTCAAGACAGCCTTAAGCGTGATGGTTGTTGTTAGCCACCGAGTTATCTCCTTTGATGGTTTCTAATTACTACTAATTAGTTACACTGATTTCTGACAGACCTGGGCAGCCTGAATCCTCCAGTGATGGAAGGTTTGGATGTTCTACTCACGGTATGTCTACTATGCCTTGATAATTTAAGTTGTTACGTACAACACTACCTTAATAACACAATGAATAATTGCTTTACAGAAATCTAAGCATCTTTCTAAGAGAATCGATCCAGATATTGATGGTAAGGAACTCACCCTTTATTAAGAACTCATGCTGGAAATTAGCTATTATACAAAAAATTTATAATTTGTTCAACCATGCAGGATTTCCTCAGGCCCAAGCTCCTGCAACAAACCAATGGTTCATCTCAAAGTCATCAAAGAAGGTAGTGTTCATGTTTGATGTAAAATTTTTCTGTCTGTCTTCTGACAGTAGTATACCCACATGAAACTTGAAGCTCTCGCAAAATTTTATTGAGTTCAATTTTGCATTACATTCATATTTGGTTAACACATCATTTTGCTATTTCAAAATAAGCTCAAATTAGGGGTTTGCTGCTGAGCTATAGAATTTTTCATGCACGAGACGAGTGCTGAAAACATTAAGTTTAGCTTTAACATGCACTTTATTTAACTATTAAGAAACAATACAGATCCCCTTGATTTGTGAATTGTGATGAAGTTACCTTGCATATAAGATCTACCATTTTCACATGTCTATTACTCTGTTTCCTCTAAGACCTTATATTTAACACTGTTTATGAAAATGCAACTATGATATTGTCCTATAGCATGCGTATAATAGGAACCCATCAAATGATGATGTTTGTTGAATTAAGGCATTTATTAATTACTACAATTGTTTGTTCTGTGCAATATTAAAAACAGTGCAGATTTGCACGGTAAAAGTGTAAAGGCATTTGACTATTTACCCTATACAAACCATTGATGTCAAATGATAAACTGATAATATTTTCCTCTTAAATGATACATGTAGCATTTATGCTGTCCTTTTTTGTGGTGCTTTATACATGCAGATACCCCTGACTGCTGTAACTTCTGTCGTCGATGGGTTAAAAAAACTATACATCGAAAAATTAAAGCCTTTGGAAGTTACATACAAATTCAATGATTTTGTTTCTCCATTACTGGTACGTACCTGCGCTCTCACTATCTGGTTTCTTTATTAGTTATAACTTATAAACATTTATGCTCTTTTGTTTTTCTATTCCTTATTGTCGCCCCTCCCTGTGGCATGGTTTCAAAATAAACTACTTTCATGCATAATAGTATTAATCTACCCTTTTGCAGACAAACAGTGATTTTGATGCAAAGCCAATGGTTATGCTTTTAGGTCAATATTCTACAGGGAAAACAACTTTTATAAAGCATCTGCTAAGAACAAGCTATCCAGGTTTTTCATTTAGTATTTAGTATATTTATTTTTAGTAGTTTCTGATTTCAATTTGAATAGCATGTTGTGTGACAGTTGATCTTATGCATTTGCAGGTGCCCATATTGGACCAGAGCCAACAACTGACAGATTTGTTGTTGTCATGGTAAATTTTAGTTAGTTAGCGGCATTTCTAAAATGAATAAAATATTACTTGTGATCACACATTTTTATGCTGATAAATAGTTTGACATGCTTAAGTTTGAGCCTGTCTAAAACTGCTTAATGACTGAAAGCTGAATTTTCAGTCTTTGCTTAAAAAATCTACAGCTAATGAGAATAAAATAAATAACTTGGTCCCTTACCCTACCTTCTATTACTTCAATAAGGGTATTTTATAACCTGGGATTTTCCATTGAATGCGCCTAGTTAACGATTACTTCTGAGAAGTGTGAGTTATCTACTTTATGGAATGTCAGTGTGCTGAACTGGTGATCACTGATCAGGCTCCATCTTGTCAAAGTTTCCTCTGAATTGGTTAGCTCTACTCTAGCTATTGTGTAGACTGTAGAGTATGTCATCTGTGATAGTTATTATATTTAGGGCTCATTGGCTAGTATACAAGAAGCATAATGACACCCATCGGCCACCACTAATCAGCATTAATTTTATCCTAGCTTTTGTATGAGTTCTTGTAAGAGAGGCTCGTTGTGGCTGCCTATAGATACTCTTAATCCTTTTTTAGTTGTTACTATAAATATATAATTGATATTGGTTTCTGAGTGAATAAGTGCAATGTAAACCATTTGAATTGCCACTTGCCTAGCTAGTGTATTGATGTGTTGCATACTACCTACGTTTTTTATTACTAATTACTCCAGTTAACTTTCTTCGTCATATACCAGTCAGGACCTGATGAAAGGACTATTCCTGGGAATACCATAGCTGTTCAAGCAGACATGCCTTTCAGTGGTCTTACAACATTTGGAACTGCATTTCTATCCAAGTTTGAATGCTCTCAGATGCCGCATCCAGTAAGATTTAGTTTTGATGCATGTACAAGGCGCGTGGTAATCCAGTGACTAATGCCTAACTTGTATGTTTGAAGCTACTAGAGCATATTACCTTTGTGGACACACCTGGTGTTCTTTCTGGTGAGAAGCAACGGACGCAGCGGAGCTATGATTTCACTGGTGTCACATCATGGTTTGCGGCCAAGTGTGACCTTATTCTTCTTCTGTTTGATCCTCATAAGCTTGATATCAGTGATGAGTTCAAACGTGTCATTGGATCTTTACGCGGACATGATGACAAAATACGTGTAGTGTTAAACAAGGCAGACCAAGTTGACACCCAGCAGGTAGAAAATTGCATAGTCATCTCTTTTGAGTCTTTTCATGACACATGTTTTTGTCTTTTTGCATATTATTTTTGTGATGTAAGTTAGTCAGTTTCCTCATTGGTTTACAGCTTATGAGAGTGTATGGTGCATTAATGTGGTCACTTGGGAAAGTATTGAATACCCCTGAGGTTGCACGTGTTTATATTGGGTAACTTCTGATGCCCTTTGCCCCTTTGTTATCTTTATTGTTTCATTCCTATGTTATTTTTGTACAGAATACTATACAAACTTAACTACAATTTACAACAATGTAAAACTGTAAGTTGAATATTACTATAATTTATAAGTACTGTAATTGTTACTATATTTACCTTAGTGCATCACAGAGGCTTACCACAGTATTAGTAGATTCTCAAATAATAATGCAGTTTTAGTCTGGTTCTGGGCTTCTGGC
This sequence comes from Zizania palustris, assembly GCA_019279435.1. NCBI lineage: Eukaryota > Viridiplantae > Streptophyta > Magnoliopsida > Poales > Poaceae > Zizania > Zizania palustris. The sequence continues at coordinate 52,388,606 of JAAALK010000283.1, read as the reverse complement.
AATGACCTTTGATTACCTCGGCATGTTAAAACACTAAACTTGTTTCCTAATTGACTCACAGATCATTCAATGACAAACCTGTAAATGAATCAGCTGTTGGTCCAATTGGAAAGGAACTTTTTGAGAGAGAGCAGGACGATCTCCTTTCTGATCTGAAAGATATACCAAAGAAAGCTTGTGACCGCCGAGTAAGTTGTTACAGTACTTTTTCTTGTTTAGGTTCTTGAATCCTGCATTTCTCAATTAATTCCCCTTTCATATTTGCAGATCAATGAATTTGTTAAACGTGCTAGAGCGGCCAAGATTCATGCCCATATAATTGGCCATCTGAAGAAGGAGATGCCTGCGATGATGGGCAAAGCCAAAGCTCAGCAGCGACTTATAGACAATTTGGATGATGAGTTTAAAAAGGTATTGGCACTGTAAGCCTGCACCTTCTGGTCAATCTAGGGCCACTGTAGACTTTACAAACGGTAGTGAGTACTAACCCTTGGTTCTGTTAGAATGGGGGTTATTGGATTTCTCTCCCTATCTTGGCCTCATGCCATGTTACTTCCCTAACCAGTTTGGACCCAATTTTACAATCTGTTCAGCCTTGTTTTTCTAGTTCTACTAATTCTACAAGTTTAGTAGTAGTGGCAGTAATAGCTGATTCTTGTTTGGTGGCAGTTTGATTCGAAGTATTCACTTTCAGTTCAGTTACATGGTTAGTTTACGCAATTATGCTTCACTAATAGCTGCCGTCTGGTGGAGCAGGTCCAAAGGGAACATCATCTTCCAGCAGGAGATTTCCCAGACGTGGAGCATTACAGAGATGTCCTGGGTGGGTATAGCATCGACAGGTTTGAGAAAATCAAGCCGAAGATGGTACAATCGGTGGATGATATGCTTGGATATGACATTCCAGAACTCCTCAAGAACTTCAGGAACCCGTACGAGTAAATGAGTATGTTCTTTAAATTATGCCCACGATTTGCATCATGATGGGAGACTGAGACTGAGTCAGATCCGGACTTCCGGAGGGAGGATGTCTTGTGCGTTTCAGAGTTTAAGCGACGGGAATTGCTGTGGTTCAGGTGATCAGGTCTTGTAGGGCGTTCGTTGGCACACTCTACCATTGTTGTATTACTGCATGCATAAGAATTTGTTAGCCATTGCTCAAATTCTCAACCAAGGTTAACCGTGTTCGAAGGCAACGTAAAACGGGAAGCGTGAAGAACCATATGACGCCCATTGTTTTTCGTTCCTTCGAATGAGTAGATATGTTCGTTCTGGGGAACAGCCTGCTAGTGTGCCCCTGGGAATTAACCGACGCGAATATTGGACCACTCTGACCTCGCGTTTCCTGAGACTGAGACCACGCTGTTTCCTTGTATTTGGAACTGTATTGATTGCTTCTATTGTTAATGGCAGTACTCCGATTCTATCTAGAAACTACCTACCTGTAATCTAACATTTGAAACACCGTGTGCATTCGCAAAATCTGCGCCAAATCTTATCTACAAACACGCACTTGATCCCGAACTACCTGTAATCTGAATCTGGGTGACCGTACTAAAACTCAATTGTTCAGAAAAAAATATAGATAAGACACTCAAACATAGATAGATAAATCTTTTCTTTTGTAACACACGATTTTTCTGTTCTAATGCAGATAAGATGTAACTAACCGTGTAATTCTATATAGCAACCAGAGCCACAAATCATACACATACAAATCTTTTCATAAAAATAAAAGTTATGAGATGAACTGATTTGGTTTCATCTGTATCATCTTAAACAAAAAGTCCATCTGCAAATGCAATGCAGTTCAAACTTCAAAGACTCCAAAAAGGACTAATTTCGCTGCTAGATGACTGGATCCAAACACTCCGATGAATCGATTTGTATTTTCATAGCTCTACAACTATAAATCTATTTAAGATTTAAACCTCTCTATGAAAAAAGCCATATATAAACCTCAAGTTCCTTAGTTCTCCAAGTGGTAAGCAAGGTGTCCCAGCCAGAACAGCATCCAGATTCCAGACCGACACTACGATTGGAAGTCAAACGCAGCTGGCACGACCGCACGAAACGGAGCCCTCGCCTTCGCGCCGACGCAGGTAACCGCACCAAATAGAAAACAGCTAGGAAAAAAATAACAGAAGAAAAGACGACTACGCGGACGCCCTGACGACCCGCGGCCCGGTCCAACCATTACCACGCCCCGACCACGGCCTCGCCGCGCCGACCCCGCCCGCCCGCCGGCGCCGAATTCCCCCAAACCAGCGCTCGCGACCTCACCCGCACGACGCGGCGAGCTTGCCGAGCTTGACGTCTTCACGCCTCCGTCCCTGTCCTGCACCAACCCAACGCCCTCCTCCCCTTTTCCACGGACCAATTGATAGGCCACCTCGCCAACGCACCAGCAGTTTCGTGCACCGCACTTCACCCACCCACCTACCTCTCTCTCTCTCTCTCTCTCTCTCTCTCTCTCTCTCTCAGAAAACTATCCACCCCCATCCACGAGACGCGAGCACGGGTGCGATCGATTCGTGCCGGGCGGTGGGCGGAGGCAGCGGCGGGGGAGGAGAGCAGATCCGGCGGCCGCGATGATGAAGTCGCTGCTGCCGCAGAGCCAGCTGCGGCGCTCGGCGGCGGCGGCGGCGGCGGCGAGGTCCTCGGGGGGAGGCGCGGCGTCCGGCGGTGCCGATGGGGCGGGGTCCGACGGCGGCGCGGGCGGGCGGGTACCCGCCGCGTCCACGTTCTGGTTCCTGCTCCACGCGCTCTGCTGCCTCGTCTCGCTCTTCCTTGGCTTCCGCTTCTCTAGGCTCCTCTTCGTCCTGCTCTTCTCCACTACCGCGCTCTACTCCTCCACCTCCTCGTCTTCGTCCTCCGCCGTCCTCCGCGCCACCACCACAACCACTACTACCACCACCACGACGACTACCACTACTAACACCATCACCCTCTCCTTCGCCGCCACTGCCAACCCTCCCCCATCCACCTCGGTCAACTATAGCGCCCTGGACTCCGCGGCGTCCGGGCACACGCAGAGCCATGTGGTGGTGGGGCGGCACGGGATACGGATCCGGCCGTGGCCGCACCCAGACCCGGTGGAGGTGATGCGGGCACACCGGATCATGGAGCGCGTGCAGGAGGAGCAGCGCAGGTGGTACGGCGTCAAGGAGCCTCGCCAGGTGCTGGTGGTGACGCCGACTTACTCCCGCGCGTTCCAGGCGCTCCACCTCACCGGCCTCCTCCATTCTCTCCGCAACGTTCCCTACCCGCTCACCTGGATCGTGGTCGAGGCAGGGGGCACCACCAATGCCACCGCATCCCTCCTTGCACGCTCTGGCCTTACCATCGTTCACATCCCCTTCCCCGACCGAATGCCTCGCGATTGGGCTGACCGCCACACCACCGAGAACCGTATGCGCCTCCACGCACTGCGGTATGTGTGCTTTCATTCTCCCTCATAGTCAGTAATTTTCTTTGTTGAATCACCCTAGAAAGAAGGGTGACTAACAAGTAACAAATGATATGTTTACTTGTATAGGGTGATCCGGGAAAGGAAGATGGATGGTGTGATTGTGTTTGCGGATGATAGCAACGTCCATAGCATGGAGCTGTTTGATGAGGTGCAGAAGGTCCAGTGGATGGGTGCTGTGTCTGTGGGTATCCTTGCGCATACTGGAACAGCGGACCAGCCACGACTAAGTGAAGAAGACAAGCAGAACATGCCTCTTCCAGTCCAAGGCCCTGCCTGCAACTCTTCTGGGCAGCTAGTTGGGTGGCACACATTTAACTCACTGCCGTTTGCTGGGAAGACTGCCACAGTTGTTGGTGAGGCAGCACCAGTGCTGCCGAGGGGTTTGGAGTGGGCTGGCTTTGTGTTGAACTCTAGGATGCTTTGGAAAGAGGCGGAGGGCAAACCTGATTGGGTGAAGGACCTTGATGCGGTGGGTGAGAATGGCGAGGAAATTGAGAACCCGCTTACTTTGTTGAATGATCCATCCTCAGTTGAGCCATTGGGAAACTGTGGAAGGAAGGTCCTGTTGTGGTGGCTCCGTGTTGAAGCGCGAGCTGACAGCAAATTTCCACAGGGGTGAGATTTATTTTGGAGCTCATTATATTTCACTGGATATTTTAAACACGCTATTATGCTGATGCAAAAGATTATGATGCTCCGTACACATTTGTTAAATATTTCAAACACCTTGCATAGCAGGGTCTAAGTCATAGAGAACCCCTTCCATAAGGTAGTTAAATAGTTAGGCCTGACCAAACTTTTTAGTTAGGTATTCACCTCAGTATTTTTAGGGAAAATTTATGACTAATCCAACCATTTAGTAATTAATTATTCAGCTACTGAAACTTTGTTACATTTCGAATCTAGTAAGGGTATTGCCACTTGTAGTATGGTTGCATTGAGCTGAGTGTGGTGCCAGTCTGCCAGATCTAACGATGTGAATTATTCTCAAATTTCCTTGGTGATTCCGTAAAATAGTACATATGGTTTAGTCTCTTAGCATTAGACATCTTGTTACAAAGCTCCATCCTGGTTAGGATGTCTGTCTTATAGTGATGCTAACCACTAGGGATCTGGGTTTGGGAACTAAACAGACTCATTATAACTGTCCATAGGCCATGGCTTCTTGTCCATGCCCCATTGTACTTTCGTAAGATGTCACATTTAACTCTGCTTTGTAAAAGGAACTTGATTTTTGTGAATTATAAATTTACTTGGAATTGCTGTCTTCTTTTTGTATTTCCAAACAGAACTGGAGCTTTTTTTGTTTATTTGAATGTTCCTCTGTTACATTTACTGCTGTAGCACTACAATTGTGCATTTTTCAATTTAATGAAAGTTCTTAAGTAATAAACTTCTGTTGCATAAAAAGTTCTAGCTAGTAGCATTCTTGTGTGTCCAAATCCTGGTATCCACGTTGAAAAAAATGGCTGTGTACATCCCTAGTTGGTAGAGGCTGGGAGTTACACTTCCATATCCAAAAAACATGTGTTGGACTTGGACATCCACCACTCATCTGATGCGTAATAGAGCCAGCATAAGATTAGATATTTAATGATCATACATTACTCTTGTTTAAAGACCGGGCCCTTCCACTGACATATTGCCACATGGCAGTGCCGCAGTGACATGATAGATGCGACATGTTCCCAAACCATCTGTTATTACGATTATCAACTTATTTTTGTTGAAATTTGTACCTAATGTTTTGCATGCAATATAGCATTGGAGCCAATTTTATGGTTGAACATTGGGTCCTTGTAAAAGAAAGTTTGGGTCCTTATGTCAAAAAATGTTCTCCAAAGCTGTGGATATGGAGCTTCGTCCTGAGAAACTGTTGATTTCACTGGATTACTGGAACCAACACAAACAATTGAACATTAGGTTCTGCTAACCTGGCACAGTAACACCTGTTATAATCAAGGATGACCGACTTAATTGTTTGCTCATGTTTCTCTCCTTTTCTTCCATTCTTAAGCTCATGAGTTTTGATGTTCGCTAAGGTGCAATAAAATTTGCTCTTCTGCAGGTGGGTTATTCAGCCACCTTTGGAAGTAGTTGTTCCTGCCAAGCGCACTCCATGGCCTGAAACTACCGCTGCCCTTTCGTCTGAGTTATTAGACACCAAGCAAGACCAGGAGGATAGGCGGTTGTCAAGAACCAACAGATCATCTCAGTCCCGAAGCACCACAAAACGGAAGGGGGATGTTCAGGGGCAACAGAACTGAACCAAAACAAACAGATCTTGTAATCTAAATCTTACATCTGCACAAACTGCAATAGGAGCCATATCCGGTTAATCTGGTGGGTATTGTGTTTATTATTTTTCCTAATGTTGTGCTCATGTTACAGCGCTTCAATCTTGGCATGTCTTCTGCAGAAGACCGTTTTTTATTGGTAGCTGTATTCTCTGTGTTGTAATATACAGTGCAATCTAAATCAAGAAATGGAGGCTCGATTCTGAAGTAAGGGTTTCCTACTTCAGAATTGTGATATCTGTTTTTGTACCATTGAGTACTCGAGTTTTTTTTATGATGTGTTGCATGCACTATAACATGTTGATAGTGCCAATAAAGTGTGATATAACTTACATCATTTCTGAATTGACGCGGCCGCTCAGCCTGTGCCGCGCCTTGCGCAGGAGAGGGGGGAGAGGTAAGAAGGAAAGGGAGAAAAAAGAAATGGAAAGAAAAAAATTTAAAATTAAAACAAAAAAATTTATTTGTAGAAATGGAGATTTTCTATCATTTTCTCTGAAATTTTAAACAGAAATATGATCTTTTAAAAGATTTTAGAATTCAAAAAACTTCTACATTTGGAGAATATTTATTATTTTGTTCAGATAAATATTCATAATCATAGCCTCCGTATTCAAATCTGATAATTTTCATGTTCATATTCGGAATATTTAAATCTAAATCCAAATTTAAAAAATATAAAAAGTATATATGGTATAAAAAATAATATAAAGAGCGTATAGGTATAGGTAGACCATTTTCCTCTATTCTCCGCTCCCGCAAAAACTCTGCCGGCTCCATGTCGCCGCCTTCCTCCCGAGTCCTGACAAGTTGGTGAAGATCCCGACTCTTTCCCTCGGTAATCCGGTGAGATCGACGCGGTTGTGTTAACGGTAGGAGCGGAGCTATTGAATTTTTTTAATAATATTTTTTTTAAAAAAATAATTCTAGTATCACATTTTCAAATTTTACAAATCTATACTCCATCGATGGTGTAACCACCGAATGTGGCCGCGCCACGTGGCGCCACGTTCGGCCGTTGCAGCGCTCAACGTGGCTGCCACGTAGGCGCGCAACGGCTAGATGCACGCGAACGTGGCCCCACCACCCACATTCGGCCCGACTAGTTGTTGCGCGCTGACGTGGTGGTAGTTGTTGGCTACGTTCGGCGTTGCAACGGCTGAATGTTTGGAGCGGTGGGGGCTATAAAAAGGCGGCCGAAGGCCCCCTCCACCACACCACCACCCACCCCCTCACTCCGCGCGCGGCGGTGTAGTATTTTAGATGTACATTAGTAGTATTTTAGAATTTAATAGTATATTTATAATATTTTAGCTGCAGTTTGATTAGACTTTGTGCCTATGCTTGTACTATTTAAATCACTGTAATGAGTAATGTACCCAAAATTTATATATGTTTTCTAGATAGTTTATGCTATTTTTTGAGATAATTTAGTACTGTTTAGAGTTAAAATATTGTTGTAAAGGATCACATGTTTTAAAGAATATTGTGTTGTAATTAGTATCGTAATAAGGAAAGTTTGATGATGTGTATAATTGAGTCAATATTGTGGTGTGAATTTAATGTTTTCAGGCATTATGGATAGAACATTTTTTCCGATTTACTATGAAGATAATCAAGTAGTTATAGGTCTAGACGGTGTTGATCTTAATAGTTTTCAATTTACTGAGAATAATTTTAGTTGGACGGAGGAGCGTGAAATTTCCAACATTAAGAATTGGATGTATAGGATTTTCGGTTAGATATGAAACAATGAGATTTTCAATTGTATGCCCGATGCATATGTCAAATAACATTATAACTAAACTACTCCTAAATTATTTCTAAACTACTTCTAAACTACCTATTAAATTACTACTAAAATAAACATTAAAGCCAGATAAAAAAATAAAAAACATACCTTTAGGGAGCACCCGCAACAACCACCGAAGGAGTGATGTGGTGTGTAGTGGTGTGGTGGAGAGGGGGCCTTTGGCTCCTTTTTATAGCCCCCACTGCCCCCGTTCGGCAGTGGAGGGCCGAACCTGCAACGTTGGTCACATTCGGCCAGTGCGGCGCCGAACGTGGCCAATGACTACTGCCACGTTGGTGCGCAACGGCTAGCCGGGTCAAACGTGGCCACGTCACCCACGTTCGGTTGCCGTTGCAACGGTCGAACGTGGCGCGTCACGTTCGACCGTTACGCCACCGACGGAGGTTTAGATTTGTAAAATTTGAAAATGATACCAGAATTAATTCTTTTTTTAAAAAATATTATAAAAAAATTCGGAGCTGTGCCTAGACAGATTGGACTCCAGTACTCCCACCCATGATATTTTCTAAATTTATGAAAGCTAAAGAGGCCCATCTCCACGCTTCTAACCCATCCCCAATATGGGCCTTAACCATACACAGCCCATTACGTTTAGCCCTACATCTCTTCAAAGTTCAATCATCCTCTCACATAACCTAGCTGAACACCACCGCCTCCTCCCCTCTTGCCTGAACCGCGCCGCCTCGGCGCCTAGCACCTACCCAGTCGCTGCCCGTCGTCGCCTACTCAGTGCCTGCCTGCTCGGCGCCCGCGCTAACCGGTGCTTGCCACCGTTTCCGGGCTGAACCGCACCGCCTCCTCCTACCCGATCCCCGTCGCTGCCCATCGTCGTCGGCTCGTCCGCTCGTCGCCTCCTAGCGTTTGGTGTGCCCCCGACTCCTCATGTTTCTGTGATGGCATTTTATGGCTTAATCACTGATTGTGCAGAATTCATCTTTGTTTGGTAGCTTCATACTCTGAACCAGCAGGAGTTGTGTTGCTTTGATTAGTTATGGATTTGTAGCTTAATTTGTACTAATATATGATTGGCTTCTTCATCGCATGCTGTTAGTGGATAATGCACATGGTTTTCTGATTCTATGCATGTTCTAAATAGTTTGTAAATACACTTAGATACACAATTATAACCTAAAAGTTATTGAATGTTGTTTAGATTGCTGCCGTTATTGGCTAGTGTTTTTTGTTAGTGTAAATGTGACTTAAGGGGGTTTGATAGGTTCCCAAGCTCGAGATTCTCCAAGGGAGGTAGGGTGCCGGGGGCTGGCGATGGGGGTGGAGCTGCGGCGCGACGACATGGAGGTGGCGGAGGAGGCCATCAGCGACTCCCATGCGTTTCAGATGGTAGAGCATGTGCTCCAGTCCGTGCGGATGGTATGTAATATAGCTCCTGCTCCTTTGCCTTTTTTAATTTGGGGAGTTGGGGTAGCGATGCCTGAGGCTTTCAAATCGGTAATAGGATGGCACAAGGATGGGTTTGGGGAGGTCTAGGTTCCCTCTTTGCTTTGGATTGCATTCACTTGTAATCTAGGACTGGAAGCTTCATCTTTTTCTTTATTTTATTCGTTGATTTTGATACCAGATGCTTTTAGCTGAAGCGTGGAGGTATGTTGGTAGATGATAATCAATAGTAAAATTAGTTCACGTTTTCAAAATTGCTTCACTGGTTTTGAATCGAGAGATCATATTGCCATACACAACGTAACTAAAAAACTGTAAGATGTGACACACACATGACACAACTTCCATCTTCTGTGTGATGTATTGAAGTCAGATAACGGAGCTAGCAGGGTGTGTGTAATTATGCTAGTGCTAATATACTATATTTTCTCGGAATTAAATCATACCAATTTGTGTTGTTTCACAATCTAAATAAAAAATACGGTCACTTATGCTCAGAGCTGTTATGGGGTCGATATATCGACGCCATATCGCTGTGGCGGTATTTTGCTATTTGCCACAGCGACATCACACCATCTGTGGTGACCAACACTGAAGGGCGGAAGTGGGCAGATCCGGGCAGTTGCGGCCAGATCTGGTGTCAGAGCGGTGCAGAACAGAGAGGGAAGGGAAGGCAGAGGCCAGATCCAGCGCGGAGCAGAGCAGCGTGGACGGGTGTGACACGGCCATGCGCAGGCGGCACATGGTGAGGCTGGGTGTGCCAGTGTTTACAAATTGTCCGATTAGTTGCGATTAATCGCGATTAATCGGCCTAGTCGTTTTCCTGGCTCCGACTAGGTGCTCCGACCCGATTAGAGCGACCAGAAATCTGGTCGTCTGACTAGTCGTCGACTAGTCGCGACTAGTCGGCCGATTAGTGGCATTTTTGCGACCAGGAGAAAAGGGCGACCGACGGGGAAGGCAGGGGCCAGCCGAAGGAGAGGGCTGACGACGGCGCACGGGCCACAACGGGAGGAGTGGGCCGGCGGCGGCGTGCCTTGGAGTGGGAGGGGCCACTGGCAGCGCCGGCGGGAGCGTGAGGAGAAGGCGGCGCCGGCGGGAGCGTGAGGAGAAGGCGGCGCCGACAGGAGCATGAGGAGGAGGGGGCGCCGGCAGGAGTGTGAGGAGGAGGCGGCGCCTTGTGAGGAGGAGGCGGCGCCCTGTGAGGAGAAGGCGGCGCCCTGTGAGGAGAAGGTGGCGCACAGGGGCTTTGGCGGCTGTGAGGGAGAGGAGATGTGAGGAATCTGTGGTGGCTGAGGAAGAGGGGAGATGTGAGGAGTGGAGCTAGGGTTTAGTTAATGGGCTTGGGCTTTTCAATTTTATTTTTGGGCTAATAAGTGATGGCTGGAAATTTGGCCCATACCTGAGTATTTATTGTCATATATATATAATGTAAATTTCCTAAAATATATGGAATAATTAAATAGACCGACCAAGATCGACTAATCACGATTAATCGCGATTAGTTTTCTGGTCGGTACCATGGCGACTAGGTTCGACTAGGCGATTTGTAAACATTGGGGTGTGCCAGTGTAGATGATGGGGGAGAGAAGAGGAGGGAGAGGAGGAGAAGAATGGTGTGGTGGCTGGAGAGCGAGCTGAGGGAGGGGGGGGGAGTGGGGGAGAGGTTAGGGTTGAGAAATGGGCTTTAAATGGGCTGGAATTTAAATGAGCTGTTTGGTCAAATTTATATAAATAGATTATTTACTGAATTTCAAATATATTATTGGACATAATTTTAAATATGTTTTTGCAATTTTATTTTTTAGCTGATAATGTATCTAAATAACAATATTGCAACTTGATATTGTATTGTTATGTTTATCACGCTATATTACTATTATTATTTGCAATTTACTATTTTAGTACTTATATATTGATATATTTTTCTAAATTGTATAAGCTATTTTTCTATATTGGTCGCCACACCGATGTGTCTATGGCGACGCCGCACCGCGTGCCATAAGTGTTGTAAAGTTGTGAAGGTGGTAGGTCACCATGCTTCGCCACGTTGTCGTAACAACTATGCTTATGCTATGGATAATGCATTTCTTCAGACGAAATCTAGACGTGCAGTGAGTACCTACTACTGCATCCAATTTCGAAATCCAAGGGTATTCTGAAGATGTGATGAAATGCGCCAGATGCATGGACGTTTGAAGGTGATTATTGTCTACGGAGGCGTTAATTGAATGCAAAACTGCAGGTGTTTAGATAGCAATATTCAGGTTGTTTATTCTATTCCTGTCGAAAAATTGGTATTAAGGGACTTCCATACATTACATGTTCTTTCAGGTGTACAAATTATTTTTCTGTGGTCTTGCATGACTATTTTTAGAAAGTAATTTTCCATTCCTTTTTTTTGCTGTAACTACTTTTCCTGGAGAATTCATGTCATTTAACAGGCTCTTTTAGTTACAACTTCCAACTCCAGATGCATCAATTATTTTTGGATGGTTTACATCATGTATTTTCTGATCTTTAGGCTCTGAGCTTAGCCTTTTTATATTGTTCTGATTAACTCCCTCATCAGCTTGACTCCATACCAAGGGAACCCTTTCTATCTATTATTTTTTTGTTGTGTCTCCATTGAGCCACAAGCCTGCAAGGGTTTATTAGGACATAGTATTTTTATGTGTTCTTTGAAGAACATTGAATGTTCTTTAGTACCATTAATATACTGCCTTTCATTTAGGATCATTTTCTAATTGACCCAATGGACAAAGACCAGTATGATATCTTGCTAAGCATTGTAGACTCTTCCAAGAAAAGGAGTTTTGATGACGAGGCTTTGCTAGTGGTAAATACTTAACCTTAGTTTCACTTGCCTACTTTTGCATGCTAATTAAACAACTCTTCTGATAAATGCACATACTGCTTGCTTTTCCAGACAACTTTGAAGGCTCTGTCAGAAGCAGTGTCCATGATAGATATCACATACCATCATGCACTTTTGAACAATGTAATTTTATACTGGCTTTGTAGTTTGTACTTTGAGTTTACTTTCTTTTTGTTGAATCAATTGGATCTTACTAAAAGCATTCTTTTCAGATATTTACCATGCCTATCTGGTACTTACGCAGTGATACAAGGGATGCTCTTTTGGATTTAATCACTAGATTGGTATTTTATTCTATAACCGCATACACAGAGTGCCCTGCATTATCTTTGTATGAGTTTCTGATCAATTGATTTATCATCCAGGCTGCAGTGGCAGATCAGTTCCTTAAAGAATGTTTGCAGATGCTTGTGAACAACTTTACTCCACCTGGATCACTTGGTGCTTTCATTGATCAACCAAAATGGCTTGCAAGGAAGAAGGAAATCTATTCTCAGTTACACGGGAGCTTGAGAATGATCTCTGATACTGTACCCTTAGCACCAAGGATGTTGAAGGATATAATAGATAAGAGTATGCCAAAGTTATTCGATAACAAAGCTGTAAGTGTGAACTCTGCAAGATATACCATGTTCTTTTGCGGCAATTGTGATGTGCCATATGTGGTTTTACTTATTTCTGGATCTTTACTAGTCTAATGGTAATGCATGTTAAAAGTGCCTGTTTTAGTAGGTGGATGTGTCACTGAAAAACAGAAAAGTAAATGTAATTAACTTTTCATAAAATACTCAGATTCAACATCCTTTTTAAATGTTGTAATTTTATTTCGCCTGTTCATTGCTGCTTCTACATCAAGTAGTATTTGATACCCCATATCTTTGTGTTGATAGTTTATGGTTCTTAATTAGTTTGCATTTGTACCCACAAATTATGGTTGCTAGAAATTAGAAATATATCATTTAATTAAACAACCGCTCTTACCTTCTAGTAATTTGTTTTGCAGAAGATGGTGTCGTTTGTTGAGTGCATGCTGGGGCTTGATAATGATAGGATGGGTGATCTCATTGGAGCACTATTGCTGGCAAAAGTTATGGATCTGCTGACTGAATTGGATGTATGCCCCTTTGTTTTACTTTGGCTGGGTAGTCTGTCCTCTTACTTATACTTGACCTTATTAGTTGATTTGTGAGCTATGCAGGTCCACATAGGCTGGGAAGATGTACTACAAGAGGAGCATAACAAAGGTATATTCGATATGGAGATTGAAGATTTGGATGAGGATGATGATAACCTTGGAAAAGTAGGGACAAAAGTTTGTGCGTCGTAATTTGGATTGCTGACTTCTGTTTTTAGTTTTTATAACAAATATGCTTCAAATTTATTGCATAATTACTTAACTGAGAATAACTGAAGATTCACTTTATTGGTCAGGCCCATTTTGGAGGAAATGCCTGTGCTGAAAAGCTTGACGGTTTAATGATTGTTGTTTGCGAGCACCTCAAATCATGTGCAGAACATGGTCGCCTATCCAAGGTGAAACACAGTCGATCCTTATCATTTAATGAAAATATTCCCTTGTGGCCTTGTCATCTTTGAGCATCTTGTTTTATTACTAGTATAGGAAGCTCCATATTATAATTGCAGCGAAGGATATTAAATTTGGTAATAATGGCTAATGACTAGAACTGTTTAGCACTGGTGATATTAGTGTATGAGCACACACAAGTATCAGTAAGTGCATGTGTTATTTGTATACTTCCATTAATGTTTTCTAGTTTTGTACTTTTGTTACCCATAAAATGTTAGCATTGGTCCTGTACATTTTGGTGGCTGACTTATTGCTTTCGTACTACTGTTGACTTTGTTTTGATCGAATGAGGTATATAACTTGTGTGATGCATTTCTGATAGATTTTTTGTCTGGGATCCAGAGCTGCTCCATATTTTATAAGTATCAAATACAGTCCATGAGATACTTCACTGAAAACTGGTATTTTGAAGCTAAGATGATATTCTGTGACTTTAATTTACCAGCTTAAGAACCTTGCCTATATTATGAAAAACAAAAAAGAATCATATCATATCAGGTCTGGCATTGTTCAAAACAAATAAGTGTGATTTCTTTCATTGAACATATACTTTATTTTTTGTTTAAGGACCTTTTGGTAGTTTTTACACTTCACACACTCCAATTGTAAAATTAACCCATACACTATATATACGCTGAAATTTGGTCATTTTGGACCTTTCTACATTAAATTGCTGCTTTTGAGGACAAACAAGAACAAAACAATATATGGAAGATCTGTTGTGTATTATTATATAAATTTATAGAGCACTTTTGGTACAAATGCAGTATGGAGGTTTGGGGAGAGGGTAGACTCTCCAGACATCAGTACCTTTTTTAAGAAGTAGAGTAACTGAACAGTGTTACCAGGTCTGTGCTATTTATTCATGTTTTGGTTTGAACTGGGCAGGAATTTGACATTCTGAAGACTATCTTTCGAGCATCTGTGCTAAGAGTGCACAAGTCCAAATTTGCTCAGGTCAAGATTAACCTTTTTGTTAACAGTTCACTGTAATGTGGTGATTGTACCCCATGCTATAATTATATATTAGCATTTTACTCGGTTGCTTTCTGCTTCACTTTTGCTATCTGACTTTTCCATTTCAAATTCACAGTTTATCATGTTTTATGCCTGTTCACTGGATCCTGAAATCTGTGGCCTTGAATTTGCTCTCTTCCTCACTGACATCTTTACTAAAAAAGAAGAAGATCCAATTTCTAGGTATTTTTTCCATATCAGGCATATAGTTTCTATTTGTATCTCTGTCTTGTTTGATCTTTGTGATTGTAACTATCATTGGGTGTTGGACTGTTGGGTGACTACTTACAAAAATAGACGTCACCTTTCACATGTTTGGTGGGGTGGCATTTTTGTGGCTGGAATTTTATTTGCCACCACAGCTGTGGAGCATCAAAATTAGCTTTCGGATCCACCTGTCATGGGTACACCATTTTATAAAAAAAATTATCCCACCTTTTTGGCAGAAAATGTATATTTATTGACCTTTGTCCCTGCTAACTATGTTTCTAGCTATTTATTGTGGAGATTGCAGTGAACTATGGCCCGTTTGGTAGAGCTCCAGATCCAACAAAAATGGAGCTGGTCAAACCTAGCTACAAGAAATCTTGGATCTGGAGCTGTGATAGATTGAGAGTATTTAGTTGATCAATCTAGATTTTATTTTGGACTAAAAATAAAAGTTCTATTTTATTATACTATACAAACTTCATATTTAGCATGAATCCTGTACTTAGAGCTGTACCAAACACAAACAGGCCCTATATTTGATTCTGATAATAGCTTATACAAGTTGTAGCTAATAACCAGTTTGGTGTTTAAATGCAGAATGTCTGCGGTTTCATATGTTGGAAGCTATCTGTCCCGTGCAAGGTTCATTTCTGCGGACACGGTGGTTGGTGTACTCAAAAGGTGGTGGTTATGTTGTTATCTGCAATTCTGCATGCATCTGTCTAGAGTAATACCGTTTGGTATCTGAATTTTTTTAATACTTTTTGCACAGGTTAGTGGACTGGTGTGTTGACTATTGTGACTTCCAGAACAAGATAGGGATGGCAACCAAGCCTATAAATCATCAAATATTTTACTCAAGTTGTCAGGTTAGTTTTATCACATTTTTAGCATGTACATTTAGCTAATCAGGAGAAGTATGGTACTATGGTTGGTCAAACACAGATGTCCAAATTTTATGGAGTTTTTTCATTTGGTGTTCCTTTTGTCTGTTTGGTGTCATATGCTCTCTAAACATTTTGTTGTCACCTTTCTTACACCTGCAGACGGTCATGTACATCCTGTGCTTTCGCTTAAGATCTATTATGGAGTATCCAAATCTCAAATCACAGCTTTTTAACCTGCCTTTTGGATATATCTTGACACACCCACTGGAACCGTTAAAGGTTTGTACAACACCAATTCCTCTTGAATTCCTTAAATTTAATGATGTGCTATTAATTGCCTCTTGACAATTCACGTGGCTATTTGCTATTCTAGGTTTGCTTGCCTCCAATAGTTAAGGAGTTCCTGAGACAGGCCAAGGCTGCCAGGTTGTTCAATGCATCTGTGCGAATGGCATTCGAAGATGCGCTTGAATCCGATCTGTCCAAGGCATTTGGAGGAATTAATAGACTTGACATATTCTTCCCATTTGATCCTTATTTGCTAAAAGAATCCGACAGGTGAGCACCGCTAATATCATCAAGTATGTTTGGCCGATTATATCTGCAGTTGTCCAGTGCTGCTTTCTTTTTTATGTTGTGTAGCACACGGTAACTCTGAAGTCTGAACTGTTGGAATGCTGAGTGCCTGAGTCTGTTGCTTAGATTTTTTTTGCTCAATCTTTTTTTTTGTCTGCATTATTTTGCATTTGAAAAACAATCTCGTTGAATCCCGTCACGTGCTGTCATTATTATTACATATTACTAATGTTCTGTTCTGCCTGATAATCCTGCAGATACATGCGTCCAAATTTTGAGTTCTGGTCCATGGTCAAGACAACATACGGCAATTATAACAGTGATGATGATGAGCTCGCAGACCTTGATGCACCTGAAATGAATGTAGGCAGTTTGGATGATCAGGTTGAAATAGATTTCAACAGTGATGATGATTTGGAGTACTCCATGAACAAGATGTCTATAACTCCACACCGCACTTTCTACCATCCAGCGGCGATGAACAGTGGCACTGGCCTTAGTATGCCTGCAAAGATCAGACCTTCAGTGAGCCCTCCATCATAGTGGGACACAAGATCATCTCTAGTTCAGAGCTTGTCAGGAGGGTATGTATTGAACAGATGTGGAGCTTTCTTTCTTAGCCGGTAATTGGGTCGAAAAGAACCATTCCTTTTGCAATGTATCCAGTACAATAGGTTAGTTCTTGGGATGAAGTGTGAAATACCAGATGTGATGTCCCGAACGAAGCGAGAGTGTGATTATAGGTTGACGGGTCGTAGGCTAATACACGTAAGTAAAGGATACTCGGTACTGTCAGCTTTAGCACAAAGAAGAAAATTTTCTTTACATGACGATGATGTGTACTTTCCTCTCTGCCTTTATATGATAAGCTTAGCAAGCCAATAAAAAAAACTTGTCACTCAAATAATGAAACCCAACAATGATATATATGATAGGCTAAGAGTAGTATCAATTAAAGAAAAAATATCTAATACTCTTTTCGTTAACTTTTAAATGACACAGTTGACTTTTATTTCAATGTTTACCATTTGTCTTATTCAAAAAACTTTTTAAAATATTATTTATTTTGCTATAATTTGTTTTATTACTGAAAGTATTTCAAGTATAACCTATATTTTTTCATATTTGCAAAAAAAAAATTGAATGAAATTTATGGTCAAACGTTGAAATAAAAGTTAACTGCGTAATTTAAAAGTTAACAGAGGGAGTACTGGTTTAGACATGTTTAACAGAAAACTATAAGGTCTAAAGAGCAACAATAATACGGAGAGACAAAAGAAGACCAAAATTAACGTGAGATAAGATAATAAAAAGAGACTTAAAATAATAAATATTTACAAAGATTCAGACTTGGATAAGAGTGCATAGAGAGACCTTAATTAATGACTTTATGTTAGGTTCAACTCTAGCCACTCTAGCATATCCGTTTGAGATTGAAATCTGTTGCTGGTGATTTTTGTACATGTACATCCCTGAAAAAAATAGGTTAGAATGTACACGCCCTCATCTAGTTCCAAGTTCCAACAGTACCATATAAAGATCAGACAGTTGCCGATATACATAATATTACAACGGAACAGCATTAGCTACATAGTTTGACGAAGAGCTCTTCAACTTTGATGAGATGTGCTTTCTAAGGCCATCAATGAGTTGCCGGATATCATCTAGCCAAGACCATGTCGGACTGTTGAGTGCTCGTATTGAGTTCAAGCAGACGAGAAGAGTTCCCCCCTCGTGTAGAAGCACCTAGAATTTGCACAAAAGGAAGAAATAGATAAAACAATTGACAAAAAAGCATAAACAGAATTACTAGGTGATACTATGGGACTTCAGTGGATGAGCACGAGTAACTCGATGGTTGAAAGTCATTTATACTGTTTTCATATCTCCTTTGAAATTATTTCAGTAGTTTCTCATTTCCAATGTGGTCATCCTATGTCACCACTAACCAGTTATATTCGTTACCAAATTCTAGAAAGTCTGTTCATATAAGTCTAACTTACTCTCTTCGTCCTAAGATATAACAAGTTTTAGATTTAAACACATGTATTAAGGATATAAGTAAGAACATCATATTAAGGATATAAGTAAGAACACATGTAGTTAGATAGAGTAATCAAGTCCAGCGACGATATTCATACTTTGAAGGTAAAAGTACTAAATTGATTTGAGACATTTTAAAATATAAAACTTATTATATTCTGGGACAGATGAAGTAATATTTATATCAGTTGAGGTTGACTATGTACCCTGGCCCACATTACATATTTGACAGCAGCTTTCCATTATTCCAAATAAACCTACAAACTATCTTCCATGCGTAGCTTTGCTTATTTGCTCCAAAGGCAATGATGTTCATTTGACAACAACAAAAGTACCATTTTACTGTCCATATCCTAAAATTTGATTTCATAATATGACATGAAGAATTTCATTAGACTTGGCTCATTACTGAAGAAAAAAACAAATTTCCTAGGTACTGTGGGATGTATTGATGCATCAACAACCGATGGTACTAAGAGTGAACTTACCGTCAACCAAAGAGGAAGAAATCCCAAAACAGAAGGAAGTGCAGCAAAAACGATACAAAACAATGCAAGAGCTACGCTTTGCTTGACCTGTAAGGATGAACCAGAAAGCATAAGAACAAGTCATTTATATTGTATTTGTAGTTATAAATGTTTTAGAATCAAGCCCCTCAAGAAACATTGAAACGATACCAAAGAAGTTGTTTGACGAGCTTTAGCTATACAAAATGGCACCCCACATATATTATCCTGCAACAAAAGAACATCTGCTACAGCCACCGCTGTTGCACTGGCACGCTGCGCTAGAACGATACCAACTGTTGCAGCTGCAAGAGCTGGCGCATCATTTATGCCATCACCAACCATTATTAAGCCTCCACCTACAAATAAATGCAAGGGCACACCACAAATCATAATCAGGAAGTGAAAGCAACTATTCCCTCCAAATAATGAAGTGAATATACCACAAGAAGTAATTATATGGCTGGAAGTACAAACTACGGGAGATTTGCTATTTTGACACTTTAAAGAAGTGACTTTTGCATTTTTGACATCCGGACTCATTTTCATTGACTCAAGTAGTCCTACATGTCAGCCTCAGAAGTGTCATCATTAACAAAGTGCACATCTTTAAAGTGTCAAAATAGTAATTTTTTCACAAACTACAAAACTCTGATGGATGCACAGTTCAACTGGTCTGTTGGACTATGGTAAAAGCCTCCACCTCTCCCACTATAACACCTAGGTTTTATGGTTGGGTTGGCTAGGTGGGGTGAGCCTAACATGGTATCAGAGCCAAGGTCCTGGATTCGAATCCCCCTGGCCACGCATTTCCGCATTTCCGCTGAGTGATTTCCCCTGCGCCTATCTAGTGTGCTAAGACCTGTTGCGGGCTACGCCGAGCCTCTAGAACCTGCTGCGGGCTACGCCGGGCTCGCACGCCGTAGGGGGAATGTTGGACTATGGATAAAAGTCCCCACCTCTCCCACTATAACGCCTAGGTTTTATGGTTGGGTTGGCTAGGTGGGGTGAGCCTAACATGGTCCAAACTACATAATACAGAATGTTTTCAATATACAATTGTTTAGTCATACATGATTAATGATTAGTTATGGACTTAGTATAAGATCCTGCATTTGCAGCCTTGCAGACTACATTTACATTGCAACAATAACAAAAAGTTGCACGATAGCCATTGACATTATTTGATCAGGTATTCAAGTCATGCACCAAGCTGAGCGATGAAAATTAAGCAGAATGTAACCAGTGTAATTAAGTAGTCAGCATCTAAAGTGCATGTTTTGATGGTTAAATAACACCTGAAAATCTAGCAAAAATACCGTAATATAATCATTTAACTGAAAATTGGCCATCATAAGATATTGAATTACCTCCCTCCCTTGAAACTGCTTTTACTTTATTCAACTTGTCCTCTGGCTTTAAGCAGCTGTGAACTTCGTCGATACAAACAGCTTTAGCAACTCGTAGAGCACTTGATTCATGATCTCCCGTAAGCATCATGATGTGAAGTTTAGCCTTATCTCTTAAGGTAGATATGACTTCACAAACACCGGAACGGGGTTCATCCTCAAAGTGAAAAAGAGTAACCTGAAGCAAAATTTTCATCAGCAGATGAACAATGCATTGCATGGTACTTATTAAATAACCTAAATGGTGATAGCAAATTCGAATGTACTGTATCATCATCCACTGAGTGCAAGCAGAAGTGAGACTTCATAATAATAGTCTATAACTCTATTTTTCCATGTTACATACACCAGAAAGATATTCAAACTTGAATGCAGCAATACAATCTAGCAGTGATTCTGGTTGCCTATTTCAAATTAAGTTTGACCTCTGTTTGCATTTCATCAACGATCTACTAACCATTGTAATACTGACTGAAATACAGAACATTGTTTCTATAAAAAGAAAGATAAAAGCCATCCATCAAATCAAATATTATTGTTTACATTTTACAGTCAGAAACATATGACCATTTGATTCTTTTTTGCTCAAAAACCATTTGATTTTAAAACTCAAAATCACTCGAGAAAAGACAAATTATCAGCATCTGGTAGGCTGAATGCACATCATCCATCTTAGGCTTCTTAGCTCATAAACAAATTATCATGTCTGAATTCCTTTACCATTTTATGCAATTACATAACAGTACTTAGTACTTACATCAGACATCCATACAGATTACTGTGGAACGACATAAAAAATCAAGAAAAAGGGTGAGAACTATGCTGACAAAGTGACAAGAAGGAGAATTGTACAGCGATTCACTCACCTTTTTATCTACTGATAGAGCAGCCTGAACAAAATCAGGCCCAAATGCAGAAGCTTTTACTGCCTCTTTTAACTGCTCGGATTCACCACTGGATCTGTATAGAGAAGAAATGTACTCCACAGAACCAATAGATGCCTTAGAAAGTTCATCTTCACTGTTTCCTGCCTGTAACACAAATATATGAGGTGTCAGGCTAACATGTTGAAGATCAGTTCTTCTAAAAACTTTGTACTGACTAAAACAGAAACTATAAATTCTAGTGCTAATTGGTTTCAAATATAAGAAAGTAAGAAACAGAGACACATTGCGTAAGTAATGAGTAAATAAGGAATACATCAAATGTGACCTAAACTCAAAATAGGAGAACAAGAATAAACCATTGTGGTTTTCTTGATCATATCCTTTTTCACATAATCACATTCCAATGAGATGATCACCCAATTTGTTCAATGCCATCCAAACCAGATCCATTTTTAGGATGTTTCTATCAGTGGTATGGTAATTTAGTAGTAGGTACCCAAATAAACCCAAAATTTTCCAAACCAAACCACTTTATGTTCTAGATATGTTACTCCATCGCTTTTTGCTAGCTGCTCAAGTTTATTGTGATGACAAGGGACACAAGTCCAGAAAGTGTGTGAAGCAAGATCTATATTTGATAAAGTGAGTTCATGGATAATCTTGAAGTTCTTGACATACTTAGATATTATTATATTAAAAGGAATCTACATCTTTTGGAAGCTCTGACATGAACAATAAGATAATACTCATGTTTATAATAGCTAACCCTCCTTGCTCAACGTGAGACTCAGACACTCAGTTATTCAAATCCACACTATCCCGGTACCCTTTTTTCAATGTCCAATAGTTTCAAGATAACAAAGCTGATTGGACTGTATCATCTAATCTACACATACCTTTACACCACTGAGAGTAGCAACAACTCCTCTACCAGGTAAGCACTCAAAGCTTTCTACAGCAACCACTGGCAAGTCTTTCCCAACAGAATGATCTACAACTGCCCTGTGAATCATGCAATCAGTGTGTCAGTCGTCTGCCATAGATTATTCATCGTTCTTACAAATTCATAACATACAGGAGAAAAAAAGAAAAACAGAGTTCATACACTGTGATCTTAAATGTCAAAGTTATGCTTAAAATAGTGGAAAAAGTGACAATTGTACACCAAGCCACCAAAGTAAACTGTGTGAGTCCTCTGAGTCCTTGTTGGTGCCTCAGTGATCAAGGGCATTCATAAGCTTGCAGTGGCATGAATGCCAACCACAACCATGACTCATGCATGAGTCATGATGGTCCAGTGCAAGACAGCCACTAGTGCCTTTGTGGACTTTTCCAGAAATTGAAATACAAGTATGATGTTCAACCAGAATAGGTCAGATGATGCAACTTCCAATAAGCAATACCAGATCTTTGGGTGGTATAGTATCTTAATTTTCTCTAAATGTAATGAGGATAAGATAGGATAACCAGGACAGAAGAACAGCACCCTGGATGGGTAGCATGCATAGTATATGTGTCGTTCTTTTTGCCTACTAAAGTGAAAAACGTGATACATATTGTCCAATTTGTTGATAGTGAAACTTGACAAATTTGGTCTTGACCCAGCAAGCATGCCTAATTTTTCAAAAAGTAAGTTGTGGCTTCAGATTCAGATATAAGCCTAGCCTTGAAAACAAATTGCACAAGCTAATCTGAAGCATTCATGACTCAAGGGGATAAATACAATGAACAAGGTACAAGCTAACTAGCAGCAAGTCCCATCATAACTTTGGGACAAACTGACAAATATTATTTCTATTATACACATTAAGTTTTGGTAGCTACCTGATGCAAAAGTTATGACGTTAAAGGGGAATCATGGTAGGATAATGATGAACCAGTATCATTACTGTTAGGATGAAAAACATACAATTCTACTACAATCTGTCTTTATCATCTTGCATAAACCAAAAAAATATCAATCAAGCAAACGGACAAGCTTTGAAAATATTATACATACTATCACCTTCCAATAGGATGTGTTGTTCCCTTTTCCATAGCTGCAGCAACAGCTAGAGCTTCACTTTCACAGTTCGGAGTACAGCAACCCTGATTGCTACTAAAATCATTCGGCACATCCGAATGACCATGAATGGGCTCAATAGCTTTGCACATGAGCTTCCCTGTTGTTAATGTGCCTGTCTTGTCAAAAGCAATAGACTGACAAGCAGAAAGAGCATCCAACACATGCCCGCCTTTCAACAAAATTCCCTACAGATGACCCCAACAGGAAGGTTCAGTGAACAATTTCACTATGCTAGCATACTCAGTTTCATAACATGCAACTAAAGCAGTAGTGGATATCTTCCTGTTATTGTCAGGAAGCACTCAACTCTGCCTATGTTGTCTCAACATAGCAGCTCCCAAACCCTAGTAAAGAAGGGAAGGTCCATTTCCCCTAAAAGATTGTGTTAGGCTTGGCGAGCCAATAGAAAACCTAGCCACTGAAATGGAGATGAAACCTAAGTTTGGGTTTCAACACTAGCCTACCCCAACTTGCTTGGAATTGAAAAGCTTTGAATAAGAAGAATTGTCAGGACACACTCCACAAATGCAGCATTGCTGCATTAATCATGTCAACAAAGGGATTCAGATTAATATCCTCTGACCTCTATTAATGTTTGTGCACATAATTCTAATATAGACAAGTGGAGGGAAAACACCAGATTGGAAAACTAATAGAAAAATAAATACTAATTTTTTCATGAAATTTAAAAGTTGAGTAATCTTTCTCTTGCACAGAGTAAAGAAAATGACTGGTAAAGCTCAAACGACCGAAACTTTCAAACAGTACCTTACTTGCAAGAGAACTGATTGCAGTAGCATATGCAAGTGGAGCTACAGCCAATGCACATGGAGATGCAGCAACCATAAGTCCTAATCCACGGTAAATTGAACCTCTGCAAGCTAAAAAAAATGTCAGCATGTAGAAAGCTCAATAATAATGTCATGTCAATTAGTTGAGTTCACTACAAATCACCAGATCATCAACAATATTGCTAGACTTAATCAGACATGATTGGCTATGTTTGTAACATGACATATACAACAACATATAGTATGGCAATAGAAAAATACCTGAGTTACCAAAAAAGGGCCACTTAAAGAGGAATGGTCCCAGCAGTGCAACAACCAAAGACAGGGCCACAACAACTCTGCTATAGTGCTCTCCAAACTCATCTAGCCATCTTTGCAATTTTGGCTTGTTTAGCTGACCTTCTTCAGTCAACTGGACAATTCTGTTGAGTGTTGAATCCTCCCATGACTTGGTAACCTAGAAAAAATAGAGTTAAACAGAAACATCATAGTTATCTTGCAATGTGATGATATAAATTCTGGAAAAAAGACAAATATAATCTATTTTGAACTAACGTACAACTATATCTGAATGAAAGATAACAAATTTGTTACTAGTAAGTAGTAACTACTACATATTAAATGTAAAGTTTTGCCCAGCATATTACATGATGCATGTGCCCATCTGACATTGTTAGATCTCAAACGGCTACAATGTGCAACAGTGAAATGTTACTATTTCAGGCCTCAAAGAAGCAAAATATAAAGATAAAAAAACAGTTATGAAATGCAGTAATTCTTCTTTTTTTGTTCTAATTGTCGCAATTAAACTCGGCTCAATCTTTTTTCAGATTGAGACGAGTTTAAATATATCTTGATACGATCATGAGACTTGACAAATTGGGATTCCTCCATCCCCTTTTGATATATCTCTGTATACTGTATACATGGATATAGGATTCACAATATCTACTTGTGA
This sequence comes from Zizania palustris, assembly GCA_019279435.1. Taxonomy (NCBI): domain Eukaryota; kingdom Viridiplantae; phylum Streptophyta; class Magnoliopsida; order Poales; family Poaceae; genus Zizania; species Zizania palustris. The sequence goes on along the minus strand of JAAALK010000283.1, from coordinate 52,363,811 downwards.
AATAAGGAATAAAGCCCCCTCAACCCCATATTCAAATGAAAAGGTGGCGCGTAATTAGTTATTTAGTTTTAAAGATAAGAATCAATAGATTCATGATTAAACCCTTCCTACTTGTATTTTATTACAATTTTGATTAAGTGGGGGGTCAAACCAAATTTCTAACAGACAAACTTTTTCCGTAATAAAGTCAACTAAAGAGTGCATCAACCATATGAAGGATTATATTTTTGCATGAGTACTCAGCACAATGGAATCAATATTAAAACCAGGTAAGAAAAATGAAGTAGATTGGGACTAGAGGACCAAATGAGGAAAGGACATTTAGTTGAAGAGGTTTCGTCTATCTTCATTGAAGAAAAAGGCAAACCTTTACAATCATCATTCCTTCCAAGTTCCTGGCACCACCCGGTATAGCATCCCCCACCGTCCTTTCTAGAGGTTTTGTTTCACCAGTAAGGTGTTCAATTGTAACTGTTGATGAACCTTGGTAAACTTCTCCATCAACTGGCACAGCCTAACGAGTACAACAAGTATCAAATAATAAAGGTAAGATATACCATTGCACTCAGATATAAACAATAAGAATGTAAAATACCTAAGGAAAGAAAAAACAGGAAATACAATGACTGGATAAAACAACACACCTCACCGGCTCTAACCAAAATATGAGAACCGACTTTGAGGTTATGCACAGGAACCTTGGTGTAACATAAATTTGAAAACTGTGCTGACTGGTCTCCACATGTTTCTAACAACAGTGCAAATTCAGGATGATTTTCCTTCAGTTGTCTCACATCTATCATTGATTTACTTGTAAAGTGTTCTTCAGCTATAAAAAATAAGAACATAAAACTTTCAGTAAGTTTTCAAACAGATGCTAACATAAGTTCCAAAGTTTGTCAAACACACATACCAATATGAGCTAAGTTAAACATAGCAAGAAGCAGGCCGCCTTCCAATGAGTTTCCCATGAATACAGAAGCAAATGCTGCAAGAGCCATGAGGACATGGATGTTTATTTTTCTGTCAGCAATATTTACAAGAGCATCAAGTGCTGCAGAAACCTACAAAATAAACAGGAAAAGTGTCACATAACTACATAGTATTCCATCTCAAAACAATTGATTGTAAAGTTTGCCCAGTAGTACTCAGTTTAGGGCGGAAGCATAGCAGAGAACCACAACTGGAACAAATTTCTCAGTATTTAATTATTACTTTTCAAAGTATTTATAAGGTTGTTATAATGATAAAATCAGCATGGCTGCTTGAATAATTGCACCTAATAATAAACAGTGTTCGCCAGATAACATGCTCATACCAGTATGATAGTATGTCAATTATCATACCAGAAGCGTTTGGTGAAAATTGACACTGGCTGATTCTATTATCTTGAACAAGCCCCTCAGAAATTTGTATTGGTACATGTTAACAGGAAATTTCCGTAAGCAATTTAGAGTAAAAACAAGATTCAATTTCATGAAAATGTATTGGATAACTTTCCGTGATGGATAAAAATCTAAAAATGTGCATGACATTTGATGCAATCCCAATTTCACGTCCCCAACTTTCTGAATGATAAATCAATATTACAAATACTGCAACTAATGACTTGGCTCAGGCTCGGGAAGTGTTTTCTAAAAAGGGATTAGTGAAAGCAAATGTGAGCATAGCTTAGCGTTGCAACTTCAAGTTCAACTACAACTGGTTATCCCGAACTTAAGATAAATAAAGAGCAGAACCATGGAATTACCCCAACAAGTGGGAAGGCAACAGAGATTAGCGCGGCCTGCAGACGCCTGACGGAGTTGAGCCCCGGGACGTGCGGACAAGCGGCCGCGATCAGAAGGAGGCTGAGGGAGATGCAGCAGACCTGCAGGTGCTCCCGCAGCGCGTCGGCGACGTCAGCCCACCCGATCGCCTTGGCCACTCGCATGACCGCCGCGCCCCCACCACTCCCGTGCACCTCCGCCCCATGGTGACTGTGACCGTGTACATGGTGACCGTGGCCGTTGGAGCGGGGGTGGTGGTGATGATCGCCGTGGGCGCGGGGGACGATGGGCAAGGAGCGATGCCGCCGATGCGCGAAGAGGAGCGAGGAGTTGGGGGCTAGATTGAAGGATTTGGAAAGGAGGCTGGGAGCGCAGCGGCGGAGGATGTGGGGAAAGGGAGGGGGCCTCGAGAGGCAGAGGCAGCGGGCGGAGGGCGGCAGAGGCGACGCCGCGGCGGAGGAGGCCGAGGCGGTGAGGAACTGCATCTCGCAGGTCACGGCGAGTCGCCGCGCGGCGTGGGGGATCGCGTGTGACGTCGGCGGCGGTGGCGAGGCGGGTGGCTGTGGACTGCGGTGACTCGTGAGCTTGGAGTTTTGTGCCGGGCGGTTGCGACGACGGCATCAGGAATTTTTACAGAAATCAACCTATTTCTTTTAAAATTTCTATAAAAATATTCCAATTCAAATGAGTCTCAGTTCCTGAAAATAATTAAAAATATAATATAATCATAATTATTAGATAATTGATGAGATGAGTGAGATAGCTTATTTTGATTATTAGTTAGGTGTCTGAATACGATTATTACGGTATATATTTTTTTAGTATATAATTCTCTTTTATTTTAATTATGTTTTTAGGGAGTGTTTAGTTACTCGAATCAAATTCGTTCTAGATGGTTCGGTACAGCTTCGAAAAATGAGTTTATTTGGTTGGATGTATTGTACGAAACCATCCAAGATTGATTAGTTTAGATTCTCAGAATATTCTATCTAGATACTGAACCATTTCGTACGGTAAAAATAAGTGAACGACGTCGTCTAGTTTTTATTAACTATACTAATTATTTATAATTAAATAAGATTAGTGGTTATTAAATATTTTTAGTGAAAATAATTATAATTATATGTTATTAATTATAACTAGTAATTATCATGTATCATCTCGTACGTCCAACCAAACAATCTATTTGTATCATCTCATCTAGTATTATCTCATCCCGAATCAATCTATCTAGGATCATCTCATTCTGTCCAATTTCATTCAACTAATCAAACAATATCTTATTCACAACCTTCATGTCATTTTCTAGTTATTTATTCATGAAGTCCTTAAGGTACCATATATTTTTTCAAAAAACTACATATATCATTTTTGCAAAACAAATTTTAGTGCTCCAGTGCATATTAGTTGTTTGCTAAAACCACTATATCTCCATGCATTTTCAGAAAGTTTGAAGTTTAAGGCCTTCTCGGGGCATATGGTTATGATTTTGTCAAATAAGATGTGTAACTCTATGTGAATTCAAATCCCCTTTTTGAAAAAATTCAAATATTTGGTGAGCACTCACGCAGAAGATAAGCAACGGTGATATTAATTTAATTACCCCGACGAGAGGGAATGCGACGGTGATGAGCGCTGCCTGCAAACGCCCGGCGAACTTGAGCGCCGCCACATGCGGGCAAGCGGCGGCGAGCACGAGGAGGCCGATGGCGATGCAGCTGACCTGCAGGTGCTCCCGCAGTGCGTCCGCGACGTCGGCCCACCCGATCGCCCTCGCCACCTGCATGACCGCCGCGCCCCCGCCTCCTCCGTGTTGCTTGTCGTCGTGCCTGTGGCCATGATGATGGTGGTGGTGGTGGCAATGGCAGTGGCCGTGGTGGTGGTGGTGATGATCGCCGTGGGCTCGGGGCGTGAAGGGCAGCGAGCGATGATGCGCGAGGAGGAGCGGAGACTTCGGCGCTAGAGCCAGCGATGATGATGATCCGTAGAAGCACTGGCGCCGGAGGTGGGGGGACGACGGACGACGACGGGGCGTCGAGGGACGGCGGCAGCGGTGGGTGGATGGCAGGAGAGGCGACCCGGTCTCGGAACAGGCGCGGAGCTGCATCGCGCGCCGCACGCGTCGTTGAGGCCAGTGTTTGGATCAATCGTGGGCTCGAATTGAAGCTAGCGGTTGAGGCGATCGAGCTTACGAGCTACGAACACCGGTATTGCAGATGACTCGGCGGCTTGGCCCTTTTTGTACCGGAGGCGCGTGTACGTGGCGACGGAGGCGCCGGCGAGCCAGATGATGGCGACGACGACGGCCGGGAGTGTGGACCTGGTCGGATTGGTTGGTTTGTCTCGCCTCATGGTGTCGTCACCGTGTCGACGATGCACGAGGGCATGACTTCCACTTCCACACGGTTAACAGATGAGGCTACTCGCTCAAACATTAGCATTGAAATTCAAATTACAGAAAATTATGATGAAATTTTTACAAAATCCTGATATTTTCCAACATGAAGCAACAGCTTCAACACAAATTTTATTCATTTAATATTTTTTAATGATCTCGTACATATCACTTATCTTTAAGAGGGTTGTTATTGTTTTTCTGTATGAACTATATACTAAACTCTGTTGTTCCTAAAAATCAATTGGTTAATAATAGCATCTCTATAATATCAATTCTTATATTTTAAAAAGGATTATAAATAAGTTTCTAATTTTGAGAGAAAGAAAAGGTAATTTAGGGGATCCGTCGGAATAATATGGAATCATTTAGAAATACCGCTACAACATATTTTTTTCAAAATATCTAAACTTTATTTTAGGGAGCTAAATAATAACACGGTTGGAAATGCTCTAATAACATTTTATTAATAATAAGTGCAATATGATATTTTGATTTACTATCCCAAAAGTAAATAATTTATGAGATAATGAGTATTTATTTGTTGTTTGTTTTCTATTAAATTTGTTTGGCTTTTTTAAGCTAATTTTCTTGAACCTTAACTAAATCTAAATAAAAAATATATTAATATTTACGATATCAAATAAATACACGTTAAAACATTTCTTTGATTGATTTAATGAAACTACTTCTATAATGTAATTATTGGTATATTTTTATAACATTTGTTAAAGTTAAACGATTTGCACTATCAAAAAAACAAATGATTTGTAATATATAACGGGGAGAATAACAAGCTAAGAGTAAAAAATTCACAAAAACTAGCTTGTTATAAGAAAACTAGGAAGAAGGCAACTTATAAATATTATAGCTTTTAGTACTTTCACTGAAAAGCCTTTAGTTCATGAATCAATATTCAATAATACTATCATTGTCTGTTCTAAAATTAAATACTATCATGAATCAATAAATATTATTACTTTGATACCCCTTAACTATCATTTACAATAATACTATCATGTCTGTTCTAAAATTAAATTACTTCAAGTTCTTCAAATTTGTTACAAAAAACATTACTTTACCTTCTTACCTGTCCTTGTTTTGCAAGTGAGGAAGTTTTATTTTTCTAATAACCTTTACCTACCCTTATATATCACTTTACAGTACTATTTTATCATTAATGGTAATTTATTAAAATTATCTTTAAAACAAAGTATTTAAAGACAAAGGATATTCTTTAGTAGTAATAGATGGTAATTTAGCCTTTAATTCTTATTACTAATCTACCAAATTTATTCTAAAAGTAAAACATCTGCGGAAACAAGACGGAGTACACGACTAAAACAACTTTGTTAGATATTTGAATTTATTTGCAGTTCTGACTTGAAGAATTTGACTAACACAAATTATTTAGATATTTGAATTTATTTGGAGTTCTGACTTGAATAGAAAGTGCCAAAACAAGGCTAAAAACGGCCCAAACCAAACCGAACGGAAGCAGGCGGCCACCACCACCGAACAGAAGCGGAGGAGAAACCAAAGCGGAGAAAAGAAAAAAAATCAAGGAAAGAAAAGGAAAAAGACCAAGGGGGAGCCGGGGAGGGGGGGAAGGGAGACGCCGCCACTGGCCAAACCCTAGCCGAGCTCCCTCTGCCACGGACCGCATCCGCCTCTGAGACGCGCCCCGCGATGCGGAAGTCGAAGCAGCCGCAGCCGACGCCGGAGATCCGGTACCGCGGCGTGAGGAAGCGGCCGTCGGGGCGCTACGCCGCCGAGATCCGGGACCCGGCGAAGAAGACCCCGATCTGGCTGGGCACCTTCGACTCCGCCGAGGCGGCGGCCCGCGCCTACGACACCGCCGCCCGATCCCTCCGCGGGCCCACCGCGCGCACCAACTTCCCCTCCCTCACGCCGTCCCCGCCGCCGCCACGGCCGCCGGTCGCTGCCGCCACGTCCAGTCACAGCAGCACCGTTGAGTCGTGGAGCGGCGGCGGCCCCCGTGCTGCCTCCGCAGTAGCGCGCTGCGCCGCCCCCATGGAGGTGACCGAGGAGGAGGACTGCCGCAGTTACTGCGGTTCCTCTTCATCCATCCTCTGCGAGGACGGCAGCGACGACGGGGCTGGCTCTGGCGCGCCCCTGCCTTTCGATCTGAACATGCCGCCCCCTCCCGAGACTGCCGACATGGCTATCGAAACCGATCAGATGGGTATCCGCTATGACACGTTTCTCCGCCTCTAGCTCACGAGAACAGCCATGATTTGGAGGGCGAGCTACGAAATAATCTAGACAAGCACTGCTTCGCCTTGCCCTGTTCTTCATGGGCTAATGATCCACTATTCAAGGAGCTAGAAACGGAAAATTCTTGCCTCTTTTTCTTCTCTCTCTCTCTCTCTCTCTCTCTCTCTCTCTTTTATTTTCTTACCACGTCGATTCGATATGTGAATAATTCTGTCATGTAAGCTGAGAGTAAGGAAATCTGAGCTTTTCCTTATCTTTTTCTCTGGTATTCGGAGTGATATCGCTGTTGTTGTTTCATTAATTGGAAAGGTAATGGAAGAAATGAAGAGGAATTATTTATATACATGATGCAGTTGCTGCTTGATATCTCAAGTTTGTGTTGCTCAGTTGTGCTCAATAAACACAAGAGCATAATCTGACCATCACAATTGTGAAAATTATATGTATGTTTGCATTGCAACTTCATCTGAAAGATCTAATCTAAATGTTAAATTTTGCAGTGTCTCTCCTTCCAGCCTTCTGATGGCCTTGCTATTTCTTGCAAGCATTTTTCTGAGAGATATTGCTTCATTGATCATATTCTGTAGCCTTGAAGCAATTTCTGTTTAATAATTTGGATAGGAAAGTAGGTATCTGAAAGTTATAATCTAAATGTTAAATTTTGCAGTGTCTCTCCTTCCAGTCTTCTGATGGCCTTGCTATTTCTTGCAAGCATTTGTCTAAGAGATATTGCTTCATTGATCATATTCTGTAGACTTGAAGCAATTTCTGTTTAATAATTTGGATAGGAAAGTAGGTGTTTGTCTAGTGCTGTGGATATAGCTCTTGGTGTCTAATTCTTAGGAGTTACAGTCCTGTATGATCACACTTGTGCCTTGACTACCTTTCTGGATCAATGCAAATATACAAGGGCTGCAGAATACCAACATCATGCTCCTTTTTTGTGTGTTTATTTCACTCAGCATATATGAAGTTGGAAACAAGAGGCTGAAGTGAACTGGAGTTCTGTTATTTATACTTGGCATCAAGAAGCTGGATTGAACTTCCTGGTGCTATGCCAGTTTGGATGCAATTGCCCTTCTTTTGGCCTTTTGGATGGATTACTGTACTACTCATACACAAGCACAAATCCAGATTCTGGATAAGCAACCATGTTGTCAATGCCTTGCTTGGAGCATAGGTATGTATTCATGCATGAATTTTATATGAATTCATGCATGAATTTTATATGAACTTCAATTGATTGGGAGCATTGGTTTGGACCTTACTGGAAAACAATTTGCTGTGCTCAAATGCTGGTCTTAGAAGCAGGCAGAATTAGCAGGTACTGAAATACCTAGTCCGGCTTTTTGGCCGTAGGTTGGGATTCCACCTTGAGGTGTAATTGCCTAACAAGTCACAAGAATCCTCTACCGAACTTTGGGTTGGGATTCTACTTGTACTTTGATTTGCAGAACTTTCAATCTCACTTGGGAAATGTACCTTTTAACTTGAGCTACAGCACAACTTTTGATACTAGTAATAGAAGAACATTCCATCTCTACGGATGGAAAATTCCATGTACTATGCATTTGGTTCTGCTGGAAAATTCCATGTACTATCCATGTATTATGTTTTTGATTTTTATCATAGTGTTAACACTAGTCCGCTAGTCCGCTACTAGTAAGAGCCAGATGGACAAACACATGTCGATCTGTAATTTTTCAAAAAAGCCAACCTAAAATTCAAAGTTGTAATATTAAAAAATCCCAATAATTCTCTGTGCTTCAGCCTGTCGTTTGGGCCTTATCTTGGGCTGGGCTATGAGAATGAAAGGCCGACACTGTGGCACGTTCCTCTCCCAGTCTTCCTCTTCACCGCGTAGTCGTCGTCGTCTTCTTCTTTCCCTTGATTTCATTTCGTATTTCAGTTTCTACCTGTACGTTTTCTAGATTCTGTTACTCCATGGTAGGTACTGGTACATTTTCCTTGTCCTGAATAGTAGTAATATAGAATCGATCAGGATATGTTCTAATCTATAAAAAATCGCTAATTTAATAGAAAAATGCTAAAAAAAATTCTTTTTGGGACGGGAGCATAGTGGTAGGCAAGCCACCCACCAGATGACCACCACGGCCACCGGTCGGAGCGCGTGGCACAACACTGCGGCGCCGCGGATGGGCGGCAGCCATGGCGCGGCGTCGAGCGAGGTGGGGGGAGCTGGGAGCCCGCGCGCCGCGCGCGCACGGCGCACTGTGCCGGCCGTTGCGCATCACGTGGGCACGTGGCTGCCCCGCTTGGGTGTTCCTCGGAGACCATCTCCTGACACTCGCACGCATGGCGAGACGCGACCATGCATGCGACGGCCATGCTGCATGCCGCTGCCCAACGGATTCTCTCCGACGACCCCATGCTGCCACATGCATCTCCTCCTCCTCCTCCTTCCCCGTTTCGCTCTCCGCCATGTTCCTCGCATCGCCATCGCCGGCGTCCGCTGCTGCTGCGCTTCCCACGGCGGCATGAATTTGTTGCTCTCCATCTTTCACCGGCGCCAGCAGCGGCGTTGCAGCAGCACGAGACACCACGCGATGCGACCAGCGACAGGAACGATCTTGATGCTTTCAAATCAGGATTTTTTTCGACACTGGTCCCAGCATAGTTGACCTCTCTCTCACACGGCATCGACCGGCGTGCAGTGCAGATAGTAAAATAGTTGCTTTTACTTTTTGTCCTAGGGCTTGTTCGGATGTTTTCCAGCTCCAAGATCGTCTAGGCTTTACACGGAAAATGAAATGGGACAATTTAATTTAAAATTTCAGTTTAAAGTAAAATTAAGATCACTAATCTGCTTTTTAAATAAGATTCTCCTTAGAAAAATTATTTGGCTCGCTCAAAACAAAAAGGCAACTGAGCCCTGCCAAAACGCACCCTTTATATCTGTTGGGTTACGATCTAATTTCCATGTCTATTGGTGAGATGAATCTAAAAATATTTACTGCATCACATTGTCAAATCATGACGTAATTAGACTAATTAGATTCATCTCACAAATAATCTAACGATTATAAATGTGTTTCGGAAATAGTCTATATTTAATACTCTAAAATAATATCTATATATCCGATGTGACAAATATTAGATTTTAGTCCGTACAACCAAATAGGGGCCTAAAAGAACAAAATAGTTTTTATTTTAAAATATTTATATTATTTTGGACTTCATTACTATATCCTCTTATTCTTGAATCTACATATGATTTTTTTTATTTATCTTTTTCAAAAACTTGTTATTTTACGGAGTACAATGGAAAGAGTAGGATGAATCGAAAGAAATTAGGAGATGTTACTCTGAATGAGCTGCAACTTATAATTCACACTTAAAGCTGAAATTTAAACATAATTTTAAAACTGATCCAAGATTTTTTTGTCCTTTTCTATCTATCAGAAATACTCCTCAAATTAGTTTTTATTCCTGATTTACATCTTTTTCTGCTGTATCCGATCCGCCCGTCAAAAAAACTCGGTAAGTTGAGATTTTTTGCAGTAATTACTCATATTACCATATTAGTCCATGGAAGTATATTTTTACTCGTCGTGTCGGCAACGTGTCCAAACTCCAAAGTTCTTTGGTACTGTTGATTTGTACTGCTCGATTCGTTCAGCTCAAACTTTACAGCGAACCTTTCACTGTCAGCCAAAAAAAATACAAACTTTTTTTTGGGCCAGATAAAAAATGTTTTTTTTGCCAGCCAAAAACCTCAGGTAACATGTAGACCTACCTTTTCACGTACAAAACCCTCATTAAATAGTCCGCACAACGGCACAACGGCACAGCGATTCGAACGCACCACTACAAGCTCACTCTCACTCTCTCACTAGAGCGAGCTTGCCTGGGAGCAATGGCAATGGCGGTGCGGCTCATGACGGGGCTTGTCGTCGCGCTGCTGTTGGCGCGGGACGCGTCGGCGGCGACGCTGGCGCTGTACAACCGGTGCGCGGAGACAGTGTGGCCGGGGATCCAGCCGAGCGCCGGGAAGGAGCTCCTGGCGCGCGGCGGGCTGCAGCTGGCGCCCAACCGCGCCACCTCCATCCGCCTCCCGTCCGGATGGTCCGGCCGCGTCTGGGGCCGGCAAGGATGCAGCTTCGACGCCGCCGGGCGTGGCCGCTGCGCCACGGGCGACTGCGGCGGGACGCTCTACTGCAACGGCGCCGGCGGCGCGCCGCCCGCCACGCTCGCGGAGATCACCCTCGCGGCGAACCCCACCGCGCAGGATTTCTACGACGTGAGCCTTGTCGACGGCTACAACATCCCCATCGCCATGACCCCGTTCCACGGCTCGGGGGCCAACTGCGTGCCCGCCGGCTGCGTCAGCGACCTCAACCGCGTCTGCCCCACCGGTCTCGCCGTCCGCGGCGGCGGCGACAACCGCGTCGTCGGCTGCCGCAGCGCCTGCGCCGCCTACGGCGCGCCGCAGTACTGCTGCACGGGCCAGTTCGGTAGCCCGCAGCAGTGCAAGCCGACGGCCTACTCGCGCCTGTTCAAGACGGCGTGCCCTAAGGCCTACTCCTACGCCTACGACGACCCGACCTCCATCCTCACATGCTCCGCCGGTGCGTCCTACATCGTCACCTTCTGCCCGCACCCGCACCGCCGCTAAACAATTACCCTAGCTTCCACTCACCAACAATGGCAGATACCCCAGCTTTACCCATGATTCCATGGCATTGTTGCTGTTCTTGCTTCTTTAATGACTCTGCTGTTGCGTCGTGTATTAGTACCGTAATAATGGTACTTATTAGTAGTGGTAACTCACAAGTTGGTACTGTACTTTAGTGGTTGCTTTCGGTATAATGTGATGAGATCTCGTGATCTACCACCGGTAGGCCGGGAAAGGAGGAGGTATATCAGTATATCCAAGAACTCAGCTAGTTTTGTGCTCCTGAGCCACATTTGCATTTACTTCCAACTTCTTGGTTTTGCATGGATTCACAATGCATAGCTCAAAGCTGCATTATTTTGCTGATCTTGGGTTTGAGCTTTGAACTTTGAAGTAGCTTACTGTCAATCAATCAATCTCCACCCAGTTTTCCAATTTCCCGTGATGAGCTCAGAGCTTCAGATTTCTGTTTGTGCCAGCACTGTCAAAAGGTGTTTTCAGATCTGGATTTGTGACCCCTGATTCTTTCTCAGTGACCTACTGGGGTTGTGTGTGGTAGTGGCAGTGACAGTGCTGCTGGTGCTGGTGGCCACTGAGCTGTGTGTCCCAGGCTCTCTCGTCCGGACGCAGCGTCGTGCCGTGGCAGTGCTCTGCATCACTCCTCCATCTGACCATCTCCAGCTAAGCCAAGCTTTTGTCACGGAACACCATGATTGACGCCGTGCTGGATTCGAGGTCTCATTTTACTCCTCGCTGGAGTTAACCGAGGTGACAAATCAATGGCCATTGGATTCCACGAAATGCAGAGACCTTCTTGAGCCGCTGCATTCACAAAGTTCAGAGTTCACACACACCCGTGGCCTTGCTTGGTTCAGGCCATCTCCGATTCTCCGTTGAAAGTTTAATAAATCACTCTGTTTTATAATATAAATTTTAAATCTAACGGAAACAATAAAAGCGAAAACGTTCATGTTTTAATATTTTAGTATAAATTTTAAATGTCAGTATTGTTTATACTTTGTGAGACCTTGTGTTGGCTCACTCCCAAAAGTTGTGTACATACCACATTGTTGAGTTTAAGTACCAATTTATTTTCTTTAGTCTAAAATTTAGTACTGTTACATCAAATGTTTATACACTATTTTAGTGTCTTAAATATAGATTATTTATAAAACTCATTCATAATCGATAGATTATTTGCGAGATGAATCTAATGAGTCTAATTATGCTATGATTTGATAATGTTATGCTGCAGTAAACATTTGCTAATCATGGATTAATTATAAAAAATTTGTCTCGTGAATAATTATCTAATTCTGCAATTATTTTTATAATCAGTTCAATTTTAATCTTTCAAATTAATGTCTAAATATACGGATACATACAAGGACTATTAGGTAGAACCAAACATAGTACCTCAAAAATCTTAGGATTCGGTGATAACGTGGCTGCAGCCTGCAGGTGCACTCATGGTCAGCTGCAGTCCATTACTCCAGCTTTTGAAAGCAGCTGATCCGAGCCAGTATAATAACTGCAATGCTATCCTCATGAAACCTATGTGACTACCATCAGGTTAACTAAACTGTAAATTTTACGGTATTTTTACCGAAATCAAGCTAAATCCTCTGAAATTTCTTTGAAAATACTCTTTTCCAAAGAACTCCTAATTGGTTTTGATATTATAAACAGATAGCAGCGGTAACTGGTTATGTTTTTACTGTTATTAAACTAAATCCTCTATTTTTGTCATTTCTCTAATGGAAATGGGGAGGGGCTTCTCAGCCCTTTCTTCTCTCGAAAAAAATCCTCTATTTTTGTGATAATACTCTATTCCAAAGAAGTAATCGGTTATGGTATCATTAATAGATAGCGGTATCTGGTTCTGTTTTTACAAGAATGAAACTAAGTCATCTAAAATTTCTTTGAAAATGCTCTATTACAAACAAATCCTAATCGGTTCTAATATCATTTAACAGATAGCGGTAATTGGTTACGTTAATGATTGTGATAACAGGTTCAGTTATCACTGACAGACAGTGGTAACTGATTCGGTTACGATTTTTTTGAAATATTTTTTTAAAAAAATAAATTTGTACGACAGTTTGAGAAAATTGTAAAAATAGATACCAGTCGGCACTTGATCGGTCGATTAGTACCACGTGGTGCCTAATCGGTACTTGGTCGGCCGACTGGTACCACGTCAGCACCAGTAGCCGACCAAGTGCCGACTAGGACGCTTCCGCTGACTGACGCTACGTTAGCGCCAGAGCAGTAGTCGATTGTTCAACGGTGGGCCGACGCTAGTCGGCGAAAAGAGGTCGTTGCGCGCCAAAGGGGACCAGTGTGGCCGTCAGTCGGCACTTGGTAGGCTGACTAGTGCCAAGTCAACACTAGTCGGCGACCAAGTACCGACTAGTACTCATTTTTATAATTTCCTCAAACTACTATACACATTTGATTTTTTTAAATAAATATTATTTTAAAAAATCTTCGGTTACCATAGATAGACATAGACAGTAGTAACTGTTTCAAACATTTGTCACGTTAACCTAAACCTCCTTAACCCGGCCGTATAATTTGGACATTTTCTCCGGACAGCGGGCCTGAACATGACCATGAAGTTGGTTCTACACCAGACCGAGGAGTAAAACGGCAATTCTTGCGAGCAGCCTATAGCTCATGGACAACAGTTTGATTGGATCGATCACAGTTGCCTGCAGGAAAAAAAATACTATACCAGACATTATATTGTCCGATGAAATTGCTCCTGAAGAACAAAGTGTCAAAAAGATGTGAACATGTGAAATGCGATCGTGATGGGATCCAAACTTTTCAGAGCATGAGAAGCGTAAAGGGGGCATGGCGGCATGCACTTACCCGGGGCGCGGATCCCATTTGGTTCAAAAGCTTCAGGCTTCAACAACTACACGGACAGGACAGATCAGTCACTGTACTGTGTCAGATCTAACCATCGATCATTGACGTAGGATTCAAATTATGTTTTGAAATACTGCGTTCGTGGTAAAATATAATGTCTTTTAGTCTTTTTACACGTATATATTATGAAGATGGGTAAAAAGATCGTATCTTTTTCAGGCAACTGATCATGCGTGCTTCCCTGTAGACACGTGGTAGAAATGGACAGTTTGCAGCTAAGTCTTGTAACTCAGAAACGTCCAAACTCTCTCACGGCGTGTACAACCCCATTTAATAGGTGGTCTCTTAAGATGTTTTTAGGGGTTAACTGAAAAAAATACAAGAGACGAGCTCTTCGCGAAGAACCTGTCTCTACACAATTCTCCATACATATTGTCTTTTAACTACATTTATGATTTAGAGACTTAGAGTTATACCATACAGTTTCTTTGTTATCTCTTATACTTTGAAAATTTTTCAGCCGTCTTAGAGTTGTACATGCCCAAAACTACATCACTGCGTGCCACTGCCACATCTAACATGTTGCTGCTGCAAAAAGAAGCATGTGCCAAATGCGCCCCTTCAATTCTCTTCTCGTTTTTTTTTCCGTCAAATTGAAATGATTTGAAATTTGGGCTTAAGTTTTTGCTGTTTTTTGTTTGGTGTTGGTACTTGGCAGGTGTTTTCATTTTGGCAGGAGATGCTGATCAGATAGTTCGTCTGTCTGAACTCTGAAGTCGGCTTATTAGATCTAATTTAGAAATTAGAATGCACAAAATTTAAAACACAGTAATAAAAAAATACATAAATTATATGTCATATTGAATAAAATCCTGCATTAACTTGACAGAAGAAAACTTGCAGGGATTATAGACTAGAAAACTATTAGAAATGACTTTTAAAATAAAATCAAAACTATGAGATTTGAGCTCAATTTTGAAATCCTCAAAGTTATGGAGGAAAGGATTGACTCCTAGTCCAACCATGTAATTTTTTTTGATTAACGATACACATACAGAGGTCGGACTTTAATTGAAAGTCAAAACCTTAGTATAATTCTTTCCCGAACACGTTTAACTTCAAAGTTCCGATGAGATCAAGTGATAAGTTAATCACGTCCCTTTCCCTCCAATCATGTAATCCAAAGAATCAAACTGAAATTTTTTTCTATAGAATTTTGAGGCTTTGAACAAATTATCAATCACTTTTCCACCACGTCGCGTAAGCCAAAAGGTGTCTTGACCCATCACACGATTTCAGGCTTTAAAAAGTGTAGTAAACCTCGAGAGAGGCATGATGCGACTGGCTACGATTCTCAATGCTTGTCTGCTTCGTTCCACAATCTGCCTGTCATTAGGGGAGAGCGAGCTACAGTACAACAAATTAATTCTCATCTTAACAATTCAAACTTGATTGATCTGGTTCTATTATATTAAGATTGCATGCACCAATCAATTTAACCTAAAATTTTAAATTAATAAAAAAGATAAACAATTCACTGACTTTTTTCTTTGGACAATTGAAGAGCACACCTCAATTAATCTCCCCATTCCAGGGCAAAAGCAGCAGCAGCAGCTACACATGTCTGAATTCCTCTGCACATTGCACGGCTCGTACGGTCAGCTTGCCATGCTAAAGCGGCAGCAGAACAGACGCGGAAACAAACCGATCCACCGGCGAACGCGGGGAAACGGCCCAAATCACCGCAATTTTGGGCCAAAAACCATAGCAACCGAAGCGACCCCGCCCGCCCGCGCGCGCTGATCGGCTTAGTACCAAGGATAGCCTGCTCGGTCACGACGAGTTCTGGTCGAGCGGGTCAGAGGAGGAGGGCGGCGAGCGCTCGGCGAGGAAGCGCTCGGCGATGGCGGCGTGGGTGGCGGCGCCGGTGGGGAGCACGTCCTCGTCGATCATGAAGTAGGGGGAGTGGCCGGTGTGCACGGAGCCGAGCGTCTCGTTGCGCACGCCGATATAGTAGAAGCCGGCGGGGACGACCTGGGAGTAGAAGGAGAAGTCCTCGGCGCCCATCATCGGCGGCACGTCGCGGTAGCTGCCGGCGCCCAGGAGCTCGCCGGCGACCGCCTTCACGTGCGCGTACATGCGCGCGTCGTTCACCGTCGGCGGGTAGAAGCTCTGGTTCTCGAAGAAGTCCACCGTCGCCTCGCACCCGTGCACCCGCGATTGCAGCGTGATCACCTCCTCGATCCGCCGCCGCACGTGGTAGAAGCTCGCGTTCGAGAACGCCCGGAACGTGCCGCCCAGCACGAACCTCTCCTCCTCCTCCTCCTCCGCCGCCGCCGGCGATGCTCCCACCTGGTTCTCGCTCCCGTTAACCACAGCCACCGACACAACCTGCACCGGTGAAGGCTTCACGTTAATCGATCTCAACCTTCTAACCTCATTCTCATCTCGCAAGATTCGTAGAGTTAGAGAACAGACAACGGCACGTGCCTGCGAGTCCAGGGGATCCGCCTCGCGAGACACGATGCTCTGCAGGCTGATGATGGTGGAGGCGGCGGCGAGGACGGGATCGCCAGAACGGCGGCCGCCGTGTATCACGGCCTTGAAGAACCCGCAGCCGGCGAGCAGCGTGCCGGTCCTGGAGCCAATCACGGACGTCGGATGCTGGTGCGACACGTGGACGGCGAAGATCGCCTCAACGTCCTCCAGCGCTCCGGCTTCGATCATCCGCTTGGCGCCAGCGCCCGACTCCTCTGCTGGCTGGAACAGTAGCCTCACTGTACCCTGCAATTGTCAGCAAAAAATGTCCAAAAAGTTAAATACGACCTTTCTAAAATCCAGTTTTTTCGTTGATTAAGGTTATCCAAGGAGATAGCTGGTACGAAAACCTTATTTTGGGAAGATAGCTGGTTGGGTGAGTTCTCTTTGAAATTACAATTCTATCAGTTGTACGACGTTTGTCAACACCCAAAAATCCTGTTATCTAAGGTTTGGAGAAATGGTCGGTGTATTCATTTTAGGAGATCTTTGGGGATGTGGAATATCAACTTTGGGGTGATCTCAAGAGGCTCTGTAACAGTATATCTCTCACCATTGATCCGGATAAAGCTGTCTGGTGCTTGGACAGGAAGGGCTTTTCATCCAAATCCATGTACACTTGGTTTTTCTTTTTGAGGTGTGAGAGATATGAACTCTAGGTATATTTGGCATTGTGCTGCTCCCTTGAAGGTCAGGATTTTCCTTTGGTTGTTGCTTCAAGAAAGGATTCAAGTAGGGGTGGCAGTTTGGCTCGGGGCTCGCGAGCCAGCTCGGGCTCGGCCGAGCCGAGCCGAGCCTGGCTCGGCTCGTTGTGCCACCGAGCCGAACTCGAGCCAAGCCTCCTGGCTCGGCCAACATTCGAGCCGAGCCGAGCCGAGCCGGCTCGCGAGCCGGCTCGTTGGCTCGGTCACCGGCATATGGAGCGAATCTATTCCTCTATCTAGTGCATAAAATCATGGATTCATGTGAAGTAATAACATCAAATTGTGTATTTTCATCATTGCGTGAGCACTAAGCTCTAAACACCGAACAATAGACACATCTCCTCTCCCCTCTTGACAATTGGCACCATCGATGCCCTCGACGGCCAGCGGTCCTTGGCTGGCCCACAACCCCCACCGACCACCGCTACCTACACGGCTACACCCGGTGCCACCACCTGATTTTATGAGAGGAATGAGTCCCCAACAATGCCACTTTTAAGTTAAGTGAGCACAACACATTGAAAAAGATTAAAAAAAACAAGTGGACGGTGGCACTAACGAGCCGAGCCGAGCCGGCTCGTGGCTCGGCCGAGCCCGAGCCGAGCCCGAGCCGAGCCAGAATTTTGGCTCGCTAAACCATCCGAGCCGAGCCTGGCTCGGCTCGCTGAAGAGGTGGCTCGGCCGAGCCGAGCCGAGCCGAGCTGAGCTCGGCTCGTTGCCAGCCCTAGATTCAAGTGGGTGATCAGTTGAGAAAGAGAAACTGGATGAGAGGTTCTCATTGCAAATTTTGTCGCCATTTGGAGTCGGTTGATCATGCTATGTTTCATTGTGCAATTTTTAGGTGTTTGTGGTGCTTTGTACGGGACTCGTTGGGTTGGAAAAGTATTCCTATGAATCTTCAAGAAATTTTTGAGGTTCTGGTGACCCCAGTGTCCGCGAGGAAAAAAATTGTGATGCTTGGGATCCTAGCTGCAGGGGCTTGGGTCATTAGGCTTCTTCGTAACAATTTTGTTTTCAGTAATGTTGTTCCCTCAGATGTGTTCTCCGTGCTTTATAAGATGTCGTGTTTTATGTTGCAGTGGAAAGTGCTGGCACCGTGATGGCAGATGGAAGAGGTCTCGAAGTGCTCAGAATTGCTCCTTGCAAACTACACAAAGCTGATAGCGGAAGCAAGGGGAAGAAATTGAGGAGATGATACCGTGTAACATTGGGGGTGCTGAACAAGCTTGACAGAGACATGAAAATATTTGGGTTTTAGTGTAATCTGGATTACTTAAGACTAGGGCTCTATTGTCGGACTTGGGGTTGTGGCCTGGGATGTGCGGTTGTTTTGTTTCGCTAGCTTTGTTGGTTGTGGCTAATTTTTGTGATGCAAGCTCTTTGGGCTGTTATTTTGATAGCATTTTGTTGGTGTCTGTTGGTGAACTAGTTTGTAAACTGACAACTCGAGTGTGAAAATTTTGGTGACTTGCTTTATATAAAGCAGGCATACTCGGTTATGCTTGGTTTTCTAAAAAAAAGGTTATCCAAGGAGCATTCTGCATAATTTGAGGGCTTAGTTTGACATCTGTGTCCACATTATCCTTCCAAGTTCACCTCAACATTTATCATTTTAAATAGTAAGCAGGGAGGATCTGATACTTATTAAGGAAATCATACAATGATTGCAATCCTAGATGACAACAGACCAATTCCAAGCTAGTTCAGTACACTGAAGAAACAACGTGAAGCAAAGGTGGTTTTGAGTAAAAGCAAAAACACATCATCCCTGCACTTTAACACTTTGCGCGCGTCTTATGTTATAATTTAGTAGCTCAGCCAGTTTTCCATGATGCAAATCTAGGGGCGGGATAGAGCGAATCATCGCTTGCACGGCAAGAGCAAGCGCACAAACCGACGGAAAGCATCAAATCAAACTACAGCTACGCATGCACGAGACGCGCTGAAAATTCAGTCATCCGTTCAGGTACTAGCAATCAAGTAAAGAATTCAGTGAGAGGATTTAGGAGCAGCAAGCAGCTGAGCAGCGGTGTTAGGTGTTACCTTGAGCTGGTGCTCGCGAGCCTTGAGTATCTTGGCGGCGCCGAGGAGCATGGCCACATGCGCGTCGTGGCCGCAGGCGTGCATCTTGCCGGGGTTCTTGCTCTTGTGCTCCCACTCCACTGCTTCCTGGATGATGTGATAAACAGGTCGGTCAGATTCTGGAAACGCAGCTACTCGCTTTCGCCGAGAGCGTTTGTCGCCGGTGCAAGCTTTGGAAACCGCAGGGTGACGTGAAACCAAAACCGGGTGCCAAAAACTGCCAAACGTGCAACCGCAGACAAGAAAACCCCCTTTCGCTGTAGACTAAAAATCAAAGAACTGCACATTCTGGGTGCTCACTCTGCCGAGATGTCCTCGGATAACCTAACCATACCAGCGACAGTTGCCATTTGGGGGCATGAGAATGAGACGGTGACTCCATGAGTTTTTTTTTTCTCGTCGACGGGTGATGTCGTGATGCTGCAGCCATCGATCTCTGAAGATTCGGAGCAGCTCGGGATGGCGATGAAGCGTGGGAACTGATTCTTGTCGCAAGGGAGATGAACCAAAGCTATCAACTGTGTCCTCTCCTTTTCAAAGCTTGCATCTGCCTTGTCTTTCTCTCTCTTTTTCTGAAAGAAGATTTCTCTCCCTTTCGGAGCCTCTGTTGATCTACAGCAACGCAATCATGCACACCCTGATCACCGCGATATGCTTAACTACATGCTTTTAACACATTTGTCTCGTTCAGGAAAAAAAAACAGGACAGTGACAAAAGCTGGTGTCATCTGTGCAAAGTTCAGAAAACGATCCAGAGCAAATGTATTGCTGCTGCTGCTTCTTATTGCAGGATGAAAAAGAATTTCTGGGAGGGCTTCAGAAATCTGAATTACAGAATATCTTTTCGATTACGGACTTAAGAAGCATCAATGGTTGGCAGGCCCCACTGGCCACTCACTAGCTCGTAAAAGACTGAAAGAATCTCACATTTTTCACAGGAAATGAGACATCCGTGTGCGTAGCAGTGCACCCACTATTTATTCGTGGAATCTTAAAGTATTAAATGTGCGTATTTATAAAAACAATTAGTAATTATGTATACTACTATAAAACTAGTTAGTGATGGTGACAGTTCAATCACCACCAAAACTGTTCTCATTAACACATAAGTGGTGGTATAATATTCTTTTAATGTTTTAATAGTATAATAACCATGCATTAGGGAGTACTATCATTAGTGCTTTTCATTATCGTCCAGTTGATTAGCGAATTTGCCACAAGGTAGCTCCACTGTCGAAACAAAGAGAGAAAAAATGGGAAAAATAAACATGTTTTGTAGAGAAAGTTGCAGCGATTACGAAAATGAAACGAAGAATTGTTGACGAGCTACATGTTAGTAGCAAATATTCTAGGAAAGATGGTGATGACACGTGCAGCCGTGCAGGGCGTGTAACGGTTCGCGTTGCGATGCGTGCGTTACCTGTATGGGCAGCGCGTCCATGTCGGCTCGGAGCGCGACGACCGGCGGGCGGCCGGTGCCGATGGTGGCGACGACGCCGGTGCGGGCGACCGGGTGGCGGAACCCGACGCCCATGGCATCCAGCTCCTCGCGCACCAGCCGGCTGGTCTCCACCTCCTCGTACGCCAGCTCCGGCCGCTCGTGGATCCGGCGACGCACCGCGCGCAGCCACGCCACCATCTCCGGCCGTCCCGCCATCCCGGCTATCTCGTCCTTCCACCCGACGTAGTACCTCCCTCCCCCTCCTCCTCCTCCTCCTCCTGCGCCTGCGCCGACGCGGACGCAGGTGCTCCCTCTCCTCGTGCTCGCGTTTTTCGCGCCCTTGATGGCGGCGGCGGCGCCGCCGCCGCCCAGCCTCGCCGCCACCTTCGCGTCCTCCACCGCGCCGAGTATCACGTCCTCCTCCCGGAACAACGACGTGCACGAGCTCGCTGACACGAGCATCAGCAAGACGAGGACGGCGAACTCGTGGCCGTGCTCCAAGCCCATGGCAGTGACACCTCGCTTCCGCTCGTGCAGTGGGGGAGAACTGAGAAGCCTTCCGCCTTCACACCCGAGGAGCAAAATGGAGGGAGAGGCCGCAACAGGAGGGATTAAATTAACCCACCACTTCAGAATTTTTTTCTTTCTCCTCCTCAATTTAAAATCTTTTCCAATTTTTTATCTCCTCACACACCTGTGTCAAATAATATATTAATAGATAATTTGCTTCACCTTTTTCAATTCCGCTCGTGCTTGTATTATTGTTAACCACTCGTTCTCAACATTATTTGTGCAGGATGGGGGTCACACTGACAGTGACGCCTCAGAATTCCATTTTCTAGGTTTTAATATCTCAGTGCTTTCCTCGCCGGACTGGATTAATTGTCCTCTTCACGTTCTCAAACCTTTCGAGAGCCCAACAGCTGCTTATTTTAAGACGACGACTAAAAAAATTCAAAATGGGATTAACTGGATCATGGAAGCATCAACTTATCCAATGATGCTGACATCAGCGTCAGCACCATTGCTGATTGATCTACTACGTAATATATATATATATATAATGATATATCCCGATATTTAATAATTTTGGTAGTTGTTGGGGGTAAAAGATTATACCTATAGATTTAATTAGCCTTGAAAACCTAGGTTAGAGACAAAATAACCTACGCATCCGTTTAGGTCTCCGAAAAGAAATAATAATCATATGTACAGTTACTGAGTTTAGTATCTTATTACAGTAGAAAGGACAAGTATTTATATATATAAAATACAACATAAAAATACTATTTTACTCTCTAGTTACAACTGTTATTACGAACTCTGTACACTATAGAGGACTCCGTATCAGCAAAGTAGTAAACCTAAAAGCCTGTTTGGTAGAGCTCTAGATTCATAAATCTATACTAAAGCTGTCTAGATTCTGCTCCACCACTCCAGTTTATTTTTCTGAAGTACTCTTAGCGGGATCCACTCCTTAGGAAAAATATTTGGCTTGACTCAAACTCCGTACGACAAAGAAACTGGAACTAGAGCCTTGCCAAACGCACCCTAAGTGTGAGCATGCTTGAAAAACATATGTCTTGTCGTATATTACGACATGTATTTGGAATGAAACCCTTGGAGGAGAAGATTATTTGTTGGGATCCTTCGGTTGCTACAAGGGATTCAGAATACCTTCGCGATATACTCAAGCTTTGATATCGAGTCTTCATATCACTCTATCCGAAGTATCTCTCAGAGTAGTATATTTAATTACAACACGGTGAGATTATTTATCCGGACGGTAGTTTTAATTAATTTCTCGTATTATTGTTCTTAGTGTATCATAATTAAAAAAATTATTCTAAGAGTGACAAATTATCGAAAGGCCACGTGAGATACCTAAAGTGGTTTTGCGTTATAATATTTCTAACCATCACACCAATTGAGACTTTTGCATTGTAAAACCCTGCGGCAAGAAATAAAACTGCATATATACCCCTACTCCAAGTGGGACCCACTTGCCAGTGTAATCTATTTTCTCTCTACTTTCCTGTCTCTGCTTCGGCTTGAATCTTTCTCCCATGAGACTATGCGACGCTTCGCGCGGCGGCGACGGCGGCGGCAAGGGAGACTCCCCGATCCGGCGCGCCGTCGACTGCCGATTCGGCATTGCCGGCCTCCGATCCGGTCCTGCTCGATGGCGGCCTGACATGCGGTGGTCTCGGCATCATCTCTTGGTTCGTTGATCCACCCAATTGCAAAGCGTGCAATCAAACGATTTGGTGCATCCAATCAAGTGATCTAATGGTTACATATGAAATAGCTGAAATCTAATACTTTTTTATTTTTAACTTCTTTTATATGTAACCGTTAGCTTACTTGATTACATGTTTGAGTGATTGCACACGATATTTTTCCATCATTATCTCCTTTCAAGTTTCATTCCCTGCTCTTTTTTTGCTTAAGCCACCGCCTACTCCAGTCGTTTAAATTTTTAAACCAAATTTTATAATTTTTGCTTAATCTGAAATAAAAATATATTAACATTTTATTTTATAAAATAAGTACCCTATGTGTTCAGAATTTTTGATTCCTAGTTCTTTAATTTTGTCTAAAGAACTTATTTTTACCACTTTATGTATCCTACCATTGACCTACTCTTTGTCTATTACTTTTACTTTTATAGTATTATTTTTATTAAAAAATAATAGTTTTGTGTTTTAATCTCATTAGTAATTTATTAAATTTATCTAAAAATTGAAGTTTTTATAGAAATAATGGTATAAGATATATCTCACGGTGGATTTAATTAAAATAATTTCAATTAGAGTTGTTAACAATAAATTTTTTATAAAATCAATTAAAATTTTAAAAAATAAAAAATAATATAACAACATAATATATATATACTATCCTACATCACGTATATAGAATATCTATTTTTTCAATTAAATAATAATTAAGTACTATTTTTTCTTAGTAGTATTCTACTACATGATAGCATATATATATATATATATATATATATATATATATATCACACGAAAGGGAGGAACATTTTTTCCTCTCTTCTCTCTAGCCGACGTGGACCGGCGAGGCCATTGTTCATGCTGTAGCGACGTGTACGCTCTTGCGGGGCCTAAAAATATAAATTAAAAAACCGAGCGGCGACAGCAATAGGACACATGCATCCGGCTGGCTCTGGCTCTGGCTCTGGCTCTCGATCGGGGTGAGTGACCCAGCCAGCTCTCTCCTCTTCCTGCGGCGAATTTCTTATCTTTTTCCGATTTTGATCGCTTGCTTCAAACGGACGTTCCAGATTTGATCCCGGCCCTCTTCATCGGGCCAAACAGTGCATGGATTGCGTCCGATCACTCGGGGCAGAGGGAGACAGTAACCCACAGGATGGTGTCTCCCGGATTTGCAAAACCAAAACCTGCAACTGCAGCTAGCTTTCCTGGGGGACGACGACGACGCATATGCAGTGTGGTGTGGACGCCACAGCCCTGCAGTCTGCAGGTCCTCGTCACCTAGCCACAGCAGCGTTGTATTTAATTTTGGGTCACAAGTTGAGCTGAGCTGAGATGTCCGGGTCAGATTCAGACGTCCTGGCGATGCTGCTTAGCTGCATTATATCCGGTGATCTTTTGGGCAGTGTTTACGATGGCATCGAGCAGTACACTTGCTAGCTTGTGACAGCATCAAACAAACACGTTCGTCCCACTTGCAGTTTTAAAACGAGGGTGAGATAGGGTTTCAATGTCACAAGTCAGTCTAATCTAACTCACGCCCTCGTCTCCTTCCGTGTCTGTTGTGTTACTCCCTACGTCTAAGAAAACTATATTTCTAGATTTGTAGCTCCATCAAAAATATTTTGTTTGTATCTTTCTACCCCGCCATGAAATCCGATTTCATTCTTGATACATACTGTGGTCTGTATATCCATTAACCATCACTTAACAATATTACTCTCTTATTAACAAGATACAATTGTTTTTAACTCTCGCCGCTAATTTTATCAACTTTATCTTAAAATTAATTTTTTATAATACATGAAGTGTTTGATACTGATGATATACTGTTTTGGGGCATAATCCAAAGTTACATAATTAATTGCCACATGTTTTCCACAACTTGGGAATAGCCAAATCTTACTTTTCTTACCCAAGAGGGACAGTTCAAGAACAGGCCGGTCATATTTGTAGGTTGAAATAATTGCACCAGCCACCGGCTCTGCACCGTTAATATGCATGCATGCTGCCACACACAAAGCTTCTGCCTCACGTGTGTACAAGCAGCCTTCGTTTTCAGCTCACCTTAGCTTCCTCCTCCGATGAAGCGTCGATTCCCAATCGGATACCACCGTACAACACTTGGAGTGCAGTGGTTACTGGTTAGTAGTTAGTACCATGGAGGACTACTCGTGGCCACGAGCGTCCGGCTGCAGGAGATGCAGCCATAACAAGTTTAAGAACACAACGCTACACCTGAAATCAATCGTACCATGCATTGCGTGGAGAGGGAGACGACACGTACGCAAGCAGAGGCCAGAGGTCACTCTCGTACACAGACATCGCTGTTGCAGAAAGCTGCACCGTGTGTGTGTGTGTGTGTGTGTGCCGGTGAACGATGGGGCACCTTGAACTCGTGGTGGAAACGGCCGGGCAGCCACTAGCCGGCAGCCATCCAAGTGATTCGATCCGGTCAATCTTAGCCACATTTTCCGGGACCGGACAGCACCTCACGTCAAGAATTTTACCATGCAAGATCTATTATTGTTACTTACTAGTTACTACTCCATTTGTTCTAAAATAAATACAAGTCCTGTGTTTTAATAGATATGTAAAAACAGCGTACTGTTTTTCTTAGTCTATTCACAATGGGGTTCGATCTTCTTTGGAATGCGGGAATTCAAAAATACAGGAATATGAAAAATGTAGAAATATGATAGGAATGTATGTAGAAAATATAGGATTTGAAAACACAGGAAAAAATAGAGATGTATTGTTTGAAACATAGGAATTAACTAATCACGAGATTTTTCTAAACATTCATATTAAAGCTACTTATATTATCTCATTTAAAGTTTTATGCGTTGATTTGCTTTGGACTTAGCAAAGGAAAGGAAAAAAGAGGTTGAAGTGGATGTTTGAATTCCTATATTTTTCCTATGAATTCTAAGGAAAAGGAAAATTTCCTTCATTTTTCCTTTACACCAATCCTCCATTCCAAAGGAGTGAATAGTATCAATTCCTATAGGAATTTGAATCCTACATTATTCCTCTAAAATTCCTTTAAACCAAATGAGCCCTTCATGTTAATAATTATCATGATATATTAGATTTTTTTCTGACATGACATTCAATTAATGAGGAAAGAGAAGGAAGTAGTGTCATCACCATGACATAGTGCTAACCCGTTTCAAAGACGGATGAAACGAAATAAAACGTCCATTGAGAGCCAAATTGTTTCATCAGAGAGAGCGTATTTCATGAGATCTAGTTGCATTTAATTACACTGGTTTGTCTAGGAAATAGTGAAATGAAACTCTCCACTGAGAGAGGGTATTTCATTCAGTTGCAAAAATGATGTGGATTTTTAGAAAACAGTGTTATAAAACTCACCACCGTGAATAGCCTTAGAGGAGTGAGTAATCAAGTCTAATAATAATGTTGGTACTTCAAAGACAAAAGTTAATGTCGTTTACATGTACTATTTTGAATCAATTTTGACTTAAGACTTATTGCATTATGTGACAAAAGCAGCATTGTAAGTTGTTTAACTTTTTTTCAAAGTCAAAATATTAAATGAATGATATTTAGCTACCTACCGTCTACCTGAATATACAATATGAAATGTCCGTTTTGCATCCCCTTCCCTTAAAATATTAGGTTTGCAGTTGGCACTCATTTTTCATGTTTCTTTTCATCGAAGAGCTTGCGTCTGGCCTAATACTCGCTCGTGTGCGTGGATCATTGTCATTTGTCGGTTAAGCATATGATTAAGTAGAGACTTTGCAATTGCGCGCACACACATATATATATATATATACAGGAGCGCTATTCTACACCACGTGTGTAGAATAACTATTCTACACCGACTATTTTCAGTAGTAGATTTGTCAGTAGAATAGTAATTGAGTACTATTTTTTTCTCAGTAGTAAATTTCTCGGTAGAATAGTTATTCTACACACATGGTGTAGTAGGATAGCATATATATATACACACGGGACAAGAGTAGTAGAGTGATAATAGGTAAATAGGATGAGTGATCTTGGGAAGTTTTCTTATTATACCTCATCACACATGGCTTTCAAACGAGAACTGGATATGACCTTCCTAAAAAAAGACATGCATATACATGACAGGTAGTAGCTAGGCAATCAATCAAAATCTTCGTCGTGAATTCCATGAGGTGCAATGCAATCGGTTGTCTTTCAGCGTGGGGTGCTGTTGTCCAGTTGTTTTTTGGATGTTTCTTATGCTTTTTTTTTGTCGAGCAGCTGGTGAAAGATTAAAGTTAGATAGTTTTGATTTATCAAAGAATATCAAATGATTTATAATATATAATGGAGAGAGTGAGTAGCTAATAATTAATCGCATGAGCCCTACTGACATAATGTGATAACCACTCTATTCAAAGATCCAGACTAACTGTACTACTGGTTGGCACTTGCATGTACAGTAGTCGACCACTAGCTACCTCTACAGTCTACCTGAATATTTCTTGTCGCTAGCTTATTAGATCGATCGAGTGTTAAGGTTGATCAAATTCTCCATTATTAATTATCTTCTTTCCACTAACTCGTATTCTAGTAGACTACTGTATTTCTTAATTTGCTATTTATTACTCCGTTCACTGAATAATTTCCGGTTTAATTTGTACGACTAAAACAAATTACTCTAGCTAACTATAGGATTGCTATATACCACTATACTATAATATTGTAGACTGTTAATTAATATAATTATATAAAAATTATTAGTCAAACCATAGCCAAAATCAAAATTAGACAAGTGGACATTTCGTCGAGCTAACACACCGTTTTTTTAGAGCGAACATGCATGGTACAGCTAGCTCACACCGATGGGCGCAGTTACGCACGATGGAGAAACGTGCAAGGCTATCCATCTGAGCCGGCAAAAATATGCAACTGGCAGCAGCAGTAGGAGTGCACACCTTTACTACGGCGCACGAGGAACATGTGGTGCGACGCCGACCTGACACGACTACTGCCCGATCGGGGGCGGCAGGCAGCGTCGACAGCGCATGCATGCATCAGGCCGGCGAGCTAGCGAACTGACGCGTCGTGGGCGCGCGCGCGCGACCACCTCGATCGAGCTAGCGGCACGCCGCACGCCGCCCGCGGGACACGGCATGCATGTGCGCGCGCGCGCGCGGCGTACGTGGCCACACGCAGGCCCCAGG
Source organism: Zizania palustris (assembly GCA_019279435.1). Taxonomy (NCBI): domain Eukaryota; kingdom Viridiplantae; phylum Streptophyta; class Magnoliopsida; order Poales; family Poaceae; genus Zizania; species Zizania palustris. Next base: position 52,335,717 of record JAAALK010000283.1, on the reverse strand, counting down.
CGCTGCACGGCCTGCTCGTACGTGTCGCTCGCTCGCTCGAGGCAGCGCGCTCGCGCGCGCGCGCCTGCGTCGTAGCCGTGCACGCCATCGCCACGGGCGGCGGTCTCACGTATCTTTTATACGTACAAACACTAAAACATAAAAATGATAACTTTTTTTTGGGACGAATCGAAGCGGAGGATGCAGAAGAGAAGAGAAGAGAAGAGGATGGTTGCGGATTGCGATCAGATCGAACGGGAATTCGCGAGGTGTTAATTGAGCTTAGGTGCGGTCGGCAGCGGCACCGTCACTGTCGTGTGAGTACACATGTGTCTGCCCTTTGCTCTTTGATTGCTGCATCTGAATCGCCGTGGACCGGCTCACCTGCCGACCAGGAGAGTGACAGTGAGATTGGCAGCATAATCATCGTCACAAAGTTAGTTTTTTTTTACGTTCTTACAGATTACCGACAAGTCGAGGTGTGTTTTTTATGCTAACAAGTTTGCATTCAGAGGTGCAAGTATCAGAAAGTAAAGACATTTCTCAGTCTCTTATACAGTGGTGGAAACACAGGGGGCGCGCGCCCCCTACTACCATTCAGCTCCTCATATTCCACTTTTTTATATATATAGATAATAATAAAAGTTAATTATTAATATAAATTTTTATGTTAGAATACGGTAGAATCTCATATATGTTGTCTTATTTTTCTTCAATTTCTTTGTCTTTTTATTTACCTACATGATTTTTTCTATTTTTCATGTATACTTTTTAACTTTCTCCTAAACTGCATTATCTGTATAAATACATAACTTCCTCCTATAATAGCATATATACGTTGACATAATCATCAAGTGATCTATAATAACCGGTTATTCATGTATTTATAATTTTATTTTAATTTTTATCTCAATTAAAATCTCAACATGCCACCCTGCCCGTTCTGACTAGGCTCCCACGTGGCCACGCCACCTGCGACAGACGTTGGCCGTGTCCTACCGTCCTGCGTTATTGCGGTCAGTGTCACCCTGCACCATGCATCCCTACTTATTGCATGTTTTATTGCTTATTACTTCTTAGAATCTTATTTCTAAGAATCAATATAAACACGAATGGAGCTAGTTCTCACAATAATAGAACTTCATGAATCAAAGAACAAATATTGAACAAAAATTAACTAATTATACTAAAAGTGTATTGAACTCTTGATCCTTTGAACTTAGTCCCCCTACATTTTCGGTCGAGCTCCGCCACTGCTCTTATACACTCCGTATTTTTTCACGGAAGATTCGGCCTCTTATAATGAGTTCAAATACACTGTTAATTTTACAGTAAAAACATGATCTTTTGTTTTACTGTGGAGAAATTCAAATTGCTTCAGATGAGTAATTTTGTAAAAAAATTCTTCTGAAAAAGTAAGGGGCATTATGAAACAGAGTAACATTGTGAGCGGCCCATTTTGTCGCCACCCGTTGGGCCGTCCACCGCAACGAGCAGCGTTTTTTTAAAAAAATAATAATATATTTTTATTTTTAAGCGGGAAATATCCCCGTGGAAAAAATATAAAAATAGTATGGATGTTGGTATAGTCATACGTAAAGGATATCGAGGGGCAGACTTGCTAGCTAGATGAGGATATTGTGTTGGTTTTAAAATATTGTTTATGATGATAAGTGTAACGTTATAAAATATGGTTTGTGATAATAAATAAAGAGGCATTTTACCATTTTCGAGAGAGTTATCACGGGTTACGAGATATCAGAGGTACTAACTCAAATCTAACCATTAATTTTGCAAGTGTATGATTAGAAAAAAATTGAGTCAGTTGCCGCCGTTGCCGCCACGCCACCGATGACTCGCCGCCCTATCGCTCTGTTTGCATAGATATGGTTGCCTCCTCGTCCCTTCGCACATATCTCACACCCCCTCGTCGCCCGCGTCGCCACCCCACCGCTATCGGCCTGTCGCCTATGCCTATGACTGACCTGCGCGTGGCCCATCGCTCCCTACGCCACGCGCGCCGCTCACCATCCCGTCGGCCTTGCTAGCTTCAGCAGCGCTCCGTTGATCGGATCAACCTGTTGCCCCTGTACATTCCTGTACTGCTAATGTGAAAAGACAAAAATGCCCTTCCACTAATTGAGGTATCATTTTCTGTCCATCGAGGTATCAACGGGTACTAAATTAATCTCAACTGTTAGATGAATATTATGAATAGTTTAGATTTAGTACCTCAGACAAGAATGCCCTTCCACTACTTGTACCATTTTCTGTCCACTGAGGTACCAGCGGGTACTAAATTAATCTCAACTTGTTAGATGAATATAATATTATGAATAGTTTAGATTTAGTACCTCAAACAAGGATGCCCTTTCACTACTTAGATACCATTTTCTGTCCACCTAGTACCAGCGGATACTAAAAAACCTCGTAAACAAATCATCATAGATGTGTTCCATCTAGCTAGGATGAATTTCCTGTGAGTAGCGTCACTCGTTACACTGTAACGATTGTTGTATGATAAATTATGTGACGTATGATCGCGATGAAGTCATGTATTTTCTACGTACCATACGATGAAGTTCAGAGAGAACTCGATCCTTATTACCGCTAAAACCTTAGATGATACAAGCTGCATGCGGCCTAACTCGATAAGTAGCCAATTCAACAACGTGGCGAGTTCCATGTAAAGGTAGTCGTGGGAATGGTACGTTGATTGCTAGAGCCCTAGAGAAGCTGGGCCATGAGCTTGAACTCCTCGAGGCTAATGGCGCCGTCGCCGTCGCCGTCCATGCAGGAGATGATCTCCATGCAGTCCTCGACGCTGGCGGTGCCCATGAGGCTGAGAAGCCTGGCGAGCTCGTTGGCCCCCAGCACGCCGTCGGGCCCGGCCGCTGACTCCAGCGCCGGCACGGCCGACTGTAGCAGCGCGCCGAGCGCGCCCATCCCGAGCTCCCCGGCGTTCATCACGTCGAGGAGCTCCTCCACGCTGAGCTTCCCGTCCCGGTCGGCGTCGGCGCGCGCCAGCATGTCCCGCACCTCCTGCTCCGGCTTGTCGAGGCCGAGCGACGCGAGGAGGCCGCGGAGCTCCGGCGCCGTGACGAGGCCGTCGTTGTCGGAGTCGAACGCCTGGAAGGCCTCCACGAGACTGCTGATGTAGCTCAGCGCCTCGAAATCAACCGACAGCGGCTGCTGCTGCGTCGAAGGCCGTCCCGCCGGCGTTGCCATCGCGTGCGTCCACGACCAACCTAGCTAGCCTGACGCACGTGTACAGCTCAACTCGCCTAGCTTGAAGAAGCTGTGCTTAAGAAGAAGGTAAGGGAATCTGAACCTTGGTCACTTTGTGTCGACATGGGGCACAATAATGGAGCATCTTGTTCCTTCCATGCTACCGATAAGCCCTCGATCTGCAGGACGTACTGGATTCTCGCGTGCGATGGCATGCGATGGATAGCTCTGGCCCCAAGATTTTTCAGAGCAGTTATAATTTAACTCTGAAACCCTGAAGCTAGGTTGATTAAGAGTATTTAGTTAAGTAATTTAGTTTTTATCTTATATTAAAAATAAATATTTAAAGTATTTTATTATATTACGCAAACTTCGTATTCACTCTGAATCTTAGAGATCGAGTTGTAGCTATACCACTATACCATGCCCTTAACTTTGATAGAGATGACAAAAAAATTCAGAATTTTCTTGTAACGTCATGATCATGATATTTGAGAGACGAAAACGTGTGACTGTATGTTTTGTATGAGAAGACTATACGTGCTCGGTTTTAATTGAAAGCTACATGTCAGGATGTGATACGATGACTTTTTAGGTCACTTATCTAAGTATTACTGTCATTCGAGTATACTTAACAATTCTTATAAGATTTGATATCAATTTGCCGACACCTTTTTCACAAATCCTCCTTAGGTGAATAGATCTTGCGTGAATCGGCTCTCTGTTGTCAAATTACCTCAATTCACATAACATCAAAACGGATAAAATCTTTACAACTTTGAAGCGTCTAAGGGATTTATTTTCTACTTTCTACACCATTAGATTATCTCAGTTTTTCACACGACGCTAATTCAATTAGAGTCCTCACGAAAGAGGACTTCAAATTCATCCCATAGAATTTAGTTCCCATGCATGGATAGAGTTTTTTTTATCTGAAGAAATCTATTGTGGGTAGCCTTCTCCTGTTCTCCATAAGCCTGAAGCCCTGAACCCTGATGAAGTGTTGTCTCCTGAACTGACAGACACAATTACTAGCTAAAGAAAAATCTTGTTAGAAACAGCATGGATTGGGCTTCTTGTTTCTTCTTAAAATGTATGAATTTTGATGGCCTGTGAATCTCCACAGCAACTGGGCCAACTTTATTGATGGACCGAATTGTAATGAACTCTCTTATACTCCTCTCTAGAGAATTTTTTTAATAATACTTTTGTATTAAATATTTCAAGTCTAATACGCTGATTTTAGAATTTGTAAAAACAATATTCCATTGGACTATGGTCCGATCTAAATCGGCCGGTGTGGATAAAACACCAATCTAGGCAGTTCTGTCCTAGATCAGCGGATCATCCACCAACTAGCACCTATTTATTATTCTCTAGTTTTAATGAAATATCTATTTCGCAGGAATGGGCCAGTCAACGGATGGTTTGCCGATTTAGGTCAATCATAGCCCGACAAGGCTATTTTGGCAAATTCTGAAATTTTCATACCAGATTTGAAATTTTTAATAAAAAATATATTATTAAAAATCCCCCATTAAAATAACGATAGGACCTATGTTGCCAGATAAAAAGGTCACCCCAAAATATATTTTTGAATAAAAGATATATTATTTGAAAAAATCGAATAAATTGTCTAACTGCATAGACAAAGCCTAGAAAGATCGGGACTAGCGACATTTCTGTCATTTAATCCGCGTGGTAGTATACAGGATAAGTTTCCATCGAACTGCTCTTTTCAACAGAATCAACACGTACGTACGACTGGCAAAATTTCAGACAAAAACGCACGCAGCCCCTTATATTTGACCAGCCGGTCGATCAAGTGCTCCAGAAACCCTTATAAGAATCTATCAAAAGTCACCAAGAAATCTTTCAGAGACGGCAGGAGGCAACCGTACTGAAGACTGAATAATGCCAATGCACCTGAACTTTCTCTCCAATTAATGACACCAGAAGTTTTATTTACTAAGATCTGTTTGGATTGCGCTCCCTTATTTTTAGGACTAAAACTTACTTATTTAGTAGAGACTAAATTTTAGTTCATTTGTTTGGATGTAAGGACTAAAGTACTATACAATGACCGTATTACCCCTAATCATTATTATTCCTATCTTTTTTTCATCCTCCTAAACATCCATAAATGATTAAAATACTCTGCAATTTTACTAAATAAAAATTGCCCTTAGCCAAGTTGTCTATAAGGAGAACTAAATTAAGCAGAAAGTTTCAAGATTGATCAGATCAGACCACAGTCCATATAAAATCATAAATACTTCCAGTCTCCATCTTGCAACTAATCTCACGCTATGTATACCTGATGAGTGATGGATGAGCTAGCAGACAAATGATCTGAGGGAGCTGGTGAGACATGAGGTTGCAGTATCAGTACAATGTCAAACTACGTGGTGATGCTTGAACCAGTCAATGATATTACACCGCGTTGAGCTACAACCACGCGTCACCAACAAGTGGTCCCGGTCCCACTTACCAACTTTTTTCTTAGGCTATTCACGGTGGTTAGTTTCATAACACTATTTCCTAAAAAGCCACATCAGTTTTGCGACGGAATGAAATACCCTCTCTCAGTGGAGAGTTTTATTTCACTATTTTTCTAGGCTAACCAATGTAATTAAATGCAACTAGCTCTCATGAAATACTCTCTCCGATGAAATGATTTAGCTCACAGTGGGCGTTTTATTTCGTTTCATTCATCTTGAAAACGGGTTAACACCATGTCATGGTGACACTACTTCCTTCTCTTCCCTCATTAATTGAATATCATGTCAATAAAAAATCTGATGTGTCATAGTAATTAATACCATGAAACCCCCATAAAACCCTTATTATGAGGCTATTCACAGTGGTGAGTTTCATAATACTGTTTCCTAGAATGCCACATCAGCTTTACAACTGAATGAAATACCCTCTTTCAGTGGAAAGTTTCATTTCACTATTTTTCTAAGCTAACCAGTGTAATTAAATGCAACTAGCTCTCATGAAATACCCTCTCTTTGATGAAACGATTTAGCTCACAGTAGACATTTCGTTTCATCCGTCTTGGAAACGGATTAACACCATGTCATGGTGATAACACTACTTCCATCTCTTCCCTCATTAATTGAATATCATGTCAATAAAAAATTTGATGTATCATGATAATTAATACCATGAAACTCCCATTGTGAATAGCCTTAAAGACCGCCGAGCATACCGTTCCATTTTTATAAGATATATGCCATATTTAGGAATATTGATTCTAAAAATGAGTAACTAACCAGTGAGAGTTTGAAGCTTCTCCATATTAATTAATTTCTAAATTTTATAACTGTCTGTTTTTATAAACCAGAGAAAAATAGACTGCTTGAAGGAGCTGAAGATTCTAAAAGAAGATATAGTTGTTAGAAGTTCTTCTAAAACAGTGTCATGTAATAAAGGATACGGCTCCAGTCTCTCCAAGCTCGTGGTTTTGGGGTGAAATGTAAGTTTATGTCAGATTATATCACAGTACAAGTCAATGGAAGAAATTGACAAATTTATTATCAATTGCTAAGTGTGTACGGATTAATCAACTAGATATTGTCAAAACAGCCTCACCTAAAGCGAAGTACCAACTCCAAGAACCGAATCGTTCACCAAAGATGCTGACAATATCTTACAAGGAAGTTGCGACCACCTTGTGTGAAACCAGACATTTGAAGTTTATGCACCTGAGTACAGAAAAACAAGAAAGAACAACATTATACGCAGAGTTTTATACAGGTTCGAGCTTTCAAAGTACTAACCTTAGATCAAAAGAGCTGAGATTGCTCGAGACCGATAACAAAAAAAACTCCAGCAGCTTCCTGTAAATAAAAGAAAAGAGAGGCGATTTGTGTGAGATAATGCTACTTGCTACCTCTAAAAACATGCACAGGATTTTAAAAAAAAAAGATAAAAGAGAGAAGGAATACACATGGGAACGGAAATTATATAGATGTTAGATTTTTGTTAAGCAGCACTAAGCAATCTCACGAGATCACCCCATTCTCACTCAAAAAAACCCATCCACTGTTTCTAATTCAGACATCCATCGGTCAATTAATTGCATTTAAATTCATGCACGAGCTAAACTGTTTCATGCGCATTATAATATTATATGCTGAAAATAATAAACAGGTCTTATCTAATTTCTAGGTCTAAATCTCCGTGCAAAGTCAGCAATATACGTGCTTAACTGGTCTTGTGTTCCGTAGCAGCACGTCAACTTTTAAGCCCTTACGGATTTTTTTCCCCAAACAAAAGCTCAACCACCACAACAAATCAACAACAATGGCAGTGTCGCAACCACCGGTTGATACGACGATCTTGTCAACTCGTCACAGCCACATTTCTTCCCCCATAACTTTTTTACATCTATAATGGCAATGCGAGGGTGAAATGACACTTAAATAAATGAGAAAGCCTAGCTTTATTGCCAAAAGGCCAAGAACAACGGCAACACGTCAACGTTTGGATGGCCTCCTAGAATATTCCACTTGCCACCAAAAAAACCTTGTGCTACATTAAAAGTCAGAGCACCTGCCATCCGTTTCAAAAAAAATGCAATTTTTTGGGGCAAATTATACATTTTTTTAAAAAAAGATGTGCCATACGGACATATAAGACTTCTTGTTTTGGAGTGTGAGGTCTTCGAGCAGTTGTAAATTTGCTATGAATGACGTGCTGTAAATTTCGTGAAACTGGTAGCACCAATCAGATCAAGATCGAGTCTGAATTGAATGGTTTGACTTGGACGGGATGACTTTTCCTCTCTTGGACAGATAGAGTTGAACGGGCTGATCTGGTGGCTTGTTTCTCGTTTGGGCAACTACTGCTAATTTATTTTAAAATAAAATTGATAAATTAGTTATGAGAGTACAAAAAAACAAAGTACCACTTATTAATAAGAAATTATTATGAAATGATAGATAAGAGTAGGTAATTTGTACCGAATGTATAAAACTTCTTAATTTAAGAACCGAGAGTAGGTAAGGAAGTAGAAATTGATTTTTTATAAAGTTAAAAGGGTATCCCTAAAGTCTTTTTAAGATGGATTGGCTACACATTGTAAGAACAGTATGAATACACAAAAAAAGGTTAGTAGTACTTGATACTACCAAACTAAAGAAACAAAAAAAAAACTCAAAAATATATTCTACGAAGAACCATACCATTAATTATGTTCCAATTAAAGTATTCTTCTATTCACTAGTGCTATGGCACTATTCTGCATACCATGTTGAGTGTTGACCCTAGAATCTCCATTGATGATCCATCAGGCTTGATTGCATGAATAATTTTATTGCTGGTCTACTCCATGCACATGGATACCAATCCTCTTATCCCCCAGCTCAAAACCTCAAACTCTATCGGATCATCTTAGCTAGTAGCTACAGCTTGCAGAGGACATGCATATCTGACTATCTCCAATCCCCACGTTACCTTGATACCCTCGAACTGTATGTTTCTTTTTTCTTCTCTTTTGTCATGATCCATTCATATGTCACACTCATACGCCCGTAGGGTCAAGGAAAACAAAGCAGAAAAGCTTCTGCAGACGTATACATCATCTTGATGTAATCGTCCGAGTTTAATAAAAGCTTTCTTTGTCTAAAAAAAACGTATACATCACCCATCCGGAGCTCCACAAGTAAACGCCTCAGGCCAACAAGGGGAGGGTACCCACCCATCCACCCACCACCCTCGTCCTAATCTCACCATTATCTTGAAGCCCCACTCGCTAATCAATCAAGCAAACACACACGCACACACCTTGACGACGACGTAATGATTGCTTTAAATCATGTTAGTTCTGAAGATAAAGTAAGTGCATTCCAAGTACCTGCCACTAGGAGAAGAAGTGCTGCCTTGCAGAAATGCTCGAATCTTCAGCATCTGTCTGTTCTTTTCACACATGGCCGACGCCTTTTCCCTGCCCAATGAAAGCAATCCTGAAAGAGGTTCCAAGTGTGAGAAGAACATTTCAATGAGAAAATTGAACTGTTACTTCAAAGAATTTTTACAGACTAGCTCTGTCATCGGTCAGAATTTATCGACTATCAAGTGGAGGTAAATAATTGAATGAGCTAGTTTTTTTTAAAAAAAATCATTTGTCATGAAGTTGATGAGAGCATAGGTTTGGTTTCTTGTCCGTTACAGTCATATCACAGCTTCAGGAAGAAATGCATAAAATATAAGAGCAGGGGGCAATATTCAATAGCAACTAGCAAAGGTTGATGACGACCTAGAGAAGGATAACAACAACCGTTTTGCACAGGAAACTTGGACTTTTGCATGGAATTATAGCTGCCAGAGCAAAACGTCAAACATGTGAATTGGGGGTATAAAAATATTTCTTTTCCCCCTCTTGATTTAAAATATGGTAGTGGCAAACGTGTAAAAAACCAATTTGGATGTGCCTATAGTATCTGACCTTTGGTCTTCTTCTTCGAGGGAGCACGAGGAGAGATCAATAGAACAGAAACGGAAAGCAGCTTCTTCCTCCCCACCATGGCATGCTATTGCTGAACGAACCATTGGTTCTTTAGACAACCAGAATCCAAATCAGACATTCCTGCAGCAGGCAAGTTTCATGAGAGAACCATGCAGCCGCTCAATTCATCATACAGCAGAAGCAACACCAAATTATTTGTGCCTTTCTTTGTGCTTGCTGTTGTCCTCCTGATCTCCTTTGCGTCTGCGGCCAGCTCCTGTACGGAGCAGGAGGAGAGCTCCCTCATCAGCTTCCTGGATGGTCTCTGGCAAGGAGGCAATGGCAACCTTGGCATGTCATGGGTGAAGGGCACAGACTGCTGCAATTGGGAAGGTATCATCTGCAGCAGCAATGGAACAGTCACAAATGTCTCACTGGCTTCTAAGGGCCTCAAAGGGAGCATCTCACCATCGCTCGGTAATCTTACTGGGCTATTGCACCTTAACTTGTCTCACAACTCACTGGATGGCAGCCTACCAATGGAATTGGTGTTCTCCAGAAGCATCATAATCCTTGATGTCAGCTTCAACCGCCTAAATGGTTCTCTGCCAGAGCTGCAATCCTCTAGTGATGGTTTTCCTCTCCAGGTACTGAATATCTCAACCAACTTATTTACAGGGCAGTTTCCATCCAAACAATGGGAGGTGATGAAGAATATGCTTGCTCTTAATGCAAGCAACAACAGTTTCACGGGACAGATACCATCTTCTATTTGTATCAACGCCCCATCATTTGTTATCATTGACATTTGTTTCAACCAATTCAGTGGCAATATTTCCCCGGGGCTTGGAAATTGCTCCAAGCTGAGAGAGTTCAAGGCTGGCTACAACAACTTTAGTGGAGCTCTCCCTGAAGAACTCTTCAATGCTACCTCATTAGAGCATCTGTCTCTTCCAAATAATGCTTTACAGGGAGTCCTTGATGGTTCCCACATAGTAAAACTCACTAATCTGACTCTCCTTGATCTTGGATCAACTGGGATCACTGGCAACATCCCAGATTCTATTGGCCAGCTAAGCAAATTAGAGGAACTCCGATTGGACAACAACAACATGTCTGGTGAGCTGCCATTGGCCCTAAGTAACTGCACAAATCTGAGGTATATCAGCCTCAGAAACAACAGTTTTGTGGGAAATCTTAGCAACATCAATTTTACCCAGTGGAATCTGGGAACTGTAGATTTCTCAATGAATAATTTCACTGGTACAATTCCTGAAAGCATATACTCATGCAGCAATCTAATTGCATTGAGGCTGGCTTACAACAAATTTCATGGCCAGCTCTCACCAAGAATGGGCAATCTGAAGTCCCTGTCCTTCTTCTCAATAAGTGATAATCATTTCACAAATATCACAAATGCACTTCAGATACTCAAGAGCTGCAAGAAACTTACCTCCCTGCTTATTGGAACCAACTTCAAGGGTGAGACCATACCACAGGATGAAACAGTTGATGGTTTTGAGAATCTTCGGGTACTAACCATAGATTCTTGTAGATTGATTGGACAAATTCCCCCTTGGATATCGAAGCTCAGGAAACTGGAGGTGTTGGATTTATCAAATAATACCCTCACTGGACAAATACCATTATGGATTAGTGACATGCCCCTTCTTTTCTATTTAGACATATCAACCAACAGTCTTACAGGGGGTATCCCAGCAGCATTGATGAACATGTCGATGCTACAATCAGGGAAGAATGTTGCCAGATTGGACCCGAAGCTCCTTGAATTGCCTGTTTATTGGACACCATCACGTCAATACCGCATGCTCAATGCTTTTCCTAATGCATTGAATCTAGGTTGCAATAAGTTCACAGGAGTGATTCCCCCTGAGATTGGTCAGTTGAAAATGCTTGATGGCTTCAATGTCAGCTTTAACAGCTTATCTGGAGAAATACCACAGCAGATATGCAACCTCACAAACCTGCAATTGCTAGATTTATCAAATAATCAGCTCACAGGTGTTCTACCATCCAAACTGACTGATATGCACTTCCTTTCCAGATTCAATGTTTCTAACAATAATCTAGAAGGGCCAGTTCCAACTGGGAGACAATTTGATACATTTCTATATTCTAGCTATATTGGGAATCCAAAGCTATGTGGCCCTATGCTCAGTAACCATTGTAACTCAGTACCAATACATTCAGCTTACACGAAACAGCGGAATAAGAAGGCCATTGTCGCACTTGCATTAGGCGTGTTCTTTGGAGCACTTGCCATCCTTTTCTTGCTGGGACGTCTTCTTATGTCCATCAGAAGAACAAGCTTCGTCCACCAAAACAAGGGCAGCAACAATGGGGACATAGAAGCAACTTCATTGAGTTCTGTTTCAGAGCACTTACATGACGTGATAAAAGGAAGCATGTTGGTGATGGTACCTAGAGTCAAGGGAGAATCAAATAATCTCACATTCAAGGATATCTTGAAGGCCACCAATAACTTTGACCAGCAGAACATTATTGGATGTGGAGGCAATGGTCTAGTCTACAAAGCTGAGTTACCCAATGGATCCACGCTTGCCATCAAAAAGCTAAACGGTGAAATGTGTCTGATGGAAAGAGAATTCACTGCAGAGGTTGAAGCACTCTCCATGGCACAACATGACAATCTTGTGCCACTATGGGGTTACTGCATTCAAGGAAGCTCAAGACTCCTCATATATTCTTACATGGAGAATGGAAGCTTAGACGATTGGCTTCACAACAGAGACAACACCAGGCCACTTCTCGAGTGGCCAACAAGGCTCAAGATTGCGCAAGGAGCAAGCCAGGGCCTTTCATATATCCATAATGTCTGCAAGCCTCACATTGTTCACCGCGACATCAAGTCCAGCAATATCCTGCTTGACAGAGAATTCAGAGCTTATGTTGCAGATTTTGGCCTTGCTAGATTGATACTTCCCTACGACACACATGTTACAACTGAATTAATTGGCACTCTGGGCTATATTCCACCTGAGTACGGCCAGGCATGGGTGGCTACACTAAGAGGTGATATATACAGTTTTGGAGTGGTGCTGCTTGAGCTGCTCACAGGGAAGAGGCCAGTCCAGGTTTTATCCAAGTCGAAGGAACTTGTCCAATGGGTCCGGGAGATGAGATCACAGGGAAAGGATGCTGAGGTCCTGGATCCAGTACTCAGAGGAAGAAGCCATGAAGATCAAATGCTGAAGGTGCTTGATGTTGCTTGCAAGTGTATTAGCCATAATCCTTGCATGAGACCAAACATCCAAGAAGTGGTCTCCTGCCTGGACAATGCTGATGTGGACCTGCAAGTGCAGATATAATCATATAATTAAAGGAGAACAGATCTACAGATGCCATTCCTGTATTTTGACAACCTAGGTGTTAACTTCAGTAGAAGGAAAATTTTCTAACAAATCTTACAGTTGTGTGTGTACATCCTTGCAAAGGAAAGGCTCACAGTTGTGGGCTTCTGTATTTAGTCCTCTCTCTTTTTTGTGGAAATATGTCCCATCTCAACTCAATTTCCATGAGCATTGAGCTTAGTTAGGTAGGAGCTGCTGTTCAGTTCATCCACATTTCTTCAGTTGTTCAATGTAAATTCTACAAAATGGTCAACAAGATTCAGATATGTATGTGGACACCATGAACACGCTAAGCAGCAAAGGTTTCGTTGATTTCTATTGAAATAAACGACGCCAAGCTTCCCCCGAACTCACCCAACACAACGCGGCAATCACCAACGAACAGATAGCTGGAAAAGCATCGCCCCAAATCAAATGCACGGGGCGCCAAGTGATTGCTGTACTAACCCTCGGAGGTCGGCCGCTCCGGCGGTGTCCTAATGCCGGCCCGGCGGCCGCCGCCTGTGGTCCTCGCCCACGCGCGCGAATCTGTGTCGGAGCGGAGGCCGAGGCGGACGGCGGTTGCGCCGGGTAGGGGCACACTCACTCCAGCAGCCGGAAGGCCCGTTTTGGACCGGGCCGACGATCTAGAGAGTAGAGCGAGTTCCACCGGCGAGGCCTTGCCAATGTTGGCGAGCACTCCCATTACGACATACGACTATACGAGGAGTATCACCGTATGGTCCGTTGGCGTTACCGTTCCGATAATCCAAGATTATATGGCTAATTAAATTTGAATTTAATTATTTTTTTGAAAAATAAAGCTCCGAGAGTTTTCCTAAATGAGTCTATTTCCTAATTTATTCCTTAAATCACGTTCATCTCTCTTAAATATAGGATTAATTTGGTAGGTCCCTATTTCCATTTGCACATATTTTTATGTGCATGTACATTGTTTTTTCCGTACGTGTTGTTATAGATTGGAAAATACATATATTTGAATGCATTATAGTTTTACTCAAAATTATTATATATTATAGACCATATTTGTAGGATTTAAAAATAGAGATCGAAATTATAAGGGAAATGTTGTAGATTAATTAATTTTTAGGATGAGATAGAGTTTAGGATGATCCCTATATGTAATTTAGGGAATAAAATTTAGGGCATCTCTTGAAGATGCTTTTAGATGAGAATTATAGAGAACCGAGCGAGTGAGAGCGGATACTAAAAAGAAATATTTCTTGTAGATTTGGAATCATCTGCTCTCAAAAGATTCATCGAACTGGACGCTCGCCTTCCACGCTATCCACTTTTCTTCTCATCTCCTCCACCGCTCTTGAATCAAACAACTACTTCGTTCTATGAGATTCCAAAATCAAATAAAAAACAGAATAGCTTCGTTCTTGCTTCCAAACACAGAGTGTGGAGCCATCTCATTATTAGAATCTGAAACAAAACAGCACCTTACTGCAGAGTGTACAGCTAGCTGGTGATAAACCGTAAATTTCTGCAGTGCTTGGCTACAGGCTACAGCTTACAGAGCTGCTGGAATCATTCAGAGTTACAGACGATGTTGCTGCTGACAATGAGGAGAAAACCGTCTCGTTTTACTGTCATCGATCGTCGTAAGTTCAGATCAAGAATTTACCAACAACATTCAGAAGTAAACTAAGGCTTACTCCCTTCCTAGGATCCGTTTCTTCTCTGAAAAACTACAGAGACAGACACCGATCCCTATGCAAAAGCACGCACTGACTCTTCTGTGCCGCCTGCAGCTGCAACTTGCACCCCCCCCCCCCCCCCCCAACGAATATGCACCTCGTGCTAGCTGCGCCTGCAGTTAACCTGCATTAAGCTCACTCCTGTGTGCTTGGCTGCTTGCAGTTCGTTGACGTGGCCGGAGTATCCTCTCCAATCCCCCGTATCGATCTGATGAGCTCCTTTGCTTGTTTATTCCGATGGCACGAGCAGGGACACGTTGTTTGTGTCCTTTAGTATTGTCTTCAAATGTTACTCGTATGATCAAGAGCACTGCACTTCGGGTGATTTTTTTTTGAACTTCAAAACAGTCCCTGCTTAGCCCTGCTTATTTGAATACAAAGTTTTTGGATTAAACCAACTTAGTAAGGTATCAAAGACAGAGATCTTAAGTTCAAATCATGGCTGAGCTACAATTAAAGCTTACTGGTCACTTCTATTCGACATTTGAGGCTTTCTTAGCATCTCCATATCATGTCTGAATATTTGGATGAACTGAGGGCGCAGTCTGATCTACATCCTACAGGCCTGCAAGAAAAAGGCATAAACTGTCAGTGTTCAACACTGAAGCTGTTACAACATCCGAAGCATCTCGCAGTTTCTTTGATCGTGAGTTTATTTTAGAAGTTATATTTATACAATTAATGTGGTTTTTAGAGTTGTGATCGTAGAAGGTTGTGGAGTCTTAGCGGCCATGATGTATTGTTGGTTGTGTGAAACTTTTTTTGATACAACTCTCGAAACTCTTATATGACTTATTAGTTATATACATTCGTTTTAAACGTATAACCCGGATTTTAATCCGTTATCTTAAAAAGAAGCATAAATTTCGAGAGGTAAAAGTTAAACCAGCTAGCGGCAACAGTAATCTTGAGAATCACGTGCCTCCATCACATGATCCAAGCAAGAGAAAGAGGATTAGCAGTTAAAAACTGGGCTGTTTAGTCCTTGGACAGCCCAACCAACCCTAGTCTTAGGCCAATGCCAAAAGCTTATCAGTACAGTCAAAGCTGCAGCACATGACCCCTGACTTCGCCCACTGGGAACCAGAAATTTTAATTACTAGCACATGAATTCCAACTACAGGATGCTCAGATTAGTGGTTAATATCTTTGTTACGGTAGATAGCGGGTTCAGATCTAGCAAAACCCGAAACCGTTATGATGTTGCTGTTTTGATCGATGCACTGACAGTGAGTGAGGGATTTTCAAGAAACCATTATAGTTTCACATGTGTTCTTGATGTTACTACTAAGTGCCGGCCCTGTTCACACGAATTTCATAGAAATGTCGTTGAAAACAGCTCCATCCAAGTAGGAAACGCGAGGTTTTTTGCATTTCTCAACATCTATGGTGAGTTTGAGTTTTAAAGTCATGGATGCATGGCTACCAAGACTATGATCCGAATCCGACCCGCTTAGGAGCGGCGCTTGCTAGTTGCTACTGGTGGTAGCGATCTGATTAGAGTATGAGCGTCTGAGATAAATCCACCCGAAAGCTCACGTTAACCCCCATCATCTGTACCTCGATCTTTGCTCTAATCCACAACGAGCTCACCCTCGCACACTGTCCCAAGCAGCTTCAGCTTCAGCTTCAGTTTCAGTTCGGCAACAGGAGGAAATAAATGAGTTCTCATCGGGCACAGTTGCTGCTGCTGATGATGCTCGTGCTGTTGCTCTGTCTGAGCTCGTCGGCGTCGTCCTTAGTGGAGTGCACGGAGCTGGCTGGTGGTGATGGGAGTGGTAGTGCTGCAGGAAGGCGGCGACTGGTGGTGTCGCCGGCGGCGACGTCGTCGAGCAGGCGTAGGGATGATCAGCAGCAGCAGCAGCAGCAAATGCGAGTTGATGGCGTGAAGAAGCCCTTCAAGCAGCCTAAAGCGAGCTTGGGCCGCCGAAGGATTCCCAGATCCGGCTGGAATCCCATCCAGAACAGATAAAGGTACACTGCAAATTATGCCTTCATGTACCACACAATACTAGAGATATATTCATGTGTTTGAAACGATCCGGATTCACATTTTGATTCCAAGAACAATGTAGCTAGCGTATCCAACTATCCATCCCTCTCTCTAGATGCAGCATCAGCTGATTTTCTGCATGCTGTTCGTGTTTGCAGCGTACGGCTTGAAGTCAGCAAGACTAAGCATCTGATGGGGTGTAGTGACATTACCTACGAGCAGCAAATCGCACACATCGAGCTTTGGATTGTTCAATCTGAGAGTGTACTACCGCTAGTTTTTCCAGTTTTGTAGCCCTAGAATTTTCTCTCTTTTAATTTTCTAGTGTAAGCTAATTAGTTAGCAGTTTGGGAGTAATAGTGTAACACTGTACTGTAGTAGCTAGCTCTGGCTGGTTTATGGCAGGCCATTTCCCAGTTCATGTTCTTACTGTACTTGTCTTCATCTGTAATCTGTTCTTTCTGTTGAGTTAGCACCTGTAATATAAGTTTCTGGTACATGGAAGAAAGTAGATGTTCTTCCCCCCTGCTGTGCTGATCTAAATTGAAGCCATGCCACATCTGCAATCTCCAGTACCATTGTTTTCCTGTACACACTACACAATACTAGTCAGATGCCTGTACTTTGTAACAGAAATAAATTCTACACAAAATTCGTATACCCGTGTAAAAATGTAAAATAAAGAAATTTAAATGTAAAATAAAGAAATTTAAAAGTAAAATGCAAAAGTATATATTTCTTTTCTTTTCTTCTTTTTCTTTTCCTTCTCTCTTGTGCAGTTGCTGGTTCTTTTTTCTTTTTTTTTCTTTTCCTTCTTTCTCGTGGGCAAGTAGTTGCTGGTGTTTCATCGGGCGCGTGCATGCAGCGCGGAGCGCTACGCGCGGAGCGCTTCAGGCGGACGGCGCGTGCGGGAGAGCAGGAAGTTCCGCAGCGGGTTGCGCGTGGGCGAGCAGGCTGTTGCGTGCGCGGGGCAGGCGCAGCCCGGCCGACCATTCAGGCGGTTTTTACAGGGCACATGTTTTGGCCGATTTTTTATGGGATATGGGAAAGACACGCACGTGGACGTGGACGCGGACGGAAACGGCGGATGCTCAAGCCGCATTATATTAGTTAAGATTGTTTTGTCACTGCATGTACAATTCAAGAAGATGCAAGTGTGCTACTACAATACCATTTTGTTACCAGTCAAACAAAGCTCCACATGCACATAAAAATAAAAGCAAATTCCATCACCCTAAAAAGAATATAAGTTTGTCCCAACAAGACTTTGTTTTCACCTAATCACCTACTCTTGGTATGAAGATGTTTTATTCTTTTGTACCCCTCACTTATCTCTTACCTATCACATTATAGTACTATTCTCTTATTAATAAAAGGAAAACACTTTTATCTTTACTTTTACTATTAGTTTATTAATTTTATCTCAAAAATAAAGTATTTAGATGGAGATACATGATAACAAAGTAGACAAATTCAGTACAGGCCTCAATCCTGGGCCTTGATAACAGCAAGAGGCAGTGTATACAAGCTGCAAAGCCCAAACAAGGCCATACATCATGCTGAACTGGGCCTCAAACAGCATTACCTACTTTTATGAGAAATGTTCATTTCAGAAAGACAGTTAACAACTTAACATTATTGTCTTTGCTAGTACAAGCAAGAGAGCTAGTAAGTCTGTGTGTACCATCCTGATGCAACAAGATGATAAAAAGAGGCAAGTTAATAAATGCACAGCCCCCTTGATTTATAAGAAGTGAGTCAACTGACCACTTCATTTACATGCAAAAAAGGAATCACCCTAGGATTTACAACATCTATGATCTATAGCTGATCACTTCATTTTTCAGTATGCCTCTCCGGTTTCTTTCTGAACATTGGAAGGGCTTCGGGGCTGAGACCTACTGTTTTTGTCAGGCAAGAAGAGATACCTGAATTTTGAGTCGAATGGAACCACGCTGAAGCTGCGCACCCCAAGAAGCCGATGTTTCTGCGACGACGATGAAGTATCCTGGACAGCTGCGACTTGGTTTGGTGTCAGGTGGCGGCAGATCCAATCCGCGAGCAGCGAGTCCTCTACGGTGCCCTTGGCATAGTTCTGGAGCAACTTTGGGACTATAAGCTTTCCACTGTCATTTATACCAACTGATGCTCGGATGTAGTCTCTCATTGATTCCTGAAGCTCCTGCCGAACATTACCAGCCGAGAAAATCCTGACCTGTATGTATGACAGCAGTTGGTCATTTGATTTTCAAATTCAGATTGGCATGAACTCAATAGTGGCAGGTTTTTCTGATAAATATTGGAACCTTAAAGAGGATTCAGAAGTATTTTGGGCTTTTGAGTGAAGATGTTTCGTGATGTATGATAGTATAAGGTAATCCCAAAACGTACTGGTAAATTTAGTTTCTTTAAAAGATTGCTGGTGTATACATTTTGGGATGGAAAACCAAGATAAAGTAATATACTCACAGCAGGTGATGAGAACATTCCACAACTAA
The DNA here is from genome assembly GCA_019279435.1 of Zizania palustris. Lineage (NCBI taxonomy): Eukaryota > Viridiplantae > Streptophyta > Magnoliopsida > Poales > Poaceae > Zizania > Zizania palustris. The sequence continues at coordinate 52,316,470 of JAAALK010000283.1, read as the reverse complement.
GTGCAAACAACACGAGGGGCTCCGCGTCATCGATTGAACATTTCTTATGCTCCTCGGTTACTCTGAACTTGTGAAGGGCCAACATCAAAGACTGAAAAAAAGAAAAAACAATAAGCTGCATTCTGACTTGCATGACAAAAATAAGAAGGAAATGATAATCAGGAGCAGAGTACATACAAGTTGTGGCCGATGCACTGGAGTCTTCATCTTCAGAATCACAAACTCTATTTCTGCTGCACTAAAGGACTGCCCACCGACCATGTAGCAGGCCTGCGATAATCCAAGCTGATTAGTATCTTATTAAAGAACCATGATAAACCAATGGTATCTTTTAAAAAACAAAGATAACAAACCTTTTGCATTAGCGAGAAGAGCTTAATGTCATTCTCTGGAACCCCGTAGGCTAAATATGCCTGGTGAACTCCAAGAAAATATGCACAACACTCATTAGAACAAGCCACTGAGAGTAACAGCAATGCATGGTTCAAAATAAAGGACACTGAAAACAAAGAGCAGGAGCTGGCATTTCAATGAGAAAACACCATGATGCCACATACTATGAAATTGAAATTACCACAAAATACCATGGTGCATATACTATATCATCTATCCACACAACTACCATATGATACTTGCATTTTTATTTGAATGGGTACTTACATGCATGATCAATGCATTGTACAGGTTTATCCAAAATGCTAACCGCTCATCACAGTTCATACATGTAGGGTCAACCTTTGCTAATTGCTCCACGAGAGTCCTGCAGACAAAAGTAGTTAAAACTGTTAATAGCGATCACATTAGATTCACGTTGTAATATGATATCCAACATTTGTTCACACACAACACCAAGTAGTGCTTCATTGCAGTAATTGCACTATAAGGTAGAAACAAACACTGAAAAACTCAATTATAACTGAAGCTTGCACTGTACCATTTCCTCATGTATATACTAATGCATCATATCCTTGATTATTGCTAGTTTTGCTTTTCTAAATTGGTCCAGGCTATCTTTTTAGTTGTACGCATGTAATGAATCCTTTAATGTTGATAACTATAATCAGAGTTCAAAAAAAGGAAACCTGAAGTTTCTTAGAGCTTCGGATGCATATGCAAGTTGTTCCTTGCCAACATACATCCAAGACACTTCAGCTACTGAACAATAGTTCCCAATGTCTCTCCGAACTACCTTCCCATTAACATTGTAGGGATCAAAGTATACAACTTCATCAATACTGTCATGATTTGAGTCAACTGAAGGGCTTCGCATCACTGATGGCATTAAGGATGAATCTGATAGAGATGTCAATGTACAGCCAGATAGACGTCTTGCTGATGAAGTCGAATGATCAGAAGACTCCTTTTGTGATATCTCAGATGATGATTCAGATAAATGAAGGAAGATATCTCTCATACAATGCACCATCTCTTCAGAGAGCTTATTTGGATTAGCATTCCACACATTACCATTCATGCTGTTTTTCCTCTGATAAGATTGGTCAAAGGGTAGTGCATCATCTAGTATATGATTTTCTTTGCCTCCATTTTCCATAGAATAGGGCTCTTGCATCTGCCAAGAAACGAGCTAAATTTGATTTTCTAAAAACTTCAAATATTCTGCATAAAGCATGAACTCAATTTCACCTAATACTGATAAATATACATGAAATCAAACCTCTTCGTCCTGACGTTTTTCCAGCAATCTATTTAAGGGAACATCTTGATGCTCTTCAAGAAGCCCATCTAAAGATATCATCTCTCTATCTTCACTCTTGTTTTGAACATCCTGTTGGTCCTCATGCCCAGGGAATAATTTTTCTTGCACCAATTCAGATTCTCCGAGCTTCAGATCTCTTAGCATTGGTATGTGCTTCAAAGTTCAAAAAATAAAGAAATTGTTAGTGCCTGAATACCAAAATAAGCACTTTACAGTGAGATCATTTATATAATCAAGGCTTACTTCCTCCCCTGAACATTCACAAGTTGATGCTGGCTGGTACTGTAACGATTTAGAAAGCAAGCATCTGCAATTATTTTCGTCAGCTAGATTTTCTAAGCATCTGGGATTACTTTCTGCAAGTAGCATATCTTTCCTTAAATGACACAGTTGGTAGCACAAGTCATTTAGGTCCTTTTCAAGTTTTGAGACAGTAATCTCCAAGGAGGCTATGCTAATTATTAGCTCCTGCGCCTGGAAATGAAATGTTGAAGTAAGAAATATATTAGAGAGGCTATCTAGAAGCATATGGAAAATATTAGGAAGTATAATGCAACTGATACCTTGTTTGGAAGCTTTGTAGAAGGCTCATGTATCAGCGTGGCATTATGTGTGATGGCATCTGTTAATGCTAACTGCAAGTCAACCTCTTCTTGGAGTTGCCTCTGCAATTTCTTTACCTGAAATATGTAATAACATCTAATAATATTAGTTCTTATTCATTTGAACATTTAAAGATATAGTTCCATCAGAGCAGCTACACAAAAATGCATCAAGTCAACATAAATTGCTTGAGTAATTGCAGCACACGATACTGTAAATTTAAAGATTTGAACATTTAAAGATATAGTTCCAAGCATAAGCATTACTATACTAAGCCTGATACTGTAAATTTGCAGCACACGAGACACATAATTTGGAATTCTAGCAAGCTTTTATGTATCAGATATTAGACTTCACTGGACTGTGCCACGTCCTGAACTAGCTAGCTCCATCAGCAAAAAAACTTCCATTTAACAGGAACACTACTCATCAGTCATCACAACTCAAAGCAGGCAGAACTGTACTACAAATATCAAGATTGTGGAGCTGAATGATTAAGAAAACCACTCACTTCCAGCTCGAGCTGTGATCTGTACCGCTGCATCCTTACCCTTCGGCTTCCTTCCCTCTTGTCGGAGCCATTGCTACTATCATCCTACACAGGAAATATACAAAGCAGTCAGGTTCACATATCACCAAAAAGTCTGAAGCTGTCCAGGATACAGGAAACAAACAAATCGCCCAAAAATTATACTTCATAATGCAGCAAACAAGGAGTCAAACCCCCTGCATCTACTACACAAGAACTGCGAAGAACAGCAAGGGGAAAGTGACATTTCATCTCGGTCCCTCAAGTTTGTCACGCAAGAAGATAGCTTTTCCGAAGCTGGCAGTGCCCAATACGGGATGCACCAAAAAACAACACCGCATTTGCGAATTTTAGAACAAAATTCTCCGCACGCTGAATCAAAATCGCACGTCCATTGTACGGATTTTGGCACCTAACCGATGCCAATAACAAACGCGAGGCGAAAGAGAGGTTGCAACGAGAAAGGAGTGGAATTTAATTCGATCAAGAACAACCAACCCCGGAGCAGCTCGCCGACGCGTTGCCGCTCCCCGGCGCCAGGCGTTCCGCTCGCTGCGGCGCGCCCCTCGACCCGGCCGATCTCCGGCCGCCGCCACCAATCCTCTGCATCGCCCTTTGGATCGAGCCGCCTCTGCACACGCACAGGGAGAAAAGAACCAACTTTGAGCAGACAGCCAACAGCCATGAAGCAGATAATTAAGCAGCACTAGTCGGCGAGCGAGCGAGACTGACAAGGTCACGGAGCGCATCTTGTCGGACGCCACGGCCGCGGCTGCAGCGGCGGCTAGGGCGTCCTCCGCGCGGACGCACAGCATCCACGACCGCCACCACCACCGTAACCGGTTCTTTAACAACGCAAGTACAATCTGAGCACTAAACTAACCACTCCAAACCGCACAGCCGGAACAGGGCAAACGACAAGGCAAATGACAGGATCTATGGCGTAACAGCTAGCATCAGCAATGGCAGCAAGCAGCAGCAGCGAGGAATGAGGCGCCGCTGCTACTGGTTCTGGTGGTGGCGGCGATGATGGCCGCCATGACTAGCTAACCTATTGCTTCGCTGCAACAATCATTCTGCTGCGACACACCGGCGAGGAGGCAAGGGGGCACCATCTAAAAAGGGCACCAAATTAGTCAAATCTTGTTGGGCCTGCGCGCGTGCCGCCTGGGACCCCGGCGCAGCGAGAGAGGTCGGAGCAGCCACTAGCCAGGGGAGTGAAGTGGGCGAGATTTCTGGTGGAGTTGGTGGGCGACTGGGGCGGCGACGAGGTGGATGGACGACGGCGCGTAGGTAGGTACGTAGTAGACGCATAGTGTGGCAGTTTCACTGGTGACAGTGACGGAACGGAGGCCCCGAAATTAGGTCAACAGTTATTGCCGCCAAGTTTCTATTTAGGTTTTAGAGTTTAGATTCCAGTTTCATCCAAATCAAGATTTATGATCTAGGGTTTATCTGTTTATCTATAAGATCCGGGTCAAGATTTTGCTCCGACAGGAGAAAAAAAAGACAGATTTTTCACAGTTTTCTTAGTCGAGCCTAAGACTAAGAACAAAAATCTTCGTGTTCAACCCACCCACCCGCCCTGGCGACATCCTATACATCATCGCGTCCATGGCAGCTTGAAGAGAAGAAACGGACTACGGACTACGGACTACGGACTACGGACTACGGAGCAGTGACGATGGAGGATTGCACGGCGCGTTGGCAGCTGCTGCTTGGATTTCACGCGTGATAGTACACCACAATTACTCCTGGTTGCCGATTTGTTGCTGCGTTTGTAGAACCAGTACCAGTACCAGTACCAGTAGGAATATGGTTTATGTTGCTGCGTTTAGTGTGTTCTTATAAATGATCAGGTAGGTGGCCACAGAGCTGAACTTATTATGACTATTTAATGATGTCATTGGGCTGTACTAATCCTAGGTATGGTAGGAGCACTACACTTGTAAAATATCAGCATCAACTGCATCAGCTTACGCATCAAATCGGCCCATGCATCACGACTGAGGTCGCTGCATGCTGAGCTCGGAAACGGAAAGCACAGTGTTGTCAGAACCAAAGGAGCCAACTGATGGAGTTGCTAATGTTCAAAGATCATCGACATATCACGTATATAGCTCAATTACTATGGAGGTCAACTGACCAAACAATCTGAAGGCCACAAGATAGGTAATTGTTATTCAAATCACTTTCTAATCTGAACTGCTACAATTATTTGGAGCAAATTGATGGTATGACTTTGAACCCGTGATAGAGAGTGAAGAAAAACATCATTGTTAGAAACATTTTTTACTTTTTTTTGTCTGCAGTCATTTCTGAGCTCATATTTATTTTAAAATACAATTTTTTGATCCACAAAGAAGATTTTATGTGCTTTTCTTAGTCAAGAGAAAATTTTCACCACTCAATGCAGCCTTGCAGACTTTTACATGGCTTTCTCTTGTGTGTCATTTAGATTAGATTACTATACATCATTGCTTATTTGGTCGACATGCTCATGCATTTAAAAATATATTTGCCGTGAATTTAATAGTATAATAATTTGTTGCCAAACTTTTTTACCGTGAATCTTAATTTATTTATTATTTATTTCAAGTTCAAGATATTTATTGTCTTTTAAATTTTATCGTAGCATTAGCATATGCACACTACTAGTATTTTAGAATTAAAAAACTTCTAAATTTTCTGTAGTATTTTAAAAATGGGATCTTTTTTAAATTGGATACAAGTATTTTAGAATTTCAAAAACTTCTATTTTTTTAAATTGGATACAACTACATTAGAAATTCAAAATATTCTTAATTTTTTAAATCGGATACATGTATTTACTATTGTTTTTTTAAGTTTAACTCCTAAAAACATTAATTAACTAAAAATTGCTAACCTACTTAAAAATGATAAAAAATTCCTGTGATAAGATACACTATATTTTGATTGTAAAAAATATTTCAAATTCAAACAAGATTTAACCAATGACTTTCTTTCAAACCCTAACCACTTCTTTAAATTCTAATTCGTTCTTAGAAAATCTTCCTATTTCTTCTTAACATCCTACGTAACGACTTTTTTGAAATATTTTTAATTTTTTATCGTAACATCTGCGTATCATATCGTAACACTATGAAAAATCTCATATTTTTTAGTCTTCATTTGTTTTTTTATAATTAAAAAATCATTAAGCTCCATATTGCCAATCGAGTGTCGCAATCTAGATTTTTCAAAAATTTTCTGTTTAGTACGTACGACCTATAAATAGACTCAAAAATATGAATACAATTTTTTTATAAATTTTGATTTATTATTTCATACACTTGCAGTTTAAATTTCAAGCCCTTCCCCATCCCCACTTCGCCGCACCCAGCCATCCAACTCCGTATATTGTATTGTGATTGTGGATCAATAATTATATTGTTAATAATATCTAGTAAATAGTCATAATGCCGTGCAGCTAAGTCCCGTTGCCTGTACCAGACTGATCCAATAGTTCGGCCCGCCATGCCGGATGTCGCCGTAATTTTGAGCTCTCAAAGCACCATCTTATTTAGACAATCCTAAGAAGCCTCCTGAGCTGAGTCATCGGGTCCAAAGGTGATACGACATCTACATGCATGGGTCAATCAAGCCAGAGACAATAGAACTCCACTTGTTAATGTTACCATGTTTATCTTCTATTCTTGCTGGACAGATGTGTTTATTAGCTTCCACATCGTATCTCGGTTCTAGAAATCATTAGTGGACGAAAAAATGCCGTGATGGAGCAACACGGGGATACTGTCGGCAATCGCGTACGTTGGAGATGCGAGCGATGATACGGTTCAATAGTACTCACCCCGTTATATATGGTAGCTTGATTAACTTTTAAGTTAAATTTCTTAACTTTAATTATACCAATAATTACATAATGATAACATCAAATTAGCCATTAAATTAGTATCAGTTAAATGGATCAATTAAGAATTCTTGGTGAACAAACTTTGGGATAGCACATCAGGTAAATAAGCTCTTATTACACGATTATTGCCCAGAGCATATAATAATTCTTTTGAGAAGGCAACCTAAAAGATAACTAAAACCAGCAAAAAAAACATCGAACATATGAACAGTGAAAATAGTAGTGGTTGACCTTACAGATTCATGTGTGAATTATCAGACCAAATCCTACTGTATCTTACTCCATTCCCGTGGTGCAATGAATTGGACAAGACATAAATAAAGTATTTGATAAGCATGTTGAACCGCAAACAACAGGCAAAAAGTTTTTGATCAAAAACTAAGTAGCCATTCATGCTGAGGAACCAGAGCTTACCGGTCTACGCTGGTTAAAGCAGCAGAATTTTACTCTTTTTTTTTTTAAAAAAAAGAGAAGAATCCAAAAATGGACAAGAATCGCTGACGTACTAGTAAAATGGGACAACATAAAATAAGTGACCCAAGCATGAAAAGATTGAATTGTGTATCCAAGAAATCCAGTAACGTTATTATGAAATCGGATACAAGTATTTACTATTGTTTTTTCAATTTAACTCCTAAAAACATTAATTAACTAAAAATAGCTAACCTAAAAAATAAAAAAATCATATGATAGGATACACTGTATTTGGATTGTAGAAAAAAGTTTCAAGTTCAAACAAAGATTTAACCAATGATTTTATTTCAAACACTATCCACTTCTTTAAATCCTAACTCGTTCTTAGAAAATCTTCGTCTTTCTTAACATCCTACTTTCTTAACATGATCTCGTATTTTTTAGTATTTATTTGATTTTTTATAATTAAAAAAATCATTAAGCTCACAATCGAGTGTCGCAACCTATATTTTTCAAAATTTCTTTCTGTTTAGTAGGTACGACCTACAAATAGACTCAAAATATGAATACGATTTTTCTATAAATTTTAATTTATTATTTCATATGCTTACAGTTTAAAATTCAAGCCCTTCCCGTCCCCACTCCGCCGCACCCCAGCCATATAGCTCCATATATTATATTGTGATCGTAAATCAAGAATGATATTCACTCTGTATTCGATGATATTCAGTTCTGTATGTATCCCGAATCCAAAAAATTATAAAAAATGATAATACAGTGCAACTAAGGGTATCCACAATGTTGCTCAAAAGTGGTCCATATAGAATAAACAATATTATAACTAGTCTATATACATTGTGACTCATCCATAACTCTAGGTACCCATATACCTAAAGACCACCCATAAGAAATAAAAAATAATATTATTCATTTCCCACTCTTTCTCTCTCCCACCATGGTATGCGTGTTTATACTATGAAGGGACCACTTATTTTTTTTGTTATTTGATACATTGTAGAATTTGCAATTGTTATAGACCACTTCTCTTGAACCCACTCATAAAGACTACTTAAGGCCCTCTACTTTTCATTATAAAATGGATAAACTAGAAAAAGATGGATTGTTTTGCGAAAAAATCTTTGGACCCATAAAAAGCGGAATTTGTGCTTGTGGAAATTCTCGAGCAGGCAGAGTTGAAAACGAAGACGAAAGATTTTGCCAAAAATGCGGAGTAGAATTTGTGGATTCTCGGATACGAAGATATCAAATGAGATATATCAAACTCGCATGTCCATGTATGGTATTTGAAAGGTCTTCCTAGTTATATCGTCAGGCTGAAATCCAACAGTTCGGCCCGCCATGCCGGATGTCGTCGCAATTTTGAGCTCTCAAAGCACTATCTTATTAGACAACCCTAAAAAGCCTCCTGAGTTGAGTCATGAGTCCAAAGGTGATACGACATCTACATGCATGGATCAATCAAGCCAGAAACAATAGATATAACCATTACAAGTTCAGCTCCAGTGTCAACTAGGATGGTTCGAATATTCACACGGGGTTAAAAAAGAACTCCACTTGTTAATGTTACCATGCTTATCTTCTATTCTTGCTAGACAGATGTGTTTCTTAGCTTCCGCGTCGTATCTCGGTTCTAGAAATCATTAGTGGACGAAAAAAATGTCGTGATGTAGCAACACGGGGATATGTTGGCAATCGCGTACGTTGGAGATGCGAGCGATGATACGGTTCAATTGTACTCACCCCGTTATATATGGTAGCTTGTTTAACTTTTAAGTTAAATTTCTTAACTTTAATTATATCAATAATTACATAATGATAACTCAAATTAGCCATTGAATTAGTATCAGTTAGAAGGATCAATTAAGAATTCTTGGTGAACAAAATTTGGGATAGCACATCAGGTAAAGAAGCTCTTATTACACGATTATTGCCCAGAGCATATAATAATTCTTTTGAGAAGGCAACCTAAAAGATAACTAAAACCAACAAAAAAAAAACATCGAACATATGAACAGTGAAAAATAGTAGTAGTTGACGATCTTACAGATTCATGTGTGAATTATCAGACCAAATCCTACTGTATCTTACTCCATTCCCGTGGTGCAATGAATTGGACAAGACATAATAAAGTATTTGATAAGCATGTTGAACCGCAAACAACAGGCAAAAAGTTTTTGATCAAAATCTAAGTAGCCATTCATGCTGAGGAACCAGAGTTTACCGGTCTACGCTGGTTAAAGCAGCAGAATTTTACTTTCAAAAAAGAGGAATAAAAAAATGGTCAAGAATCGCTGACGTACTAGTAAAATGGGACAACATAAAATAAGTGACCTAAGCATGAAAAGATTGAATTGTATATCCAAGAAACCCAGTAACGTTATTATGCAGTAATAAGCAGATACATTAAGTAATCACAGCTTCCTAGTGTAAAACAGGCCATATCTGCTACTTGATTGTAGAAAGGAAAGACTGCGTAAGCCATTTACACCCTATGAGTACTTACAGCAGGTGACTTTAAGTATCTGCTGCAGCCACAATGTCAGTGCAATACTAGTCAGAAGATGATTGCATTGGTCAACCGTTACACATAGACTTGACATGATTGTCATCAATGGTCCAATAGAGGAGGCCTGCTTCAGCCAGAAATTTGATAACCTCCCTGCATTGTAAATGGTCAAGCTCAGCATCATTCATGTGCGACCAAAAAACATTAATGCTAGTAACAAATAGAAAAAATGTATAGAGAGAGTACATAATATTTTCTTTTGGCATCCTAGTTCTTCTGGCCACTTCATCAATGTGTACTCCATGTTCGAGAGCACTGAGGAAAGAAATAGTCAGTCCATTATATCCAAAATAAAGTGTGTCAGTTCAATAGTTTCCTTGTGACCTGCATAACCTAACTACAGTTTACAGCCTCACAGGCATTGTAATGATGGCCATAAGAAATGTGTAGCTGACACCCATGGATTTTTATGTACAGTGAGACTACCAGCTTACAGTCTGTCCATTGTTTTTGCACACAACACACACCCACACCCACACACACATTTGTGTTAATATTAAGCATAAGTAAGCTGTAGCACAACTAAGTAGCACTTTAGAATACCCACAGATTAATTGAGACATTTGCTCAAGCAGAAGAGCCTAATTCAATTAACTCGATTGGATTGAAAGATTTAATTAAGCAAAAAAACTATTTGTTCTCTTTAGAGATCATTGGGCATCTGTTTGGAATTGGATGATGTATTTACCATGAAAAAAATCAATTTCTAGATACTGGTGCCAGCTCAACAGAAAATTGAGTGACATATGAAGACAAGAACGAACAAAAGACCTCATATCTGGATTAAAATTTGCGAAAATTGTGAACACAACTAAATTATGACAATAGATTAATAGAAGCAGAGTTCTATAAGATCTTCATCTTTGCTTACAACTTCTAGAATAGACAGTAACCTTACAGTATATCTGGTTGTTGCATAACTTCCAAAACCGTTTTTTGCAGGTCATGTTGTAGTCCACCAGTGCTTGAGTAAGATGAAAACTGGGCACAGAAAATAAAAGATCTCACAATATCAAGTAAGAGAAAACATGCACTAAGAAAAAGGGCATTGAAGGATGCAAATTGGTGGATTAAACTGAAGGCACTAAAAACTATGCTAGAGAAATGTAATAAACAAATTCAATTCCATAATGCTGATAAGAAATAATCAAATGTAATCATATCTCAGTTTTCTCAAGTATACCGACTAAATCAACACTGTTATATTCTTTTTCTATAAGCAAACAATTCTCAAAACTGTATGTATCATAAAATTTCACAATTGGTTTGCTTGAGTAAGTTGAATTTGTTCTCTTACTCCACCAGAAGAAGGCACATGATTATATGTGTTTGTTTGAACTGCCCGAGGAAATTGCCCTTGGTTTACTGTAGGTGTAAAATGAACTTGATGTTCTCTAACCCCACCAGAATAAGGCACATGAGAAGATGCATTTGCTTGAACGGCTGGAGGAAATTGCCCTTGGTTTACTTTAGGAGTAAAATGAACTTGATGTTCTCTAACTCCACCAGAAAATGGTACATGAGTAGATATGTTTGCTTGAATTGCTGAAGGAAATTGCCCCTGGTTTACTTGAGTAAAATTAACTTGATCTCTAAATCCACCAGAAATAGGCACATAAGTAGATGTATTTGTATGAACTCCAGGGGATAGTCCTTGGTTTACTTGAGGAGTGAGATGAACTTGGTATTCTCTCACTCCACCAGAAAAAGGCACTTGAGTATATGCATTGGTTTGAACTGCAGGAGGGAGTTGCCTTTGCATCTTCAAAATGAAAAGGTAATGCTTATTAATGGTTTTCTCATTTTCAATTTAATAATAGAGTATTATCATAATATTGAGTTCCTTGCTTTCTGTACCTTCGATTGAACACTTTCCAAATGCACATGCATACACTCAATAAAATGCAGCACCACTTCATTGAAATTGGTAACAGGCCTGAAAATACATGAATCACAATGTTAAAGCTTAATAGAATTCTAGTTATAGAAGTACTCTTAGTAAATACACACAGAAATGAGCAAAACCATGGATGGAGTTTCCTCAAGGTCTCATGAACTAATACTACAATAATGAGCTAGCATTTTTACATAACAGTTACTTCACTGGTTTTAAAATCTGAGATGCAATGAGTTAAGTCAGGAAAGCAAGTATTGTCTGACTGGCCAATTCAGTTTCCTGCACGTTTTGTATGATCAGTAGTTCAGCTGACAGTACACTTCAGAAAGGTATAACAGTGAAAGAAAACACAACTGCAAGAGAGCAAAGTGGTTCTGCAATACATGGCAGAAATGAACGCAATTGTGGAATTACAGACAGTATGCATCACACAGTAATTTTGCAACCTCTGGACCTCACAAGGTAAAAAAGGTTCCAAAACACCTGGGATTAAGAAATAGAAGAAGAAAATGTAGTGTGCAGTGAAGGAAAATCAGCATTATGCAAAGATATAATAAATGAAGTACTTAGGACAGTAAATGATAGTACTGTCCAACAAAAAATCAGATAAAAGTTGCAAAAGACATACGCAGCTAGAACATAGAAGCACATAGAAAGCTACTATGGAGGCAGACAATGTTAGACACAAGCATGCACGCGCACGCCAAAAAAGAGAAAAGGACAGATGGTTCACATACTATAAGAGCTTTATCTCGATAGTCCTCAAATCTTCCTCAAAACAATTCTAAATTTGCACTCGCGGTGCATTAAGCTGGTCATCCAAGATTAGCATTCCATTCAAATGATACAATATCTCATGAAAACTTACTGTAAGAGCATAATGCAAATATTATCCATAAATAATAATTTGTACGTCCACCGGCACAATCTTAGAACAAAGCAAAAGGCCAAGAGCTTTGGAGGGAGGTCAAGAAAACAAAGACAACAAATGTAGTTCTGAGTCTCTGACACAGCTACAAATTTCATCACTAACACTTGAAAAACAAGGGTAGTACTTCGTTCAAATGATAGAATGAGTCTAATCAAAAGTTTTCTAAGTGCAAAAACAAACAGAGTACCACCACGTCAATTCCAAAAGAACGGAGGTGCCTTACCTGATAGATCGAGCAATCCCCTGCTTCTTAGCTTGAAATCCCATGAGGTTCGCTTGAACCTTGACATACACTCCATCCCTTCATGTGTACAGTGTACAGGCCAAATAAATTACAGAACATAAAATTTCCAACAAGATAAAATAAACGCATCACAGAGCTTATCCACATCACATACTGAATGTACGACGTCTCACGAGTATCCGACTGTTCAATGACCCTACAATCCCAGCAAAAAAACGTCACATATACTATACCACAACAGCTTTGGATTTCGCAGGGAAAAAAAGGAAAACAAATGACAACTCACCACCGAACGAGTGCGATTCTCCCGGTGCCATCATCGAGAATGAACGACATGTCATTCTCCCTGCTCACCATGCTCACCACCCTCCCCAAAACCCTAACCTACAAGCACGATTTGGGGATTACATCCCCCATAGGAAAACAGAACTACGCGAGGCCGCGCAGACAAAATTTTCGAGGAGGTTGTGGAGGTGGCAAGGAGCTTACGTTGGTGGTCTCGACGCCATCGATGGAGAGAACGGGGTCGCCACCACCGTCCGCGGCGGCCGCGGCAGCGAAGGACCGGGCGATGTGGCGTACGGTAGTGGGGACGCATCCGGAGAACCGGGGGTCGCGCGTCTGAGAAGGATACTTCGAGGGTGTTAGGATCCGGGGAAGAGCGAGACGGAGATAGGTTACCACGAAGATCACGAACCTTGGAGGGGGAAGGGGCAGCGGCGACGTTGCCGGCCGCGGAGTAGTCAGGCGCGGTCGCCCCGGTGCGCTGCGAAGGCATGAGCGCCGTGCCGGAGAAGTAGGAAGCGGCGGCGGCCATTGCGCCGTCGTCGGAGACTCGGAGTGGCGGTTTCGGATGAGACGAGGAGGAATGGACAATGGAGTAATGGACTCACCGATCGAGTGATGCGGCGGTTGTTTGAGCGGGAAGAATAAAAAATCGGGTTCGCGTGAGAAAAATGACGTGGCGGGGAGCGGGATAAAAAAATGACTTTTACAGCTGTGATCACATGGTAGAAACAAAAAAGGCACAGACCGGGTAGAGCCGGGAAGCCAAGGTGGGCCCCATATGTCAGCGAGACGGGTTCGATCAAACATCCCAACCCAAGGCGTGGAAAAAATACAACTGGGAAAGAGCCTCCGCCGCCGCCGCCGCCGCCGCCGCCGCTTCCTCCTCTGCCGCCGCCGCTGCCCTGGAGAGCGTATCCAGCTCGCGGAGGAAAGAAACATCTGCGCTCCGTGCCGTCGACGGCGGGGGGGTGCTCTTTCGATCCTCTCCCCGGCTGTTCTCGGTATTCGGTACCATCGCTCTCTTCCATCTGTTAAATTTGATATGACCTCTCCTGATCCATGGATTGCGACGTGTAGGACGATATACTTTGTGAGACTTGATGGTTGAGGGTTGTGTTCGATTCAATGGGGGTTGCGCGGTTGAGTCATAGAAACTGGCTGGATTCGTGAAGCAATTCTCGATTTGGGGCTTTGCCATTTGCAGATGAATTATCTGGTTTTGGGATTGAACCTGTGGCGAAAATCAATTTGATACCTCTTTTAGCCTTGTAGGATTTCACCTAGTAGTATTCCCTCTACCAATTGAATCGTGTTCTAAATTAGCAATGCTGGCGCTCCATGTATTTTAGTAGCGTCAGTTCTAAACTGCTGCAAGCGTTTGTGCATCTGAAGTTTGGGTTTCCCTGTTTGGAGAATTCTGGGTCGAGTCATATGGTTTCAGAAAACGAAAATTAAACTGAGCCTGCTGCTTATATGTGAGAAGATGTAGTAACTAATGCCATAAGAAGAAAGACCCAGAATTACAGTTGTTCCATTCCTGGAATGATTATATATAGGACAACTACACTAATTCTTATATATGAGTCATATGGTGAGATTATAATTTCATTCAGAAAACGAAAATGAAACTGAGCCTGCTGCTTATATGTGAGAAGATGTAGTAACTAATGTCATAAGAAGCAAGACCCAGAATTGCAGTTGCTCCACTCCTGGAATGATTATATATCTACACTAATGCTTATATATGACCAACCTGATCCATAGTTATTAAGGCATCACTAAAGAGTCGCTTTAGTGATAGAGCGCTTGTCGAGGCTAAGGTGTCCCGACACCTTACACTCCAATGTTGCCCCTGCGTGGCCCACATGTTCATTTCTCAGTCTCTAGGGTTTCCACTGAGTTTCAGACATCCAATCGAGAGAGAAGGGTGGCAGATCGGGTGAGCGGCATGGAGAGGTAAGGCATGGCGCAGATCGGGAGCGAGCAACACACGGCAAGGCCAGGCGTGGCATGGAAGAGGGTAGAGAGAAGAGGGAAGAGGTGAGAAACGGCGTCTGAGAGGAGTAGGGTGGGAGAGAGCTGCTAGGTTAGTGTTTAAAGAGGAAAAAGAACATGGTGCTCGCATGTGCAGACGAGCGGAGCCCAGGAGGAGGTTGATTTTGGGCCGCAAGAGGTGCTTGGCCCAAGCGCGTCGATGCTTTTGAGAGACGAATCGGCGTTTGACCCACTGCGTCTGCCTGAGGGTTTAACATCTCATTCCTGGAGCAAAGGCGGTTCGAAGTGGCTGTGGGTTCCGAGAGGCGTCCCTTTCGACGAATCGTTAGGGTTTCCAGCAGCGCCTTCGGACATCAGGAGGTTTGGGGAGTTTGCGCGTCGTTTCCATCGGGTGGCGCCACGGTACGCGGATTCTCGCACTTTTGCTCAAGTTGTTTCGGGTTTGAAAATGGCGAATCCATGGAAAGCGGAATCTGCTGGTGTTAAGAGGAGATTGGAGAGGGATGAGAGTTGGTCTGGTCCGTCTAGAGATGGAAAAAAGGTGTGGAGTTCTGATGATAAACTTGGTTGGAATAAGAAGGGGGTGGGTTCGTTCCAGGATGGGGCGGGGAGAGGTGACCGCCAAGTGAATCCGAGGGCTAATCCCATGGGTCCTCCGGGGAAGAATCCGAGAGATTCTCGAGCTGATGAGATGATGTGCTTCAAGTGTGGCCTCCCGGGGCATCATCAGGCACAGTGTTCTAACCCTGCTTTATGTTATGCTTGCAAAAAAACTGGTCATATTTCTGCTCAATGTCCTGAGATGTTAGTTAAGAGAGTTGAGAAACTTGATCTAGCTGATTGTGGTCCTGAGATCTGTGGTATAGGTATGCCGAATCAAGCTTTTTACAATCTGATCTCGGATGAACCCCTTGGCCAGATGGGTTCGGGTCCGATTACGGGTGTTTTGACTGTGCTTGATGGTTTTTGCTCGGAGGAGAGGGTTTTGATTGAGATGAAGCACATGTTTGATGTCCCCTGGGAATGGACTGTTCGACAGCTTGATCACAATGAATATCTGATTGAGTTCCCCTCGTTGAGCATTCGCCGAGAGTTGACCAAGTTTAAGAGTTTTAACTTTCAGAAGTTCTTAATCTTGGCTTGTGTGCGTGAGTCCTCTAAAGAGATGGATGTGTTTGCCGAGCTCCAATCTGTTTGGGTTAAGGCGCTGGGGGTGCCTCCAGTTGCTAGAAATGTCAAGCTCATGCGTAGACTGTCTCACCTAATCGGGTATCCGGTGGAGTTGGATGAGGATTCTATGAGGAAATTTGGACCTGTTCGGGTCCGGGTGATGTGCCGTGAACCATCTCAGATTGAAGGGGTGTCCGAAGTGTTCATCAATTTTAAAGGATATAGGATTCGGTGGATTCCTGAAATTGAGGCCAGAAATTCTGATGCGCCTAAGCCGGATGAGTTGAAGGTGCCTGCTGGGAGGAGGAACTTGCCTAACCAATCAGGGCTGGTGGCTGAGCCGAAAGTGGCTAGCCAAAATCCTCAACCTCCTCCTCCATCCCAGCCTCCTAAAGGCAAAGAGGGTGATTATTCTGGTAAAGGGAAAAAACATGTGGAGGAGTTTTCCCCCGATGGGGACATGTCAGATGATGGGGGTAAAGTGGACATTCCGGAATTTTTGAAGAGTTGTCTGGTGAGGATTGCTGTGAAGGGAATTTTGAGTTGGAAACTTCAGCTGGTTCATTGATGAAGTCCGTCCCTGAAACTGATGTGCCTTCTGAAGTGGTTTCTACTGCGAGTTACTCTTCTCTTGCGATTGTTCCATATTGTGTTAACAAGTATGTAGAGATGCTTGTGGCTTCTGAACATCAAGAGGTGGGTGGTCAAGCCAAGGGGGAAGTTGAGGTGGTTCCTTCAGTTGTGGCTGAGGGTTCTGGGGTTCTGGCTGGTTTCCATAAACCAAAGAAGACAAGGAAGGCGAAGGCCCCTCCTGTTGCGCTGAGGAAAAGTGCTCGGATTAAGAGGGATGGGATTTCTATTCCCCTGAAGGCCCAACAAAGGAAACTCAGCCAGGATGAGCATGCAGGTACTTCTAAATTCACTGCTTTCCAATCTCTAGATTCTCTGTATTTGGCTAACATTGCTCAAGATGCTGGAGTGAATTTGGGCTCTACTAGTGTTACTGTGGAGGAGAACATTAGCCTTCTAAAAGCGAAGGAATTGGCCCAAGCCTTAGTGTGTCTAGCCAAGGAACAGAGCCTTTTGAAATCTAATGCTGTTAAGGATTTGGTCCCCAAGGAGACTTTGGACTCCTCATGCGTTGATATCTCTCCTAACTCAGATTTGGTTTTGGAGAGCTGTCTTAAAGAGGTGTTAGGCTTAGATGAAGAGGGTCTCACCACGGGTCAAGACTCATGAAAATCTTATTCTGGAATATTAGGGGTCTGGGCTCGGTGGCAAAAAAGAGGTGTCTGTCTGATCTTATAGCTAAGTATAAGTGTGATGGGGTGTGTATCCAAGAGACTATTCGTGATGCCTTTCGTCAGAAGGAGTTGGATTTGTTGTGTGGTAATAGAGATTTCTTTTGGTTGACTAAGCCTGCTTCTGGGCATTCAGGTGGTTTGTTGCTTGGGGTTAACCTGGATGTGGTCACTGTTATTCAGGTGGATCAAGGGGAATTTTTTGTTAGTGTCCGCTTTGAAACCAAGGTTAAAAAAGAGGTGTGGGAGTTGATCAACGTCTACGGTCCAGTTTTGGACGGTAGGAAGCTTGATTTCTTAAAAGAGCTGGAAGATAAAATCACTTCCCTGAATGTGCCTGTGCTGATAGGAGGGGATTTTAATCTCATCAGGTTTGTGCATGAAAAATCTAGAGGGGACTCTAATCAGCGTTGGATGGATGAGTTTAACTCATTTATTAACAAGTGTGATTTGCTTGAGATGCATCGCTTGGGGGCTAAATACACCTGGTCTAACAACCAAATTAACCCCACTATGGTGGTCCTGGACAGAGTCTTAGCCTCGGCTAGTTGGGATGTCATGTATCCGCTTTCCCTAGCCTTTAGTACTCCAAGAATTGGTTCTGATCACTGTCCCATATTCGTTGATCTGGATAGGGATCCCCCTAAATCTCAGGGTGGGTTCAGATTTGATACCATGTGGTTATCTGACGAGAGTTTTAAGCCTTGGTTAGTTAATAATTGGCCGATTAGGCGTTCTCGAGATGTGATGGATTATTGGCAGTACCAAGGTAATTGTCTTCGGAGATTGATGAAAGGCTGGGGGCCAATTTCATGAGTGACTTCAGACGCCGTAAAAACCACCTGGGCCTTTTGGTCCAGAATCTTGAGATGGTGGCGGAGAGTGATCCTAACAATGACCAAAACTGGAAAGAGTTGTATGAGATGGAAAACGAGCTGATGAGTGTGTATGATCATGAAGCATCATACTGGCAAAAAAGGAGTGGTCAGAAGTGGATTCTTCAGGGTGATGCCAACACTTCCTTCTTCCATGGTGTGGCAAATGGGAGGAAGAGGAAAGCTAGTATCCTTTCTCTCACCTGTGATGGCGTTGATATCTCTGACCCTTGTGAGTTAAAGAATCATATTACCAGTTTCTACAAAGGTCTCTTTGGTTCTGAGAGGTTGCCCCCAATCCATCTTTCTACTGATTTGTGGAGTGGTAGGCGAGGGCTTAGTGTAGCTGATGGTGAAGAGTTGATTAAGCCGTTTGGGATTGAGGAAATTGATCTAGCTATTAAACTCATGAAAACCAATACTGCCCCGGGCCCTGATGGTCTCCCGACTTCTTTTTACAAGGCGTTTTGGCCGCAGTTGAGAGGTGTTTTCAAGGAAATGCTTGATGAGTTGTTTGCTGGTAAACTTCATCTCAATAGGATCAATTTCGGCAGTATTGTTCTTATCCCGAAAGTCCATGATGCTAATGATATTAAGCAATTTCGTCCCATTTGTCTCTTGAATGTGTGTTATAAGGTGATCACCAAGATCCTGACTGCTCGTCTGTCCCGCTGTATTGATAATGTGATCGATAAGAGTCAATCAGCGTTTATCCCCGGTAGGAATATCCTTGACGGTATAGTGACTCTCCACGAGGTTCTCCATGATTTAAGGAAGAACAAGCACAAAGGGGTGATTTTGAAACTTGACTTTGAAAAAGCGTATGATAAAGTGAACTGGGAGTTTTTATATGAGGTCCTTAGTCGGAAAAGTTTCCCTGATAAGTGGGTGAGTTGGATCAAGCAAGTGGTTGAAGGGGGTAGAGTTGCCATTAATATCAATGGTGAACTTGGGGGTTTTTTTCGTACTTACAAGGGGCTGCGCCAAGGGGATCCTCTCTCTCCTCTCTTATTTAACATTGTTGGGGATGCCCTGGCAGAGATTCTTCTTAGGGCTAAGGAGAGTGGTCATCTGAGAGGTTTGGTTCCCCATCTCGTTGGAGGTGGCGTGGTTAATCTTCAATACGCGGATGACACGATTTTGTTCATGGAGTTTGATGATCAGAACTTCAGTGTTATGAAGTTCCTTCTTTATTGCTATGAGGCGATGTCGGGTATGAAGATTAACTATCATAAGAGTGAGGTGTTTGTCATTGGAGTTGGTACCCTTGAGGCGAAGAGAGTTGCTGACAAATTTAATTGTAATCTGGGAGAGCTTCCCATCACTTATCTTGGGGTTCCTGTGTCGGGGTCCAAACCCAGTGTTCGGGATCTTAATCCGCTTGTGGCTAAGATCGAAAAAAGACTTTCTGGTTGGAAGTGTGGTCATTTGTCGTATGGGGGACGGATGATTCTGCTCAACTCCTGTTTGAGCTCTATCCCGATGTACACTATGGGGGTTTTCATGTTGCCTGAGACGGTTCACCAGCACATTGATAGGATTAGAGCTCGTTTTTTCTGGGGTGGTTTAGATAATAAGAGGAAGTACCATCTGGTTAACTGGAAAGCCCTTTGCATCCCTAAGGATGGTGGTGGTTTGGGGGTTTTAGATTGTAGAGCGATGAACTCTGCTCTTCTTTGTAAGTGGATCTATAATTTGGAATCTGGCAAAGAGGGTATTTGTTATTCGCTCCTTCGTAACAAATATTGTCGGACTGGGGGTCTTTTTCAGTCCTCGCCACTTGGTAGCTCTTACTTTTGGAAGGGGCTTCACAAGGTTAAGAGTTGGATCCAAAGAGTTTGTGGTTATCACGTGGGTTCTGGCGATAGGGTTTCTTTCTGGAGAGATGTCTGGATTGATGATATCCCCCTTAGTGTTCGTTTTTTTTAAAATCTTCGAGATCTGCGATGATCCTAGCGCCACTGTTTCTCACATGTGTGAGGATGGTGTTTGGAACGTACGTTTGAGAAGATCTCTGGTGGAGGAGGATGTGGTCCAGTGGAACTTGCTTCACAACGTGTTGAACAATGTGGCCCTTAGGGATGATAGAGATGCTTTGGTCTGGGAGTTGGATAGCAAGGGCTTTCGTACGAATAGCATTTATCGGATGATTGTTTTTGGTGGTATTCAGGATACTAAGGGAGGGGAGATATGGAAGAGTTGTGTTCCTCTAAAGGTTAAAATCTTTGTTTGGCTGCTCTTTAAAAGAAGAGTGCCTGTGGGTTCGCATCTGGCACACTTAGGCTGGCCTGGGGACCCTGGTTGCATTTTCTGCGGTGAGATGGAAGATGTTGATCATCGCTTCTTTGGGTGTCGTATTGCCTGTTTCGTTTGGGTGTTTATGAGAGATGCTCTTGGCTGGATCAAGTGTCCGTTGAGCGTAGATTGTTTCATTGGGGAGTTTTTAACCTCTGTCCGCCCTGTAGATAGGCTGATCAATTGTTGGGTGTTTGCAGGGTGTGTCTGGGCCATTTGGCTGCAGCGGAATGAGTTGATTTTCCGGAATAAGATTTCTGGCAATGTTATGAGCTTACTTTACCGTATTTTGTCTTTGCTTGCCCAGTGGTTGCCGTTGATGCCGGCGCGTCGTCAGGAGGATGCTACCAGATGCCTTGCCTCGCTCCATGCTCTCGCCCGGACAAGCTCTTTGCGTCCGAGGGACGCAGTTCGGACTAATGTGTAGTTCTGCACTTCTGAAGCTTGTTTGCCCTAGTGGACTGTTGTTGCTTGTTGGGCGCTCTTTTGCTCTGTGGCTGTCTGTCGCGCTCGACCGTTTGTTCAAGTTGTGCGATCGTGCTTATGTTTTGTCCCCGAGGGGCTCTTGGGCCTTTTTTCTGTGTGTTCTGGTTTCAGTATGGTGCCCCTGCTGGGTGCGACCTTGGGGGAGTTGTTAGCTTTTGCTACTCTGTTTTGTAAACTCGGTGCTGGTATCCCCAGCGTTTATGTTACTTTCCTGGCTTTCAAATAAAGCCGGGCCACTACGTTTGGTGGCCTTTTTTCAAAAAAAAAAAAGAACATGGTGGCCCTTAAATGGGTTGTTGGGCCAGACTTATATAAATGGACTATTGAACTGCACTTTAAATATAATCTTAGACTATATTTTAAATGTGCTATTGCAATTTTAACTACATATTTTTTAGTTTTGTAAGGTGGCCAAAGTGACAATATTGCTACTTTCATCATGCTATTTTTTTGAGGTAAACCAGCAGGAGAGACTCCTACTGAGGTTATATTTATAATAAAATGAAACGACTGGCCGGAGCCAGACAAAAGAGGAAGTTATAGCCAGAGTGAGAAGGGGGGTTAAAGAGAGCACATCCAGGCTGCAATTGAATCCTTGATTACAACAGGGAACCTATGCGACTGATTTGAAAGCTGAACAAGGAAAGGGCCTTCCAGCTGGCAATGGAGGCTTGCTGATTATCAAAGATGTGACGGTTCCTATGAAGCCAGAGGGTCCAAGTCCCAGAGAGGAGGATTTCCATGAAGAAGGACCAGGCCAGGGCAGACTTTGCCAAAGAGAGCATGTCGAACAAGTGGAGAGAGAGGTCCCAGGAAATTCCAACAGTAGATCAGCAAGACTTGCTGAAACGGCAAGTGAAGAAGAGATGGGACATAGTATCCTCCATGGTGTCTTGACAAAGGACACAGTTGTAGTTGTCCCCATTGATGAGGATATGTTTTCTTCTGAGAATGTTTCTTGTGTTGAGCCTGTCCATTAGGAGGAGCCAAAAGAAAATACAAAGTTTATTGGAGCATTTGGAGCGCTAGGTCCTTACTGCTGCGATTTATTGTAGTACTGCTACTTATTCATCATGCTATATTGTTGTTGCTATTTGGAGTTTGCTACTTATATATTGATATTTTCCCTAAATCCTATATTTTCTATGGGTATAAGGTGTCGCCTCGCCTTATGCCTCACCGCTTAGGTGGTAGTCCACCACCTTGCCTTACCGCCATAACTATGACCTGAACTACTTATTTATCCATCTAAGCACCTAACACTGTGATGACTTATTGGAATTGTTGTAGCTCCATTCCTGGAATGATGAAATTTGCTGGGCTATTGATTTGTTAAGTAGTTATATTTGGTTATAAAATATACACTGCCCTCTTATTCTTAACTGTCTGGACACACTGTTGCCAGTGCTCCCTGTCCCCATGACTTTTTTTAGGCAATTCAATGTTCAGCTGGGCTCTTTAGACTGCTGTCGAATATTAGAAATATGTGTCAAAAGATGTGTTCTCAGGAAAAAATATTTCACGACAAATACTGCAATGGCAACATTAGAATTGATGTTGCTCCATTGCTAGAATGATGAAATTTGTGGCATGATTGATTCTTTAAATAGTTGTATCTGATGACAAAATGTTCTCCACAAGAATATCATCCATGGATGTTCCCTCCCAAGTGATGGGTGGAACAAGTTCATCCTGTATACTATATACTAACCTCATGCATTGCTTTATATTTGATTGTTCCTGTGACCTTTTGTGCAAGGTGAAGATCCATACGCTGGATTTTCTGAACAATCCTAGCATAGTTTCCTTTATTAAAAGGTGTTGGTGATAATTATAGTAGTTAATCAGATACACTTTTGTAGCATATCGGTCCCGTGTAGAAAAGTTGAAGTCAGAAATACTCCATCCATTAGATCATTGCCAAATTTCCTTTTTGCCAGGATGTTAGCACTAACCATTGTTTATTGCTTTCCTGAAGTATGCAACTAGTTTCTTTTTTCATCAGTTATAGAACTAATAGAAGTTTTAGCCTTTTAGGTTTTCACAGGACTTAGTCAGTGTTTGCATCTATATTCATTCTTATATGGTTGGACTTTGTTCTATGCCCGTAAAACCACTGATTACAAGTCGACCGACTAATCGTGATTAGTCATGATTAGTCGGCCTGATCGGAAATTTTGGAGCGATCAGCACTGGATGCACGACTAGTTTTCTGATCGGCCGATTAGTCCTGACTAATCGTGAATTCGTGATTAGTCAGATGACTAATAGAGTAATAGATGGCCGACTAGTTTAGGCTCAGTTGAAAATTCGGCCTATAGAAAAACCCTAGAAGAAAAAATACTCCAGCTGCCGCCCCTATTTCAATTCCAGGCAGCCGCACGAGTCACGAGTCACGACTCACGACAGGAAATAGCGAATGAAGTTTGCCGGCGCCGCTTCCTCCCTCCGCCGCCTCCCGTCGTCTGTTGCCATGCCGCCTAGGGATTGGGGCCGCCACATCCCTGCGCCACACTGTCTTTCCTCCTGCCAGATCTGCCGCTGCATCCCTGCGCTGCGCTGTCTTTTCTCTAGCTAGATCCACCGTGAGTCTATTGACTGTTGATTCGCTGGTTGCTTGGTGCCTTGCTCTGTTGTTGTCTCATGTTTGAATGAGTTGTATGCCAAATGCATTATGCAGTATGCACACACAAATATTATAGTTGATTCGCTGGTTGCTTGTGCCTTCTCTGTTGACTGTGTAATGTTGTTTGCTGTGTGGCTGTTACATTTGCGTTGTTGTTAAAATCTGTATCCACATATCTGGGTAACATAGATAAAGAGTAATATGATTCATGGCTTGCTGTTAACGTGCTAATGTGCTAATAGGATTCATGGCTTCATGTCTTGTTGCTATAGTGCTAATGTGCTGCTGTAATGAAGAAAACAGCATAAGAAATGAGTAACTATGGCTTGTTGTTATTCCTAGTTCCTAATTCATATGGTTATCATGTTATTTTAAATGAGGAGTAATAAGATTCTTAGTCATATATATGCATATATGTATTGTGTGAGGTTGTCCTGGATGACTAGTGGTGTCGACTAGTGACTAGACAATGATTAGTCATGACAATTAGTCAGTGCCCCTAAGACTAGTGTCGACTAGACGATCTAAAACCATTGGTAGTATTATTGCTTTATGGGATCACAATTCACAAATGATGATAAGCGTGTGCAGTGGCTCCTACCATATTTCCATGAGCATGATATAGCAGATTTCTACATATCTTTTGAAATTTTAATTATGTATTCAGCGGAATATCTTTCTCGTAAGGAATCAGTGCAAAAATGGGTCACAGCCCAAGGAGGTTGATCGCTGCTGCATATGTGATGCCACCTTGGGTGCCCATTGAAGTGAAAATTAATCAGAAATGGAAACGAGCGTTCGTGTTGAGACAAGCAGATCACAGGGGGATGTGTCTTGTAAGTGTCAAAGAGACACCTGAGACTGACCCAATCATGGTGCCATTGCCAGCAATTCGGTTACCTCCTCGGGTCCATTGCGCCAAGAGAAGACGAGAAACTGGCATGCATATACAAGTGAAGAAGCCCAGGATTGAGCAGAGCAGTGACGATGAAGAATAGTGTGCCGCATGTGTTGTGATTACACATGCTTGATTTGTAACATAGAAGTCTTTCAACATTATTCATAACATGCCGTTTGAACAGAATATTTGGCCATGTTGTAACTGTGCAACACAAAATTATTCTTCAATTGTCGGACACTTGGTTCTTGGAACCTGCCAGTGGATTCATGCTAAGATACAGATTAGTAGATTGTCACTTCAGTGTGCAAGCCTCAACTCGAGAATAGAATAATGACATGTTTTCTTTCATTCTTTGTTTTGGTTTCACTGTAATCAAATGTTCAGATCCCTTTCTCCACTTGCTGCTGAGAACAGAGGAAACAATTCAAGCAAACGTGATGAAATCTGAGAATAGCTGAGGTAACATACGTGATAAAACCAAATACGAAGATGGAGTGAGAGCTGAATTTTTTACTCCAGGAGTATCCAGTGGTTGCTTAGACCGTGCAGCAATGCTGTCTGGTGATTGAGTTGAGAATAGGCGATTGAGATGAACAAAATCTTCAAGCAATCTCTTGATCAGAAACAGGGCCAATCAATCAGGTTCAGATAAGTAAATAACTGAACTCAAGATTAAGGATCATGGTTCTCCGTTGACTCAGTTAAACCAACCCACTAACCAGCTTATTTCAGACGATTTATCACCATATTATCCGTGACACGCTTCCAGTAATACGATTTCTTGAAAAAAAATTCATTCATCAGATATTTATTAGCTTTATAATCTATAATATTTAATTAACTACTGCATGATTATTCGGATTGTTATTTCCGTGTTTTAAGGCTTATTTGGAACGGAGTTTTTTTTTGAAAAATAGTTTAGTTTCTGTAAAAAAACTATAAAATCATATAGGAAGTTCTTTTAACAAAATAAAAAAATAATAACAAATATAATATTTTTCGTTTGAATAGGAAAAAGAAAATATGAGCCTTAGCCGCGCAGGCCCATTATCCAGAAGGCCCAAATTTAAGGGCCCATATGAAAAGTCCAGTGGGCCAGAAGTCTAAACCCAAAGGCGGTGGAGGCCTGACCGAAGCGCAGACGTCAGCAGGGTCCGCCTCGCTCTCCTCTGACCTCTCTAATCCCTCCTCCTCGTCGAACCCGGAAGCCGCCGCCACTCCCCCCAAATATCTTCGCACCCACCGCGCCGCCGCGGGGAAGCAAACCCGAAGAGTTTCGCCACCACCGCTGCCGCCGGCGAAGCTAATCGAGGCCGAGAGCGAGGGGGAAGGAGAGGGGAGGGGAGATGCCGACGGTGACCTGCAACGCGTGTAACGCGGGGTTTGACGATGAGGAGCAGCATCGCCTCCACTATCGCTCCGAGTGGCACCGCTATAATCTCAAGCGCAAGGTATCGTTTCCCTCCACCGCGGCCGCCTTCTCTCTGTGTCATTTTCGCGGAGTCAAAGAGGAGCACGCTTGTTGTTAGGGTTTATTCGTTCGTGTAGGAATGATGCGTTCGTTTCTTTGGGGAATTTCAGTATGTCTCCCGATGGTTTTGTGGTGGAAAGGATTTCTGTTAAGTCTGCTTGTTTTCTTTTAGTAAAGACATTTATAAAGTCAGTAGTAGTAAAATACTAAAATATGGTCATCTTATTACTAATTGTTATCTCGATGAAGATGTCTGAATTACTGGCCATGGACGGAATTTGAATCGGAGTCTCTAGGTACTTTGATTAACTTGAGAGGAGAGCTTGTGATGTGTTATGTATGCTAGCATCTTAATTGACGCTGGCAGAGATTTCAGAAAGGGCTGTGGTTTTGGTGAATTTGTTTGTGCGTGATGTGCCCAGTAGAAATATCATACAGCCTTGATTTGTTTACGAGAATATATCTTGCAGGGTTGTAGAAACCTATTTGGAATAGTCAATGCCTCAATGGAGATATTATTATTTGTTTCAGAAAACTAAGTTACTCATCATGATTGTCCTTACAAAGCGCGCCTCCTGTTAGTGACACTTAGGGAGAAAAATAGTGCAAGCCGACGGATGACTGATATATGGTTCTTGTGCAGGTAGTCTATTAGCGGGGCTATTATGTTCTAGAAGCATATTTGCTATTCTATTTGGCTATCTTGGGCACTACATTTTGAATGCATACTTCCAGAGAACTATTGATTCAACTTCTCTGTGAAGTTTTATCTTGTTGCTTCATCCATCTTTTTTTAACACTATTTGTGCTTCATTTTTACATTTATTGTTTGTCAGGTGGCTGGAGTTCCTGGAGTGACTGAGGCTCTGTTTAAGGCCAGACAAACTGCTTTAGCAGAGGGGAGCAACTCTGATAGCACTCCAATGCTTTACAGCTGTGCTCTTTGTGGAAAAGAGTACAGGAGCTCAAAAGCTCATGCCCAGCATCTTAATTCGCGATCACATCTCATGAGAGCCTCTCAGGAGGTGAATGCGTCCATTGCTGGAATTACCATAGTCAAGCCTCGTCCTGAGCGAGTTCAACGTAAAGTTCCCTCTGCTGTGGAAGAGGATGAAGATGAAGATGAAGATGAGGAGGAAGAGTGGGTTGAAATGGACCCAAGTGAATTGGAGTCGACTTCAGAAATGCAAGTAGATGAGCATTCCTCTAAATCAGACGATGACATGGATGAGTTTGAAGTGTTGGATCCCACGTTCTGCTTCATGTGTGATCTCAAGCATGATACCATTGAGAATTGCATGGTCCACATGCACAAAAAGCATGGTTTTTTCATACCTGATAGTGAATTCTTGAAAGATCTGAACGGTCTTCTGACATATGTTGGTCTGAAGGTACGCTTTGTTCGTCGGTGTATAGTCTTTTCTTTTCCTTGTTATAATTTTAATCATGAAGCTGTTTCGATTATTCTACCTGCAGGTGAAGCGTGATTTTATATGCCTATACTGCAATGACAGATGCCAGCCTTTCCTAAGCCTAGAAGCTGTGAGGAAGCACATGGATGCAAAGGGACACTGCAAATTACGTTATGGAGATGGTGGGGTTGATGAAGATGCTGACCTTGAAGATTTCTATGATTACAGCAGCAGGTTTCTATTAAGAATTTCAACTTACAGAAGTTCAGTTTTTCTATTTGTTTCCAGTAGCAACTTATGTTGGGTTAGACTTGCATATCTTATTTGGGCCCTAGATAGTTTTTTGCCATTGACTGTTGAGTTTTACCCTTATATCCATGAGGCCTATAGCTCAAATCATCATGCATTTATAGAAAAGTAATTTTCAGTACATTCTCAGACTGGCAGTGAGACCTTTATGATGGAACAATCTTAGCAATACAGGTTTTTTAATGAAATTGGAAATCACATCAGACACTTAGTGGTTAACTGTAGAAGAGATGGTCTAGACTCTAGATTGTGGGTACACTAGTTCTTCCTCCATCTTCTAGACCATAGTCATGTTATACTGAATCCTATTTATAGGTATAAGGTATTATGGTCAGTGTTGGAGATCAAATTTCCTTTTCGTGGTGAATGCATAGAGTCTTCTTACATCTAACGGTCTCTGATTTTATCAACTATCATTGCAGCTATGCTGATGTGGAGGGTAAGGAGCTGGTTGCTGCAGATGTCATGGACAACAACATTGAACTGGGAAGTGGCGGAGCTGAGCTTGTAATAACAAACAAGAGCAAGAAAGGAACTCATGTCAGAATTCTTGGTTCTCGTGAATTTATTCGCTACTATCGCCAGAAACCACGTCCTTCTGTTCCAGCGGATCGTGCTCTTGCTCTTTCTCTAGCTTCCAGGTCTGAACCTTGTTCCTTTTCCTCCATTTGGATATTTGACATGTCACATCAATTGAATCATAAAACTCTTCAGTTTAATGCTGGTTATTCATGGTTTCTGTTTCTCCTCTTCAGCTACAAGAGCATGGGTTTGGTGACAGTTCAGTCAAAGGATCAAGTTGTAAGGCTAAAAGTTCTCAAAGCAATGAACAAGTCAGGCGTGGAGATGATGCGAACTAATATTGGAATGAAGAGCAACGTGATCCGGAATCTCCCCAAGAACTGTCCATATTAGTCCATCCCACATTGCCAATCCTGTAGGAGGAAAGTCCCTGGAGCAGCTCGAGCATAACCTTTGTGGCCATTGATGTTTTTTCATGCATCTCCTCATGGCACAGAGACCTTATGATATTTGCAAAAGCAAGTTACTTTCAATACAATCTTATTCGACTTTTCTGTTAAAATGGTCACAGATCTTTACATCGTTAAAAGTTGCACCACAAATGAGGACCCATGGTTGCTGGGAGCCTGGGAACATGATCGTTTTTGTATCCCGTATTTTGACTTCTTCAGGAAACGCAGCACCTACTGAATATTTTGATTCTCACCCTTTTATACTGCATGGTCGTCAGAGATGATGTGAACACAGGAATCCTGATACATTATACCGTTTGATACCCATCACAAACGTGGCTGAGATGTACCATCCTACCAGGGCTTCAAGAGACCTGGAGTTGTTTTCACCTAACTGCCTCGTGTATGTTTGCAGACAAATGCAAGTTGTTTATTTTTCGCATCAGATGCTTGGTACATTTATGCAGGGCTGAAAATTTTTATGGATGTAGAAGTTGCTTGTCCAGGCCCAGGTATCATTAATATGTTAAAATATTAAGATTTGATATGCAAAAATAGTATTAGTATATTTATTTTAAAAGTACTTTCATACAGATATGTTTTAGTGTTTTATAAGCATTTAAATAGAAAAGGTTGTGAAGAGATATACGCACCCAAGACTATATCGATGTCTATTTGAAAATGAAGATAGTAAAACTATAAAATATTTTAAATACCTTGGCACTGCATTACCAGAAGGAAGTATGATAATAAATGTGGGTGACAAAACTGGCTAGCTATTCAATTCACATGTGTGTACATCAAGGTCGCATTCAACCATTTCATACTCGTGTAGAACATTCAAATCCAAACACGAGGTTTGACTCTGTCTAGTCAGACCACTATTATTTGCATGTTTTTCTCTGCCACAAGATAATAATCCAACAAATTGCTTGAAAACAAATAAAAAATACAAAAAAGTAGCCAGTGACTTTGGAAATAAGAATACATACATATTTTTAGAAAAATCCATATTTATAATTTTTAACTAATAATTACACCAAAAATATATAGATTTAGTATTGTACATGTCATATAATTATATCGATATTTGTTGATGATATAAAGTAGGAATACATTCTCATATGCTATTATAATTTCAAAAAAAATGATTTTTTTGAAAAATACTATTATTAGTTGGGACGACATGTTTTCAAACTATATAATATAATTCTATAAACAGCCGAAATAGAGGACGACTTGCGCGAGTAGAAAAGACTGAAAAAAAAGGAGAGGGAGGAGGGAGGCGGCGGCAGCAGCATCTTCCCCCTTGGCCTCGCCTTCTGCAGGGGAGAGGCTCCACCACCTACCCTGGCCGCAGCGGCAGCGCAGGCGGCGGTACGTCTCCTCTTCCCCCCTCTCTCTCTGTCTGTCTGTTTCATCGGATTTTTGTTCGATTTTGACCTTTCCCCTTCGGCTTCCTGCGATCGACTACGACCGGCCTGTTTTGCTTGCTGTACGGTTTGATCTGGGTTCTCGGTGATGCGGCATCTGTTTTCTGAGGATTATTTTTGGGTCAATTTTAGGTCGTTTGATGCGTTCCCTTCTGACTCTTACGAGCTCAGGTCAGGATTTGGTGTAGGAGTATAGTCGCGCGGAGTAATTTTGGGGTGCTCCCCTGATCTCCTTTGCACAGCCGGTGGATGTATTTTGGTGCGATGGTTAGATGTGGACGGGAAGAGATGATTAGGAGTTGCGTTCGGTGCCGATCAGTGTCCTGATTGAGTTTTATGTGGGGTTTGCTTTTATAATTTTAGGTATTTGGGGGCCGGAATTTTAGTTTTGGATTCTCCTATTCGTATTGTTGCAACCTGGAAGCGGCCTGGTATCGGTGGATTTGACCAAATGGATGTTGTGTTTTGGGGATTTAAGGTAGATGATATGAACACTCAGTGGCTGAATTTTTGGGGGAGAAGGTTAACTGATTCAACCTTTTGGCAATCAAATAGTCAGTGTTGATTTTTCTAGTTTATACAGATCAAAACAACGAGTTGGAACCAAATATTCATTGAGATGTTTGTGTTCTGTGATAGACTACTAAACTCATGTTATTTTGATGGAAATGCGTTGTGCTTCTTTGTTGTGTATGGAAAATATGATGTTTAGAAAGTTGGAGCTTGGAACTAATCTGTTTGTGTCTTGATGTCATACAGGTTTGAATGAAAAGTAGCACTTGGTGGATTTAGTTGTAGTTTTGCTAGGATATCTGACATGGGTTCAGGAAACCTGATGATGAAGAAGGTGGTGAGGCCCAGCTCTTTTGATCTTGATATACAGCTTGATAAAAGTTGGACTGAGGATGTTACTTGTCCAATCTGTCTAGATTACCCTCACAATGCAGTCCTGCTAAGATGCACCTCTTATGAGAAAGGTTGCAGGCCATATGTCTGTGACACTGATCAAACCCGCTCAAACTGCCTTGAGAGGTTTAAAGGTGCATATGAGCTCCCTGCCAATATGAAAGTTTCATCTATAGCTGTGGCTCCTCTTGATAGCATCCATACTGTGTCACCTAATGTGAACAACCGCCCAAGCTGCCCATTGTGTAGGGGGGATGTTATTGGATGGATTGTTATCAGTGAGGCTCGTCTGCATCTTAACCAGAAGAAAAGATGCTGCGAAGAGGATTGTTGCTCATTTGTTGGAAACTTCAATGAACTTCAGAAGCACACACAACAAAAGCATCCAGATTCACACCCTTCAGAAATTGATCCTGCTAGGCAAATTGATTGGGAGAACCTCCAGCAATCTTCTGATATTGTCGATGTCCTGAGCACAATTCATGCACAAGTTCCTAATGGAATTGTTCTGGGAGATTATGTCATTGAGTATGGGGATGATGAAACTGGAGAAGAATATGAGGTTTTCCGGCGGGTCAGACGGAACTGGTGGTCTTGTATGTTTTTCAGGGCATTCTCTAGATCTTCAAGAAGACGAAGAAGAGCAAGAAGAGGCAATGAAAGGAGGAATAGTAATCAGGCACATCTGGAGAATTTTAACCTTGAGGTTCCCACACAATCTGTTGACTTGAGAGAAATCAGAATTGATGAAATTGATGATGAATACATAGTCACAGGAGCCATACGTAGTATTGCAACACCTGGAAGAATGGCCAGTTTCCATTACAGGTCTGTACAAACCGTCCACGTTTAATTTCCCCCATTAATGGTAGCTATATTTATCAGTTTTGTAAGAACAAAGAACCTCATGCTCCTAAAATGTTCACATGTACACAAAAGCCACATGCTAGTCCAATGAAAAGCATTCAGGTTGTAGAGAATGTAGAATACAAACAGGCTGAACTTTTTATGTACTTACTTTTATAATACCTACTTGAGCTGGGGTGTTATGCATATAAATACCGCATTTTACATTTCTTACTCTTGGACATGTTCCCTGCCCTCCTCTTGATACAGTATGCATAGTGAGAGAATCCTCGAGGTAGCTCTACCTTTTGTCCTATCTATTGCATATTTATGAGCTTGCTGTTAGAGAACTATGATATGTTTAGGTGAGGCTAGCAAAGTTTCAGGTGAGAATCTTTATAGTCTGAGAAATGGGTGTGCAGTGCAAAACTGAAAACCTAACCTGAGGCTACCTACTCTGGAATTTTGATTTCATCCCTGTGAAAACAATTTAGGACTGCCTTCTAAATTCAGCATGGGCCATCGATAATATAGTTCATATTTCATTTAAAATTTTAAAGCATGACTTATATCCTTTAGACCTTTACTTGTTTCGATACTGACTCTACTTGATATATGACACGCTTTCTTGATGGATCCAGGGATACAAGATATGGACGGTAATGGGCGTACTTGTGGGACTAGGACCAGCTGTTAAAAAGGAAGCATAGCCTTGATGTGTGATGCTGCAATCATCAGAACCATTGTACCTCCGCTCGATTACACTTCTTTTCCACCTCTCGTTGCTAGGTGCTGCCCCAGCCCAAACTTGCTGTGCATATAAATTAGCAACATAACGCTTCCTGTGCATGTCTCCAGCACCCATCTCCGCTGCGATGTTGGTGAAAACTCGTTTTTTGGAGAATGCTGCTCGGATGCAGCAAGCTTTCATAGCACATGCCCGAAACAGATCCCGTTCGTTCCAGTGGTTTGCTTGGAGTCGACTTTGTTTGGACGAGTTAGGCAATCGCACTTGTCAGTTGTGCAATACAAATATGGCAGTTGTTAGCTCACAGAGCTGAGGACGTTTCGTACAATTGTCTGGAAAGATACAGGTGTATTGCGAACCTGTGCTATCTACTGAAGAGAGGTTGTGCTTTAGTTTGCGGTGATAGCGTTTCTTGATGAGCCCAAAGTCGCATATCTTCACAAAAGATTCGGCTATACAACGTTGTACTATTTTCCCTAACATAATGCATGTCAGAAGATTATGAGAATACATAGATTTGGTACTCATTTCACAAGAGTAGCTTATGAATTATACTTATCTGGTAAAGGACCAAACAAACAAGAAGAAAAAAAAAAAAAGAACATGTCACTACCCCTCGGCTGCATAAAGCAAGCAACCCCAAATGTAGGTTTGATCTACTTGAGGCCAACCACCCCTTCCAATTAAATATACAAGTAGTTGCCAAAAGATCCAGTATAGTCGTCCGGTGTTCCAGTCTTGCCAAGCTTCCGTCCACATGAATACCCACAATTGTTTCTCTCGAGGATGCTTGCTGAGGCAAACAATGAAATTGGAACCTTAAACTGAGCTGCTAGCCAAGGAAAGTTCGTGTATTTCCGTTAGCATCCACTCTTCTCCCGTTTGTCCTCCAAGCACTATTGCTTTGGTTCCTCCAACAACACAGGTGCTGTGGCCCCAGGCAAACCGTGGGGGTCGCCCAGGAACATTCAGTATCCTCCAGGTAGGTTTTTCTTCAGTTGGATCCAAGAGATACAGCTGTGACGCTGAGTGAAGACCTGCCACTGATCCGCCAAATATCAAAACTCTACCCCCTGGCAAGCTCACAGCAACATGATCAAGGCGAGGAGGTGGGCCAGCTCCGGCTGGATTTCCTGCCCCAGGCATTCCGCTACCAGTGAGGCACCGCCAGCAGGGTTCCTCTTCACTCAAGTCCATTGTGAACACATCACTTGACCGGAGTCGCAGAGGACCACTCTTAGCCAGACCACCAAACATCAAAATTTTCCTGCCGCCGTAGACAGACGTTGAGTGGCCCAATCTTGAAGGTGGTGTCCAAGATGCAGGTACCTCCCTCCACACGGGTTTTTCCATTGTTACGTCAAGAAGATATGTATCACTGAGTAGTACGCCTGAGTCTGCACAGCCACCAGAAACAACCAGCTTTGTCCCATCTAAAGTACAGGAGCTGTGCCATGAACGTGGAACCGGAGGTGCAACTCCAGGAATCTCACGCCATGTTGGGTGTTTTGCATCCAAATCCAACATGAACACATCATTAAGTAGCCCCTGCCTTCCACAACCACCAAACACAACTAACAGAGATCCATTTAGGCATGATAGGGTATGGCCCCAGCGGCCAGGAGGAGCTGAGCTTACATTGACATGCCTCCATTCTGGATTGCTGGCATTCAAATCCAATACAAATGTGTCATTCATTGGTTGCATGTTAACACCTTCCCCGCCAAAGAGAACAACACGATTCCCTACAGCACAGGCACTGAAGTTGCATCGAGATGGCTCCACTGCACCTCCAACTGTCAACTTCCTCCAGGCAACAGCTTCAAGGGTGGTCAGTTCTCTTGCCAACCGGCCCCAGCCCAATCTTTTTGCAGCAGGCACAGTCTCAAGAGCTCGAGTAGTCTCACTACCCCATGCATTCTGGCAAACCATTCTCCAAAGATCTTCATTTCTTGTCAAGACATACAATTGCCTACACACAGAGCTCACAGACGCTATATCTCTTGGTGACAATCTTGACAGGATACTTTGGCAGAGTACTTCATCAGTCAACTGGAAGAGGCTAGAGTATTCTCGGCAGAAGTTACTTTGCCCTGGACCCATGGATATGGGCCGGAAAAAGTTGTCTGGAGTAAATCTTGTAGATCTCACAGATTCCTTTGTCATTGAGCCAGGCAATGGCCCCAAATCAACATTAGCATTGGTGAAGAACTGAATGCCCATGTAATGAGTAATTGTTTCATCATCTCCATATATAGGGGTTAGATGTAACTTGTTCATCAATGGGGAACCATCTTTCCTGAAATTTAGCAAATTACCACGGAATTCAGCACCATTGTCTATGCATCTGCGAATCTCAGAAACCACTGCAGCATCAACCAGGGGGTGTCTCCTTTGAGCAAAAGGCCCTCTACATTGCAGGAACCGGCTGAAACGCGGGGGAAAACAGCAGTGCATAAGAATGTCAAGAAAGTTAAGCAATAAATATTTGTTCACAAAAGAACATCTTGCGCGATTAGAAAAAAGAAATTGCCGAAAAAATAATAATGTGAACCACACTTGCAGAAAGGACATACTACTTTCAGTTTGCATTGAAATTGGTGAGTGCCATTTCTTATTGCATTTGAGCATAAATTAAGCCTACCAGGAAATTCATAATATTGTAAAACCCCTCAGATCCCCACCCACAAAAGCATAATGGAATGTCATGTTAGCTCAGAAGTTTCCATGATGCTTATACATGTTTTGATAATGTAAAAAGAATATGTAACAGCAATGTTTGTTCCATAACTTTTTGCTGATGCAGTGATGCCTACAAAATTCGAACACCTCATATGTAAAAAATGCGAAAGTGACACATTTGTTTTCATACGGGTGGCATAGAGTATAAATATGAAATATCTTTGACAAGTTTTTGAATTAATAAGAAACTAAATATGCATAGTTGGGATGAGCAGTGAGTGTGTGACAGAGCATTTGAAACCTTGTTTTCACAACTTAAACTTCACTATTTATTTGCTAGGTTAACAAGCTTTTTTAAAAAATAATTTATATGACAATAAACCAGACGAGGTAAAACACTTTACTAGTTTAGCTAATACGCGTCCCCAAAATTGCATAGGCGTATCACATAAGATCGAAGATTTAAGGCATGCACTCATTTCTATGACCAAATTTTGTAAACTTAGAAGTTAGACCAACAACTGTTCCAGTGTTATATTTGTCCATCACACAGAACTTACCATTTGATTTGCCATTTTGCCTTAACGTACCTTAACAATCAAAGTTCTATAATTGATACTCCCTCCATCCCAAAATATATCAAGTTTTAGGCTTGGGCACGTGTATTAAGGAGAAGAGTAATAAGATCATACTACCCTCCTTGGAGTGGGCGAGTGTGGGCCAAGGCCAAAGAGTGGTTAGGTGAAGTAATGAGCAATCAAGTCCAAGAGTAGTATGGGTACTTTGGACTTTGGAGGTAAAAATTATCTTTTACAACTTACAAGTACTAGGTTGCTATATTTGAGACAAATTTTAAACTCTAAAACTTGCTACATTCTGAGACGGAGGGAGTACATGATATTAATATGTTTCAGTAAAAAGCATGTACCAAAATATAATATAGAAGGACATACAAAAAGCAAAGTAGGAACATATATATATATATATATATATATGTAAAGAGTAGCATTAATTCATTATATGTTCATTGATAAGTGTGTCCCTCAATATCGTTGGATGTTCCTACATCATATGAGCATTAGAGATCTCTAAATAGTAAATATGTGGTTATGCTTCTGAAGAAAATAAATATTTTCAAAACCTGAGATGTTGACACAAAAAGGAACATTTCTGTAACATCATGATATGTCACAGTTTTATCATTTTCCTACTTCCACATATATCCTACTTTGGGAGGCTACAATATGACAATATCTGTTTCCACGTGATAGTTTTCTTTGTTTTCCCTTTTTGTGTTAAGTGTTAATGAGTATCTATCTATGTGCCTATGTGGGTCTTTTCTTTCATGCTAACTACCTTGAATTCTTGAAATAACTTTTAATAACCTCTACCAGCTCATCATCTCCACAAAACAGTTGAAGAATGTAAAAGTCAGGCTTCTAGCTAACAATCGACAGTTCACTCATCAAATTTACAGGGATCCCCTGGATAGGACACAAAAGTTTGATTGAAGATACTCCATTAACAGATCAGTTCCATCATTTTCTTTCCCTAGATGTCATTTCATGGTGTACATAGCCTAAGTTCTAACTACCAGGTACCAGTGACTATTAATCTGTAAGTACCTAAGTATACCACATCACAAGTAATGCTCTAAAAGGCTCTAGCCTAGACCGCCTAGGACCCTCCTTCCTAGACCATCTAGCCAAACTATCTGGTCTACGCTGCCATCTAGACTAGTGCCTAGCTACCTAGGACCACCTAATCACCGATTAGACGCACCTAGCACCTTGTTTTAAAGGAAAACCTAGCAACTTAGTGAACACTGAGCATAAGACAACAAAATATAAATGTGTGCTAACAAATGAGCTTAGATCAAAATCAAATCGACATACTAGAGGAAAATTGGAGTCACATACTCACATATTCTATGGTAAATTATAAATAAAACTCCTGAACCAAGCAACACAACTCAAGCATCATGGCCTCAAAACTAGCATGACCCTATGATGCGGTTCCCTAGTACTAATATAGAGTGAACATAACCTCAAGAATTAGTTGTAGCTCACAATTTTCAGTTCATCGGTTAATCCAAAGCAGGATGAAAAACATCATGACACTCCACAGCATTGAGTGCTAACTTCTATGTTATCTGGTGCATTAGTACCATATAGGTACCTGTAAACTATACTAGTGTCTACTGTCTAGTGGAGTAGTGGAGAACTTATTTATGAATTTTAATAGACAAAGAGAACACAAATGATCTTATGATCATTAGGAATCTTAAACATGACGAAAGGACCACACTGCTTGCCATTTCACTCAGAGGGCAAGGTTTCTAACCGCAAATCAATCACTTGTATTGCTGAAAATCATGCTCATGGCGTAGCAGGACGATACATGTTGCAAATTTTACTCGATCATAAGTGGCACTAATTCTGACGCCCAAATCAAATAAGATGAACCAAAACGAAACGTGCCATTGATAAGCACCAACCAGTTCCTGCCGAGCACCTCCTCGGCGCGGTATCCCGTGGCCTCCTCGAAGCCGCGGTTGACGTAGATGATGGGGCAGTCAGGCTCGAGCGCGTCGGTGACGACGAGCCCGCAGGGCCCCGACGCACGCAGCATCCCTTCAATCGCGAACGTGAACATCCCTCCGCCGCCTTCCTCCCCACCGCTACCAGCTTCCCCCATACCCTCCTCCTCTTCCTCCTCCTCCTCCTCCTCCTCCTCTTCTTCCTCTTCCTCTTCCTCACCGGCGCCGATGCTGCCGGCGCCATCCGACTCGCTGTCCCACTCCATGGCGTGGCCCGAAACCCTAGCTCCGGATCCGAGCTCCCCCGCCGCGGCAGCTCATCCCATGGCGGTGCGACAACGCGCGCGCGCGGGGGGCGTGGTGGGATTAGGGTTTGGTGGCTTGGGATTGGATGAGCGTATGAGACGAGGAGACGGGAGGTTCTGTGGGTGACGAGGCGGAAATGGGCGGAGGTGGTGGGTTCGGGCTCGGAGAGGAAGAGGGAAACCCAACGAGTGGACGGGACGGGACAAGGAGCAAGGTCGCCGACTCGCCGTGGCCGCTACCGACCTTGCCGTGCACTGGATCCCTCCAGTTGAATGCATCCACGCCGTCCTTCTCGGTCGGTGGGGTACGTGGACGGTGCAGATCTGTGGCTTTGGTTCACCGAATGTTTGGTGGCTTACTCGGAATATTTAATGATTTATCACTCTTAAAAATGGGTTTCGAATATTTTAGATCTTGTCTCGGACGACAAGTTCAACCCTAGAGATGTGATTAAATGAATAAAAAGAACTCATTCATACACTCACGTCTTTAATAGATAATAGAATCAGCTCATCACATAAAATTGGAGGTTATGCAATCAATCTAAGAGCATCTCTATTGTATATGTTATTTTTAACTTGCTATTAATAGCAATAGCAAGTCTCCCTATTCAAGTTGACTCGCTATTTTGCTATTCACTCAAATACATTTGCTAAATATGACTCCCTATTTGAATATAGTTATATTTTATCAAATTATATACATGTAAAGAAAATAAAAGCAATTAAACAAGTTTAACACTCAATGTAATAAAAAGTTTAGTTGGCTTACTAGATATAGCAAGTGTGGAGAGAAAAATAGCAAGTCTCATAAAATAATAAATCAAATAACAGATAGATATATTTTAAATAATACCTATTATTTTAAAGGATAGCAAGTACGATGGTAAATACAACGGATATGTTCTCGTCTCGCAGCCTCAAGACTATGACATCTGCTCCACCAGCTCACTGACCAGGTGATGGCTGATGCCCACCGGAACGGAACGTCGTGGCCGGGTGTGCTGCACAACAATTTGCCTTTGACATGCGTCGTAAAATAACATATCGCAAAGCCTGCTTTTTTTTTTGGTTCATGAAGCTTTTCATAGAAAGGCCCTATAGCACGAATAATGCTTCAATGGTTTGCATCATCGCGTACGTGCACGATGATGTGTAAGGAGGCCCAAAAACAATCACGACTAGCTACACATGCCAAAAGATTGGGGTCTGGCGCCCGAACTGACTATTAATCTATTATGCCGTGCAGTACGATTCGCGGTTTCATATTTCATTTTGTGCAGAGTTTATCAAACCAATGTGATTTCATATATTGTCTCTCTTTAAGGAACAGCCGAACAGACACACTTCGCTTGTATTGTATTGTATTGTATTGTATTGCACCATCTGGGGTGAAGGGAGAAGCTGCTATTTGTTTCATGTTTAATTCAGAGTATCCATCCCAGAAACTACTTCAGAAAGGATGCAAATTGGTGCAGTTTTTAAAACATATCACATTTAAACATACTTTTGGCCAAGAAAGAAGAAGAAGAAAGAGTTCATCTGAATACGTACATAGTAGCATGTAGGAGTATGTGTCTGAATTTGAATACTGACACGACTCGCTGATACTACAGCAGCAGGCAGCAGGCAGCAGATGGAACTCGGGGAAGCCACGGATTAAATAGCTTTCAGGATTTTTTTTTCATCACTGCATGCGTTTTGTAATTCACCATGCATCTCTTGGATCATGGCGCCTCGCCGTGCCCGAGATCCAGAATCGGCGGCTGCAGGTACCTCCCATGGTAGACGAGCCTGGACATGGCCCGGTACGCCGCCTGCGTCATGTGTATCCCGTCCCAGCTCACGTACTTGCCCGGCTCCGCGCACGCCGCCGTCCCCGCCGCGCCGCACATCCTCCTCCGGTCGTAGTTGTACTCGCCGCCGGCGCCGCAGCACGCCTTGCGCGCGCTGCTCGCATCGAAGCCTGAGAGGCGTTCATGTGAGAGAGATCACGGGCGGCGTACGTGTGTGGTGGTCAATTATCCGCACACGGACGAGCGTTATTACCGAGCGACTCGGCGGCGCTGAGGAGGCTGAGGAAGGAGTTGAAGTAGTCGGCGTAGGCGACGGACGCGGCGGGGTACGACGGCCGCAGCTCGTCGGCGATGGCGCGCTGGAGCCTCGCGTTGTGCTTGGCGGCGAAGAGGTTGAGCTCCTTCAGGCATCCCATGGAGTCGTAATCCGCCGGCTCAGATGAGCTCTTCGTTGTCAGGTAGCTCGGGATGCAGCCGATGGGGAAGTTGCCCGGGATGATCACTCTGTTCGCGCCCATGTCAAGCACTTCCTATCAACAGTGATGCACCAATACTTCATCTTATTATCTTCGGCTTAATTACAGTTCACTAATGTCAATTTATGTATGTTTTAACTAAGAAGATGTCTGATACTCCCTCTAATTCCTTGTGCTCCCTCAGGCCTATAATACGGGCCTATAATATTGCAACTTAGGATCCAATTTACACGCGAACAATATGATATTATCTAGATTCATTATATTGTGAAATGTCAAATCTTATCTTAATTTATAATATTACGAGACGGAGGGAGTATATATTTTTTAAACTTGTATACAATAATTAATAAATCAATTTAAATGGCTATGTTATATTTTGGAATTTTTTTGTTTATTTGTAAGGGGATAGGTTTATTTAACAAATGCAAATACGGAAGAAAAGATAGAAAATAACTAAAAGTTATAAAATGGTTTATATTTATACAAAAATGGAGAAAACTAAAACATTTTTTATAAGGAAAATGTTATGCTACCGTAGAATCAACATTGAATTTTAAGTGTGTAACTTAAATTACCAAATTGCGTGGCACATGCAAGTATGCGAATTTTTTTAAAAGAAAATTTTAAATTTGTATAGCGATTTTGAAAAATTGCAGAAATAAGTATTGGTCGGCACTTGAAGTGTCGACTGGATGTCACGTCAGCTCCAGTCGACACTTGAAGGGCCGTCTGATAGGAGGGTGGTATCCAGTCGGCATTTGAAGTACCGACTGGAGCTGATGTGGCACCAGTCGGTACTTCAAGTACTGATCGGTACCTATTTTGTAATTCTTCAAAATCACCGCACAGATTTGAAAATTTATTTTAAAAACATATTATTTCGGGAAAAATCCCAAGTATGCAACAGACAGCATAGACAGCATGCATATTTTATTTTAGTTAATTAAATATAATCAAGGGTCAAGATTGATTTGAGATCTTAAAGAGGTATCAGAAGGAGTACTTGCATACCTTAGCAGCGTCTACGATGGTCTGAACCACACCTGGGATTAGCTTCTCTACTTGGTTAACATTTCTATTCCCAAACAGGGCGTAGTTGTAATCGTTCCCTCCAATCTCACCAACCAAAACTAGAGAAGATTGGAGCCTCTTGCGTACATCTGCAACCACAGATGACACGCATGCAAATCTTGTCAAACATGGCACAAATATATAACATTTTCTTGAGCGAGTTTGAGGGGAATTAATTGCCTTCGTCAGAGGCGAAGCTGGACTTCATGAAGTCCTTGAACCACCGAAGCTGCACGTTGAGGGAGCTACCGGAGAACGGCATGAAGAAGCTCCGGTTGAACTGATCGGCAGCGTCCATGGCGGTGGCTGTGGCTCCAGCGACGGCGAAGTTTACTCCGTGGTCGAAGCTTTTGTTCTTGCCTAGGTAAGGGTTCAGAAATGGAAGGCCCAGGCCTTGAGCTGCATCCACACACTTCAGAATCAATGTCTCGAACTATAAGTGACACCGAAGCTTTTGTTTTGAGATGCATTAACTAGTAGACGATTTGAGATCCTTCGACGTCAAGAAAATCCATTAGAGAGCAATAATCAGTGGATCACACCCGTCAAGACTAGTGTCACAGTTCAGAAGCAACTGCATTTACTCGGAACTAGCACGACTGCATGACACATTCCAGACTTGAGAGTTCAGAAAGACGAGAATTCAGTCAGTAACGAACTGTGCAATGCATCACCTAGGAAGTCGATCATGAGGAGGCCATCGGAGCAGCGTCCAGTGGGGTACCCAAACGTGACGCCGTATGGGAGGTGCTTGATGGTCTCAAACATGCCAGGAGGCGCCTCCTTGATCAGATTCCCCGTGTCAGTGATGGAGTCACCGAGGCTATAGACCGCTATTACATCACGGCTGCTACCAGCAGCATCAGATCGCCCATGACAGCAACAAAGCTGAGAAGCTGCCACTGAGAGAGCAAAGAAAGCGGCAGCGCAAGCCATGCAATGCAGGCGGCTGCTGCACAAGTGCAGAGTTGATCAGTGAACTAAACGGCTTGAAACGAGATGCGTCGATCGACTGACGGGGAGTTCATGCTTGGCCAGTGCCAGTTTTATATGCAGAGATCTATCCGGGGGTGATCTGGGGTGGGGTGGCACTTTGCCAGTTCGCCACACGCACGCTCGCACCACCACAGGTTCTGATTTCTGAGAGTGTAGGGACGAGTGATGTTGTTTTTGTTCAGTTTTTTTAACTAGCTTATCGATTACAAAGTTGACAACTAAACTAAATAAATACCATACGAAATCAAAATCAACTTTTTCAACGGTATGAGCTTCAGGACAAAGTGAAGGTTCTATATCATATTCATAATTTTGTGGTTTGCAATGTTTGATCTTTTTGATAATATATATAACCTTATTGTATTCTTTGTTAACTGAGGTATGAAATCGCCGTCTGTTATTGTATTGTTACACTTCATGAAATCGCTCTAACACATATCCATAACTGTTTTAACTAAACAACTTTATTTTTTCATAGCTTAAACTATTTTGTAAAAATATACACCTCAAGCAAAAATTATACTTTGGTCTCCAAGACACGTTTGGCTGCGTTTGTGGAAGCTTTTTCTGGGGCCTTTTGAGCTCCATGCTTTTGTCACCTTGTCACCGAAAGCATTCGTGTCACGGAATATGATCATGCCCGAGATTGTAGGGCCTCCTTTTGACGGTAATGTTGACCACAGAAAAAATACTTCATGAAGAACTAACAGCACAATGAAATCCAGTTTAGTTTGTTTCTTATGAAATTAAGGAAGGCATTTGTGATGGTTAAAA
Source organism: Zizania palustris (assembly GCA_019279435.1). Taxonomy (NCBI): domain Eukaryota; kingdom Viridiplantae; phylum Streptophyta; class Magnoliopsida; order Poales; family Poaceae; genus Zizania; species Zizania palustris. Next base: position 52,272,975 of record JAAALK010000283.1, on the reverse strand, counting down.
AGGTTCTGGGCAGGTTGCAACTATGTTGGACACTACATCTATCCAACCAAAGTGATAGCAATGCTAAGTTGATCAACGTCTTTTTTTTCTTCAAATCTTACATGATTCAGATTTCAGAAATGTGTTGCAACTGAATGTAGTTAGTTACACAATAGTGCATCTCTTTCTTGGGAAAGGAAGTGATTTCTGATGGTCCAGGTTCTTGGCAGCTGGTTGCAACTATCTTGGACAGTACTGTAGATTTGTCCAACCATAGAGTTAGAAATGCCAAGTTGATTGACGTCTTTTTTTACCTTAATTACATGATACAGCAAAATACTGCAAATGAATGCACCTTATTACACGCAACTATATGTATATCTGAGAAGATCCAGAAAAATTCTGGTCATTGATAGGTACCCTTTGATATGGTCGGCTACTTGGGAGGTGAATAATTGACATAGTACATTAGTACTGTCTCTGAAGTGAAGTTAGTGGCTGTGTATATTTGGCCACAAAATGCGACTAACACGTAAAGAAGATTGTGTGATCAGGGAACACTTGAGCATAAACGGCAGCAAACAACAGATTCTATATCACTCGAGATTTCCAGCATGCATGCAGGAGATCGAGTCGAGATTCGAGAAGAAAGGAAAAACGAACTAGGAGTTCCGAGAAGAAGAAGACATTGGTGAGCGACAAAACATGTCAATTTTACAGAATCAGAAACCACGCTTCTGTGCTGTCCATTTGCTTGCATCGGAGAAGGCAAGTTCGGTTTGGTGCCAAAGACAATCCTGAATACTGCTGGGATTCGCAAAACTGGAAGAAAAATGAACCTAGATTCTTGGACGGAAGCGCTATTCTACATCACATGTGTAAAATAGTTATTCTACACCGATTACGTTCAGTAGTAGATTTTCTCAGTAGAATAATAATTGATTACTATTTTTTTCAGTAATAGATTTTTCGGTAAAATAGCTATTCTACACCCGTGGTATAGGATAACATTTATATATATATATATATATATATAGGGTTCATTGTTTTCTGCGTTGTTAGATTTCGGTAGAGTGAGTTATCTATATAGTGTGTTGTCCGGACAAACTTTACTAAAATTTATCGTTGCCAAAATTTAGCTTGATTAGGCCTGAGTAGGGTTTGTTTAATAGAACTCTAAATATAAAATGGATATAGAGTTATGTAGTTAGAATAAGGTAGCCTTATTACACTTTTTATGTTTTTTTGGAGCATATCTATTTGCTTCACTCTTAAATTTTTTGATAATATATGGTTTGTTTATTAGAGCTCTAATTTGAAATGGATCACGAGTTGCGAAGCTAGAGAAAGATAAGTCACTCTTCCTATGCATTTTTCGAAGCAGATTCATCAGCTCCACTCTTAAAATAAATAGTAATGTTTGGTTCATCACCAGTTCTATCAAACAATGATCTAGAAGCTAAAGTTGTGTCAAAATATCCATATTAACATTTGGTTTTATTCTAAACTCTAAGACCCGGTTTGAATCTTAGGTATTGAAAGAATTAGAATCAATTACATTACAGACTCTATAAAACATTGAATTGTGTGGAATTCAATTGAAATTCAATATTTATGTTTGAACATTCCATAGAATTAAAATATAAGAACTAATTCTAAAACTTTTTTAGATGATCAAACCATGGAATCAATTCCATTATTATGAGAAAAACATCACCATCTCTATATAAGTCTATCTAAAACTAAGGAGATGTAAGGATTCCGACCATTTTTTTATTGAAGATGAATTATACTGAACTATGAACTCTAGATATCATTTCATAATTCTAATTCTAAAATGACTCAAAGAATTCATCCCATGTAACTGAATTTCAATTCTTTATGAACTCAAAAAAATGATAATTTGCTACTTTCAAGATGTGCACTTTGATTATGATGCTACTTTTGAGACTGACATGCAAGGAGTCAATAACAGTGTGTACAGATGACAAATTACTTCTTGTCTTGGAAATGACAAATTCTCGAATATCTCGACGAACTCAATATCTATAATCTAAACTGAAACCGAGGGCCCTGCAGACTGGGCTGAAAGCGAAATTGTGGACTTGAGGCCCAGTTTGTGTGTCAGCCCAATAAATGGATTAGGCTTGTGCACATGTTTACCCAGGCCGCAGTGGAGATGGGCCGGTGAAGCGGCTGCTGCTGCTCCCGCGTTGCATCGTTTCGTGACCTCGCGCGACGTTTCCCGCGACTCGCCCTCGTCCTCGTCCCCATGACGCCGCGCTTCAACTCGCGCCGTCCCGCGCTCCCGCGGCCGTGACGCCGGCGGCATGGTGCACCTCGCCCCGCGACCCACGCCGGCGTGGCTCCACGCCCAGCCGCCCCGTCTTCCAGCCGCGCTGCCACTCCCCCTCCTCCCGGTCCCGGCGCTCGCCTCGTTCCTCCTCGCGGCCGTCTCCTCCTCGCCCTCCCTCCCCCACCTCCGCCACCTGCACGCGCTCCTCGTGCGCCTGCCCCTCCCGGTTGCCTCACTCCCCTTCCTCCTCTCTCGCCTCCTCCGCCGCCTCGCCGCTCTCCCTCCCCCGCATGCGCCGCTGCCCTACGCGTTCAGCGTCTTCGCCGCCGTCTCTCCCCCAGACCCATTTCTCGCGGTCGCACTCCTCCGCTTCGCCTTTATCACACAGCCACCGTTGAATCCCTTCCGACTCTTCTCCCACCTCCGCGACGCGCACGGCGCCGACCTCCCGTTTCTCCCGTTCGTTTTCTCCACGCTCGCCAAGTCTGCCGCAGCCTCTCACTCCCTCCCTGCTGCCGCAGCCGCCCACGCGGTCTCAATCTTCGTCGGTGGGTTTGATCGGCACCGATTTGTCGAGAACTCGCTGATTGGTGCTTATGTTGCATGTGGTGATGTGGGAGCTGCACGCAAGGTGTTTGATGAAATGGTGGTAAAGGATGCCATTTCCTGGACAAGTATTGTGGTCGCCTATTCCAGGATCGGGGATATGCGATCAGCAGAGGATGTGTTTTGGCGTTGCCCTGTGAAGGATATGGTGGCATGGACAGCAATGGTGACTGGCTATGCACAGAATGCTATGCCAGTGAAGGCATTGGAAGTGTTTGATAGGATGGCAGCACTAGGCATGGCCATTGATGAGGTTTCATTGACAGGTGCAATCTCAGCTTGTTCTCAGCTTGGTGCGGTCAGGCGTGCCACCTGGATTCAGGAGATTGCAGAGAGGTCTGGTTTTGGGAAGAACGTCGTTGTTGGGTCAGGGTTGGTAGATATGTATGCCAAGTGTGGTCTCATTGATGAAGCGTGCCAGGTTTTTGATGGGATGCAGGAAAAGAACGTGTACACATATAGCTCAATGATCGCTGGTCTCGCATCACATGGGAGGGCTAGCGAGGCGATTGCTTTGTTCAAGGAGATGGTTAGTAGAGAAAATGTGGAACCAAACCATGTTACCTTTATTGGGGTACTGACAGCTTGTAGCCATGCAGGGTTGGTGGGAGAAGGTCAGAACTACTTTGCACAGATGAAGGATAAATATGGGGTTTTGCCATCTGCAGATCATTATACCTGTATGGTTGATTTACTTGGCCGGGCTGGATTGGTGGATGAAGCCCTTGATCTCGTGAGATCAATGACCGTGAAGCCTCATGGTGGTGTCTGGGGAGCACTGCTTGGAGCTTGCCGGATTCATGGGAAAAGTGAAATAGCTAAGGTTGCAGCTGAACATCTTTTTAAACTCGAGCCAGAGGGCATAGGAAACTATGTGTTATTATCAAATATACTCGCTTCAGCAGGAAAATGGGATGAAGTGTCAAAGGTTAGGAAACTGATGAGAAACCAGAGGCTGAAAAAGGATCCTGCGGTTAGCTGGTTTGAAGGCAGAGATGGTTTGGTCCACCAGTTTTATGCTGGTGATAATGCTCACCCAAAGGCACATGAAATAAAGAAGGAATTGTTGGCGTTAGTGGAAAAACTAAAGCTTTCAGGTTATGTTCCCATTTTGAGTTCAGTTGTTTATAATGTGAATGATGAAGAGAAAGAAAGGCTGTTAATGGGTCATAGTGAGAAGCTTGCTCTGTCGTTTGGATTGCTTACACTTGGATCAGGATGCACAATAAGGATCATAAAGAATCTAAGGATCTGTGATGATTGCCATTTGTTTATACAGTTGGTGTCCAGAGTTGTGTCTGTTGAGATTATAGTCAGGGACAATATGAGATTCCATCATTTCAAAGATGGAGAATGCTCATGTGGAGGATTTTGGTGAAAGCAGACTTTTATATCAAAATGGCAGAATAGGGATCTTAATATTAATGATACTTGGACTAGATTGTCCATTTGACCTGTTTCATGAACATCCTCCACTTGATTCTGAATAGCAGGGCAATAACACTTAAGAATGCAGCTTGTGGATTCAGAGCAGTTAATGGCACATCCAAAGTATGTCGAAGTATCACATAATGCGGTTGTTGTCAGAAATATTTGAGACTTCGGGTAGTAAAGAACTTGGATCTTGTTATTTGTCAGTGGAGCTGTTTGATCACAACAAAATCATATTCATTTTGAAGAATGTTATTTGAGTACATGCATAAGCAGAAAACAAGAGAAATGTAAAGAAGAAATCACCAATCATGGCAGATTAGTCAGAGCTCTTTCTAGGACATTGATGAATATAACTACTGTGACAGGAAGACTGAGGTCTGGAACTCATTTGCTCTTTCAAATTTGTTACTTCCTCAGTAAACTTTTTTCTCTTCCCGTCTGAATTAAAAGGAGGACAAACAAGAACTGAATTGCTGGTAATTCTTATTTTGGCATTTCATTAATGTTCTCCCAGCAAATCCTAGTGCTGAACTGCTGATAAGCTCTAGGTTTTGCAGGTAACTCATGATTGAAGTACAATTCTGATCAAAACTTTGAGGCTAGATTTCAATGATGTAGGATTTTCTGCGGTATATCTTGACGCTATTGCATTCCATTGCTAGCACTAGGAGGCTTCTGCTTTACCAGTTTCTTTGCTTCTTACACCATCCAACTAACTGTTCTAGAATACCAGTTTGTTGTCATCGATGCTGACCAGAAGGATTTCTTTCCCTGCTTCCTGAGAAGAGCCACTGTGGTGCTTCTGTTGCATGTGAACTGGGGCCAATTGTTAGTTTGAGGTCAAGATCACTCTCTACGGAAGCACTCCAATTTTCAGCTCCAGCTGACCTACTGCTTTCTTGTCTAACTTCTTGTGTTCTTGAGGTTTCTTCAGTGAGTAAGTTTAGGCATGTTGCTGGTTTGCATTCTTGAAGAAATGAATGCTCATGTATTTGCCCTGGAGCAGAGTGTTGTGCACCACTGAGATGAGCAGATTGACTTGTCTCTGATGTAGAGGGGCTATTCCTGAGGTTTGACAGGGGCCCTTGCACCATTTCTTGATTTTGTTCTGTCCTTGATTGAAGCATGTGCTTCTCTCCTCCTAGTTCAGCCATCAATGCTTTTTGTATATGATATAGCCGATGCAGTTCATGAACCTGATGCAGCAGACAACATAAGATGTGGAGGTTTAATGTGATGTAATATTGGAATGAGAGAATGACAATGCATATGCATAATAGTTCGTTGATAACTCTTCAGATGGTCTAAAGGGTGACGAGTCTGTAAGTGTGTGTGATGGATGTGTTTGGGAGAGGTTCCTTTGACCCCTATTGTGTACTGTACTTTATTTTCTCTTCTTAATGAAATTACATGCAGCTCTCCTGTGCATTCGAGAAAAAGATAACTCTTCAGATGAAGTTTTATGCAGCATTAAGAATTGAACTAATTATAATATGGAGCTGGAATGCCCCATTGTCTCCCATGTATCATTGTTCTCTACTATTGCAATGAAATTAGGAGCTCTCTTGCTATTCGTGGGAAAAAAGAAGATGGACGACCTGTTGCTTTTCTCATTGATGGCTGCAAAATGCAAAAGTCTCGAGACCTTTTCAGGTATTTGAACTTTGATTTCCTTACCTATAATTTTATCTTTCTTGCGCTACATGGATATTGAGTGATCTGTGTTTTATGCTATGAACAGCAAAGACCTCCTTCCTTGTTACCTGCTGTCTGAAGACCTCATCATGCTCCATGATTGTTCTCCGAACTGATTCCCTGCCGTCTTGTTTGGATTTCTCCATTGGCTCTACCAAGATGAGGTGTAAGACCTTTCGCCAACTAGCTTTCAGCAATACTTTGGCTCGTTTCTGGATAGAATCTTTACTTTTTAACCTTCTAGTGGTTCTTGTTCCCTCTATCTCCAACAAGGCAGAGAGGATTCTGTGAGTACGAAATAAATCAATAGCCATCCCTGAAACAATCAGAGCCATATCGTCTGCAAGGTAAGTTAATTGTCATCTGAAGTGAAACTGCAACTGGAGTTGATTAGATATTTGCAAGGTAATTGCCGTATGTTTGACTGCAGAGTATGGAAGAAAACGACTGACGCTTGTTACTGACTCAAAACAGAACCAAGGAAATTAAGCAAAGGGGAATTCACATGATGATTCACTAACCTGAAAGCTTGCAACTCATGTTCCAGCTGCTTGCCGTGCATTTTCCCTCTCTGTTTACAGGTCATGAACACTGGCAACCTCCATATGTTAGCAAGGGCACAGAATGGGACGAAGGCTGCACAAATCTCTCCTCAGCACCCATTACTCATTTCACAGCTGTGGAAGGCCCTAAATATGGGAGAGTTCTGAGGAAGGCGGTTTGGAGATTGGATGTAGCAGCCAGGCGCTCTTTCTCATGCTTATGAAGCAAACAACATCCCTTTTTAGAAACAGCCGGAGCCAACGGAAAGAAAAGAAAAAGGTAGTAAGCTAGTAATGCTGAAAAGGTCGACAGGCTGTGTGAGGCTAAGCAGGATGCTAGGGCACGAAGGAAAAAGTTCAGAAGCTGAGATCGTTGGCAGGAGGTGGAGTATTTGTTTAACAGTCTCAAGGAAGGATCAGGGAAGTGCAGCGGCCAATCGGAGAGCCAAATCTGGCTGGTTTAATGAAACAAGACAAGGCCAATCTGAAAGCATGTGAAGCAGATATTCCACGCAGGCCTTGCCGGGACTAAAGATCTCAAAGGTTTGAGCTAGGTACTCAACCCTTCTCCCTCCCTCTCTATCTCCCTCTCAGATAAGCTTGGCCACCCATATCTTCACATGTTTGCAGTTTGCAGCAGAGATCTGAAGATACCATGGGCCCATGGCAATGAGTTATCCTAGGCTAGCTGTCCTTCATCGTCGTCGCAATCCCAACTCTGGGATCTGCCCACAGCCTCAGAAAAGTAATTTGCAGTTTAGTTTCCATGTGAGTTGCAAGCCCTTTACTTTGTGTTTCTTTTTTCTAACCTGGACGGCTGGACAGGTTGTTTCTGTGCTGCTTCAGCATGATCCACCTCTCCTGCTCTGCATTACCAAGATTATTGGACGTCTGGATCTCATATTAAGCTCTTGGTAACACCTTAGTCACACCGACACGGTAAACTTATTACGTAAAATCTCTTGTTCTATATTTCATTTGAGTTGACTTGTTTTCTTTGTTGACATTTGAGTTGACTTATTGTGCTAGCTAGGCTGTTATTGTTCGATTGCTTCATGATATGATCTGGTGCCCAGATTCCATGGGAGATCGAGTCTGACATTTTCTGAGTTCCTATACGTCTTTGATCGATCTATGCCTTGATTTCAGCCACACCGCATGAACAATGACAACGTATCTTATGCTCAAAGAGGTATTGTGCTCAAATGCACACATTAAATCTAGGCCAAGGATCTTCCATCCAACGGTGTCCAGCTATTTGCATTTACACCCTCCCATCTCCTCTTTTCCAGTGCAAAAAAAAATCATTGGATAAGAGGAGGTGGGAGGGTGTAAACGCAAATAGCTGGACACCGTTGGATGGAAGATCCTTGGCCTAGATTTAATGTGTGCATTTGAGCACAATACCTCTTTGAGCATAAGATACGTTGCCATGAACAATATCCAATGATTTTTTTTGCACTGGAAAAGAGGAGGTGGGAGGGTGTAAATGCAAATAGCTGGACACCGTTGGATGGAAGATCCTTGGCCTAGATTTAATGTGTGCATTTGAGCACAATACCTCTTTGAGCATAAGATACGTTGCCATGAACAATATCCATAGATAGCTGTTCGTGTTTTGTGAAGAGCCCTTCAGATATGGACGGTAGCAGTACAAATGCTGCCCATCACTCGGCTTTCCGAGATTCTTACGATCAACACCTAAGATTTAACGATGTAGATAGTGCTATTAGGCCATGCTATACTGTTGCTGAAAAGGATTTGACCATCATATTAATTAGGCCATGCTACTCCTACTATAACCTATTCCTTCCTATTCATAAAAAGAAGTCATTTTAGAGTTGTATCATAAATCGTTTTGTATTTTATTGTGTATTTTGGACAACTATATCCTTGATGTAGTATCACTTCTTTCTCGTTTTCCGTGTTATATTTATTTCCGTGTTATATTTAATAGGGGCAAACATGAAAAGTACACACTAATTAATTACTTATTGGTATTTGAAATAATATTCAAAATGGTTTTTTTTTGAACCGGAGGGAGTACATAATTCTCAGGTTTTCTCCACAAAAGAAAGGACTCTGAAAATCAAAATGCCACTGTTGCTGAAAGGGATTTTCACTTGGATATATAGCATGGGTTAACTCTGAACCTATGACGTGTTCGTTTGTTCTTTTTCTTTCTTGAAGCTTATCTTTGTTTAAGTTATACGTTTAGTGCTAATGTATGCATGTATGCTTCATGCTTGGTCGTCCAGTCTCCATGAAAATTAATATTTGCCCTTTTTTTTAATGAATGTACTGTGACCTCATTTCTGCTACATCATATGCGACTATTTGTGCTGTTTGTCAGGTTAGATATCTACAGTTCTTTTTTCCAGGAGCTGTGTTCAATACTTAAATGTTGATGTGTTCTCCTCCATTTATGTGCATCCGGTATCAACATCAACATCAACAAAGCCTTTTAGTCCCAAGCAAGTTGGGGTAGGCTAGAGTTGAAACCCAACAAAAAGTCACCAAAAAGAGAGAGAGAAAGGGGAGGGGGAAAAGCTTTTAAGAGCACTAAAAGGGAAAATGCCTAATCACGGTTCGGACACGTGGATAGCTTCTTTCCAAGCACTTCTATCCAAACACAACTCCTTTGGGATATTTCATTCCTTCAAGTCCCTTTTGATTGCCTCCTCCCATGTCAAGTTTGGTCGCCCTCTACCTCTCTTCACGTTATTGACCCGTCTTATGATACCTCTGTGCACCGGTGCCTCTGGGGGTCTCCGTTGGACATGCCCAAACCATCTCAACCGGTGTTGCATAAGCTTTTCTTCAATTGGCGCTACTCCTAGCCGATCGCGTATGTCATCGTTTCTCACTCGGTCCAATCTTGTGTGCCCACATATCCAACGCAACATACGCATCTCTGTGACACATAGTTGTTGGATATGCCGCCTCTTAGTAGGCCAACACTCAGCCCCATATAACATAGCAGGTCTAATCGCCGTCCTGTAGAACTTGTCTTTCAACTTTTGTGGCACTCTCTTGTCACATAGGACTCCCGATGCTTGACGCCATTTCATTCACACCGCTTTGATCCTATGGCTAACATCTTCATCAATATCACCATCTCTCTGAAGCATCGATCCCAAATAACGGAAGGTGTCCTTATTTGGTACTACTTGATCTCCCAAGCTTACATCTCCATCCGATATCAGACAACCAAATATCTAATTCAGCAAGGAACATCGCAACGTCATGGCCATCCACGTACCACTCAAAGGCAAGCCAGACAGCCAGTAGCACCAACTCACGTATATGTGGATAACTTCGAGGACAATCTAATGGTTGTGGCTGCACTTGTAGACCAGACCTGATATTGGATAGCTCCTTTCAGAGAAGACCAAAGACATCGATGGTATAAGTCGCTTGCTCATAAAAGGTACAAACACCATATGTAGCTTTTACTTCCATATTGATTTTTTAGCATATGCACATATCTAGTAACTCATGAAACATTTTTCTCTCCTGTATATAAGTGTATTCTTGACGCGCATGAGAATTCATAAATGTTTGCTGCTGTGCTGCAGAGAGGGGAATCAAAATGTCGAGAGATCTCCCAAGTAAGGAGGAAGAGCCAAATAAATGCGAGCGACTGTCACTTACTCTCTTCCAAAGGCCGACAGGCTACCTGCCGTTAATCCTTTTCATCGTTGTCTTCATCGATCCAGGGAAGAACTGCAGCCATGTATGCAGATGCACTTGGTGGCCAGTAGCACAAGCAACATCAAACTGGCTGGCTCACAGGGACCACACTGTAGGCATCCAGGTCCACGATTCACACAATTTTGGATATACTGATCAGCTGTTTGGCTTCTAGTTCTTGACATGGGATACTGTGGGTGTTGCATTGTTAAACACATCTATCTACTTACTCATGGAGAGCATCTTTTTGCATGCTTTCCCTGGGTTAAAGTTTGCATCTTTTTCTAGTGGTTTGCATGCAATGAAGCTTGGTGATAAGCACCCTCTTTTTGCCCCCGTGTGGATAGATATAGACTAATCCAGTCCAATCCCATGATAGGTAGGGATTTAGTTCGTTTCATTGTCACTGTCTAAACAAGCTCTAATATAATCTCTGTCTAAACAAGCTCCTTTTGTTCCATTATCTACAAATCTAAACAAGCTTGGTTTGACTGTTCTTGGTGGAGTCCTGGTCCCTGAGTCCAGTATCAGGTGGGTGATATCTCATATCTGTGCATGAGTAGCACTAGTTCTACCACACCAATTAGTGGGAATGAGTTCCATGTTAGATGTGCATATCCATTTTCTCCAAATATGTCTTTTTAGTGCTCTTGTACAGGAGGGAAAATTTTGTCCCCTGTGTTGGAAGAGTATCACCATTTGAGCACCACTCTTTTTACATACTGCGAAATTCTATCGGAATCATTCGTGAATAAATATTTGAGTGCAACGTGAGCACTAAATTGTTCCAGTACAGTTCGCGTATATATATGGGGCTAATACTACCTTCGTTCTAAAAGGATATATTTATAAAAGCGACATGGTTTCTTTTTTCTAGCTATATATTTATAAAAAAACATTGAAAGTGAAATTATTTTTCATAACTTATATACTAATATTATTTCCACATGTCAAGTCATTATACTTTATAATAATATTAATTATTTAAGATTATAATATTTCCCTGCACCTATTATAATAGGTCATGTATTCGATAACTGAGGTAGTCACTAGTTTTTTTAGAAGAATGCTAAGATCCTCTTAGGAAAAAATTAGCAGTCCTAACTATTCCTTGAATTGCTAAATAATCTTGATTTGTTTTCAAATTATAAAACTAAATAGATACGAAATATAGGGATAATTCCTCCAATGCTATTATAATATTCAAAAAATAAAAAATGCCACTCTCCGTCTCCTGGCTGGATGGGCCGGGAATTTGAGGCTCCCAAACTGGCCCTAGTGTGACTAGGTGGTGACTCTCAGTGTGACTAGGGTCCTACCTATCAATGACGTCACGGTGGTATGTTTCTAAACCATAAAAAATATAACGACACATTTTAAACTATCTCTATAATATACTCCCTCCTTCCCATAATATAAGGCCTATAATTTTTTTACAGATACCAAAACACTTGCAATATGAGTTGCATGGTCTCGTAATATGAGATGCATGATTTCTTACATGCATCAACCTGTCATAGGAAACTTTTCGAAAACCGGTCACCATTTATTACTGATGTTTAATAGCTAAATACGCCTTATATTATGGCAATCGGATCAAAAAATTATAATATTATGGGAAGGAGGGAGTATAAACAAAGTAATACCTAAAAGCAATAAATAGCAACTGTTTTTCGGAAAGGTAATTAAGCTCCTAGACAGGCCTTGAACACTACGGGGCTAGTGTACTACTGGGCTAATATTTTCCTTTTGAGTTGGATTTCGGTTCATCTCGGCCCAGGAAATCCTGGCCCTTGGATCAGCTCGACGCCTCGACCACATGCGGGTCAAGAGAATCAGGAGGAGCGGGTGAGGCGAGGGAGCGTCCGCCTTCGACCAACGAAAAATCGGCGACCGATGAGGTTCTCCCCTAATCTCCGGCGAGCGGCGGCTCCCCTCACGGCAGCTCTCCTCAAGGTGAGCTACCTTTGTTCCCCTGTCTTTCACCTGCCTTTCCTCAAGGCCTCCATTGCTGCTCCACCACCGAGTCGCTGACGCTGAGACACTGACCTATATTGTACTACTTGTGCACAGAATTCTTGTGCCTCCCTTATCCATGGCCGGCTCAGCTTCAGCCCCACGTCGCTGCAGTCGCCAAACCGCCGCGGGAAACGAGCAGGTGATTGCACCGTACACCTCCCATCCCAGCGGAGATTGCCTGAAAAATCAGACCAGAGTTTCGTCGTGCAAAAGCTGCTGCAGATTTGAGCCGTTTATAGTGCTCGTAAAAGTGGAAATGTTTCAAGTGGAAAGCGCTGTTTGTGTCAGGCTGGGCGGTGCGTGTGCTCCCCCTGACGGAGGAGAACGTGGAGATGGTGCTGGACCAGGTGAGGCCGAGCCTCATGGCGGACGGCGGCAACGTGGTGCTGCACGAGATCGACGGCCTCGTCGTCGTGCTCAAGCTGCAGGGGGCCTGCGGCTCATGCCCCAGCTCCACCATGACGCTCAAGATGGGCATCGAGACGCGCCTCCGCGACAAGATCCCCGAGATCCTCTCCGTCGAGCAGATCGTCGACACCGAGACCGGCCTCGAGCTCAACCACGACAACGTCGAAAAGGTCAGCTCTATGTATCATACGCGATACGGGTACAACGATACATCGAATTCAAAAAAAAAATACATCAATACAACATTATACTATGTTAATTTGTTAAACAATAACAATATAATATACATCAAAGAAATTTATGAATTGAAAACCAATTGACTACTTGAGTTCTTCACTTTGCTCTTTCTCCTTCTGGCGGCTACTATGATAGCGATAAAGTTGATTATAACCAAGAACATTGGTGGCTAGCAGCTGCTATGATGGCGGCAAAGCTAGTGGCCGACAGCTGTTATGGCAGTAGCAAAGCTAGCAAGCTAAAGAAGATGCAGGCTATGACTTAAGCTAGTGGCATGAAGAGAAAAGAAAATTAGGGTTTAGTATGAGCTTGAACAACGTATCGGAATATAAGTATCGAAAAGTATCAGACGTGTATTGAGAAGTATCGTACATGTATCGGAAATTTATTTATTTATTAATCAAATTAATTCGATATTTTCCGATAAGTGTATCGGGATATATCGGGACGTATCGGCATATTGGACCGTATCAGATACTGATACGACACTTGTTTTGCCGTATCGGTGATACGTCGGGTCAGCTTCACGCATACACTCTGATGCCGGCAAAACGCTCAGCAATCCTGAATTCCCAAAATTTATCGATCGGCCAGCAAGTTCCCGTTCCAAATTCAGTTCACTAAACCGCTAGATCACTCATGTGAATTATCACACTGCAATTCTGAAGTGTTTTTGGTGTTGCAGGTACTGGATGAGATCAGACCATACCTTTCCGGCACCGGAGGTGGAAGCCTCGAGCTTGTTAAGATCGATGAATCTGTCGTCAAAGTTCGGATCACTGGACCTGCAGCAGGTGTAATGACAGTGCGTGTAGCTGTAACACAAAAACTGAGGGAGAAGATACCATCAATCTTGGCTGTTCAGTTGACAGAGTAGAAACATCAGTTCAACTGTGATTTGTGCATCAACCAAGGGAACCCAATTCGATATTCAGTTTCAGTCGTATGGTTCTGAATCTAATACATCGAATTACTCAAATTTTGACACGATCTTCCAAGACGAGAATGCTTTTGAGCAACATGGAGATATGTATTGATATAGAAGAAATTAAGTGTAAGATTATAACCCTGGAAGAGAGTAATTAGAAGAAAAAAACACTTCCACATAGTCAAACAACACCCTACCACCCCCTAACGAGACCAGCGCCAAATAACTGGCATCATCACTCCTACAACACGACATCAACAACAAACAAAAATCACAATTCCCATAATCAACTACCACCAAGACCAACAAGCTCTTCGCGATCGAGAAGGAAGACGGCCAAAGCAGGGGAAGAGCTACAAGGGAGGGGAGGAGAGGATAACAAGAATGGATGACCACCGAACTGTCAAGATGTCACTAGAGGAACCACAGCGAGTTAGCCTAGGATAGCCAACTGGAGAGGAGCTGGTCGTCGCCATCTCTGACCAACCACGGATCCCGCACAACCGTTGTTGCAAGACGGATCCGAGCCCAACCATCGCCGAGAGACGCCACACACAGGCGACATAGAAGGAACACCTACAACCGATGCAAACTCTCTCGTCGACACCCAAGGCCTCATAGCCATGCCATGTCGCCCCACCGCTATCAGAGCTTGGTCGTTGAGTGCCACCTTCGGCCTTCGAGTGTCGCCGTGCGCTACCTTCGTCCTCCATGCTCTACCTCTTGGTCACTATGCCACCACACCACCACGCTTGGACACCTGACTACGTCGCGTCACCTCCTAGCTACCGCTCCACAACACATCGCCTAATAAAGAACCCTCATTGTTGGCCGCCGCTTGCAACCACAACTTCGCGTTGTCGCTGCCACCCACTGCCCCACCATCATATCATCATTGACATTCGTTGCCGCAATGTTGCGCTGTCGTCGCTGCACCGTCGTTGTCACCGATGTGCATGCTATGTGTCGTTGTCATCGCAACTACACCGAGGCGCCATCGTAGCAAGCCATTGCCCTGCGCCATCGTGCCATCGCAGGACATCACCATCCCACGCCCGGGCCTTGGATATGTAGACTCACAACCATTGCACCATCGCAAGGAGCCTTAGATCTAGAGTCTCCTAGTCATCTTGTTGTCACAGCATCACTGCCAGCCACCACGCGATGTCTCGACTGCCACACTCTCTCCTAGACGCAAGTGCCACCAACACATACCACCTTGCAACAAGAAAAAAAAGGGAAATATACCCTACCACCGAGCGGGAGAGAGGAGAACGCTCCACCACTGCCTTCCTCGTGACCTCCGAGAGGGTCCCGACAAAGAGCCTCAACAACGGCTAGGGCGGCTAGGGTTCGCCCGCGCCGCCGCCTAGGGTGATGCGGGCGTCAAAATGTTTTTTAGTAGTAGATAATCAATAAAATATGTAATTTAACAAAAGTTTCAACCGTTGTTAATTCAATGAATAACAATGACATTTTACACCAGGGTGTGTCATATAATTATTAGACACTCCAAGTGCATTTCCTTGCTAGTGAAGCCATTGCTTCCTACTGAATCGCCATTGTTCCACATGATTTACCTTCAGTAGTGAATTGTGTGGCGTGTTGCCGGTGATAGATTTCAAGGAGGACATAGATGATGAGAGAGAGGTGGCAGCCCTGAATTGAGAGGATAGATGGAGGAGGCACATCAATGTGGACGAGAATGGCTTCGAGGAAGTAGAGATAATTATGCAAAAACACCACTGATTTAGATTGCTACCAATGGTGGTAATGCTAATATCTTTCGAACAAACCCATAATTTACAAACATTCATCAGTGTCAGCATGTCATCTTCATCATGGTCTATGATCGACTCTTCATCTCGCTCACAGGGCACTACACGGGATGGGGTTCACAACAAAAATATAGTTTTAAATATCTAAGTGTAGATACACTATATAGAAGTCCTAACCTTTACCCATTTCCACAAATAATCTGATCATTCAATAAGACAACATAATATCGAATCTCTATCATACCAGGATTGTTTTGCAACAAATCTCCAACTTTTTATAAATTCACCACATCACGACTTCTCATTACTTTTTACGATTCTCTGATACTAGCTTACCCTTCTCAAATAAGTTTTTCCCGCTTGTATTATCAACCTTATCCTAAATTAAGGTTTATCTCTTAACCTAAAGTTTAAACCTCACTCTTCTCTCTATGAAGACTTTTGACTCTTCAACCCACACAGGTTTGTTGCCAACCATAAAGTCTAGACGTACATCCTGAGGGTATACTCTGATAACTTGTCCCTTCCAATTACATTTTTGTATTAAACAAATCAAAGACTACGCATGGGAAATTATTAAGTCATGTGCCCATGACCGTGGGTACGGTCGTTCGAACGGATTATACTTCAGCTAAAAGTATACACTTTATTCTTATGACACGAGCTTACTCTTAAATTGATTAAGAAAAGTAGGTTTATGATAAACCTTTTCAAAACCGACCTAAGATAATAAATTGCCACCTAAACAGGTCCTCAACCAAGGATTTAAAAGTTGCACTTTCTTGTTTTCCTCTAAAATCGAGCAAGTGCTCCACAACCTTTAACTCCTCCATCACATCAATCACAACAAACTAGCCTTAACCACAAATTATGTATCTTATTTAGTAGTTTGCAAAATACTACAAGACAACCTGTGGATTTATGTCTATCGATAGTCGACCTATCTTAAGCCTTCTAAGTACTCATTTAGGAGGCAGAGTCGTATACCCATAAAGTTACACAATGGTGTAAAGATGTTATTCTCCTAGAAATCAGTCCTTATACGCCAAGTGAAATTGTGCCAGAAAAAAATAATAATCCTTAACAATTTTGTAATCAATATCAAAAGTGGCTAAGTGAATCAAGTTTTAAGATTTAATAGCCTTAATTATACAAGAAATAGATATACATAGTGTGTACGTGAGTGTATCTTATAAAAACATTATTTATTTATAAAATAATAACACAAGCATTAAATGGGAGATTACATAATTTTTAAGTGGTTATCCTATTACTCTTACTCTCACACTCTTATTTATCTAGTACTCTCTACTACTGACATATCTTTAGATTAATGATAAGGATGTAGAGAATGTCTTTATTTATAGGTTTATAATATTGTTAGATGGTTGACACATGCTAACATATAAACCATTGATTTATTTTCTACCCTCTTCTTAAAAAATATAACATCTAGATTTTTCTCAAGTTACCATTACAACACCACCTCTACCTCCCAACTGGGCGGCATCAAACCAGTCCATTGCCTTGCCCCCAAGCATGCTACTCTGGTTAGGGCATCTTCAACCTACTACTCATCTCACCCTATCTAATTTTTTAGCAAATTTCACTGAAATGATATCATCAAGTAATATACTTGGTATCAGCAACACTAATCACCAGATAAGACCATCTCCAATGTATGGATGCTTAAATAGGTGCTAAATTAATAAAACGTGTTAATTAAGCACATTATCTAAGAGCCTTAATCTCCAATGCAAGATGCTAAAGATAGATCTCTTGTTGGTTTGTTGTACTTTGTTGCCACACATGTACTTTATTGGTTGGTTTGTTGTCGCACATGTACTTGGTTAGTTTGCCATGCAATGTTTGCAAATTAGTTTTCTAGTTTGGCATGCAAGTTCTGTTACCAAGCAACTGGTGCAGCATCGATGTTAGATGAAGCATCGCCTTCTGCTATAAAGCTTCCTACCTAAAAACCGTATTTTTTTGCCTAAGCACCGCTATAAGCAGTGTGTTGGAGATGGCCTACTAAACAAGAGATATACTGCACCAAATAGAAAAAGACAGATTGTATCCCCTTCAGTATTCAACTAATATCTCCCAAACTACAGAAGAAAACAACACGAAACTTGGCATAAATGAAGGTCTATGAGTCCCTCTCAATATGTCAAAAGATCATCCCAATCGGATATTGTTTACCCATTCAAACTGACATTTTACTAGAACTGATCACGCTGAAAACCGTAGTCAATAAATCATCGCTCAAATCTGGTGATTTACTAAATTGATCCTCACACAAACAAATCAGGTCAAAGTGTTCCAAGTGTAGAATGAACTCACCAAGTTTGGTGTCGATCCAACCACATTTAAACCTTCAACCACTGACTTAAAAAAACCATGTAGAAGCCACTAGACTGAACTGAACTTTCTTCTACTTCTCCTCTCTTATGTTTCTTGGTTTTTGCTTCTTGATTTAGCTACTCTCTTGGTTGCTTGGTATGATCTCTCAAATGAAGGCTATGGTTTTCTTTTCACTCATAAAAATGAAATAATCTCAACCGTTAATTAAGAGATGAACCAACGGCTCACAAGAGTAGGCTTAGATTTAGCCTAACACGGAATTCAAAAGAGTGAAGAAACAGCGTTGACGAACCTTGCAAATTGCATGTCAGGCCAAACACAGATTTATCGAACAAACTAATCACTTTTACAGTGTTGTATTACAACTTATTCGGATCGTTGACGAACCACTTGAATACATGAACATACAGTGTACTTTTAAGTACAAATAAAAGAGATGGTCACCCAGATATAGCGCCAAATTGCAATCAAAGAATTCAACACCCAGCCCGACTCGAGGTAGATGACGTCACGCACGCGAGTACATGTACAGCACATCATGTGACATGACACGTACACGCGCGCGTACAGTGCAAGACCGGTTGCACTGCACACGCGGTCAGTTTTGGAACCTGCAGTCGCGGCGGATCTCGCCGCCGGTGGCCGCCGTCTTGACTCCGACTCTGCCGAGCTTGGTCATGGCGTTGACGAAGTCGTTGAAGAAGGCGCCCTGGTTGCCGGCGTAGAGGTCGACGGTGCCGCGCGACCTCGGGTCGGAGTAGAGCGTCTGGTCGGAGCCGAGGAGCCCCCGGCCGATGCGGAGGTTCTGGTAGAAGACGTTGTCGAACCGCACCGGCGACGTGCCGTCCAGGAAGGCGAAGCCGCTGGCCGGGTTGGCGGCGCAGGTGTTCCGCAGCGACGCCGCGAACGACGAGTCCATGGTCGGGTCGCCGCCGGTCCTGTAGCCGAAAAAGTTGCACGACGCCGCGCCGATGGTGTGACCCCCTGTACGTACAAGACCGTGTCACGCTCACAGCCTCACTCCGCGCCGCCATTGCTACGCTTGATCGATCGACGCAGGTGCAGCAACCAGCAACTGTATTAATCTACCTACCTGATAGAGCGATCATGTCGGTCTGAGAGAGGCCGAGGCTGGAGAAGAAGCCGTTGAGCTGGTCGAGGTTGAAGTTGCCATGTGGCAGATTGACGCTGGCCCGGGTGGACACCCTGCCGTCTAACCTTCCAAGCTCCACCTGGTAGTTCGGCCCTCCGCTCTGCAGCGCAGCAGCCATGGCCATTCACCATGAGTTCCATTGATCACTCGTGCACAAGAACGGCCAGTAGGGTAGGCATGCAGGTGGTACATATGTGAGTAAGTTACCAGGAAGACGGAATCCCTGGTGGCGAGTGCCAAGATGTCGGCGCAGGACACCTTGTTCGCGCACTGCGGGACGCTGTCCACCGCCTTCTTGGCGTTTATCACCGTCAAGAACCCCTCCGGCTTCAGCGTCTGGTCGTCGGCGCTCCGCCACTCGTCGTCGCCGTTCGGGTTTATGATCATGACCGACGCGTCGCATCCCTAACAATCAATCGTACGTATCCATATATCATCAGGTTGGTTCATCAGATGATGATGAGACGGCGATATGATCGCACGATCGAGCCAACCTACCTGGACAGCGCAGTCGTGGAAGAAGAGCCTGAGCGTCGCCGGCGCGGAGATCGGCGACTGCGCTACCGACTGCTGGACGGCGCCGCGGACAATGCTCTCTAGGTTGGGGCAGATGTTGGCATAGTAATTCGGACTCAGCTGCGCCGCCGCCATTGGCGACATAATCGCCACCAACGCGGGGAGGAAGACGGCCAAGAAATGGACGAAGCTCCTCATGCTTCCCACTGTCTCTTTACTACTTGCTCTTAAACAAGCTTGAGCTGCTAAAATGTTTGAGCCCGAACTGAGGTGGTTTGGAAGAGTTGGGAGCGTGCGTTTATATAGAAGATCGTGGCGTGTGGCCTCCTCGCTGTGAGAGCCACTGATCCAATTGTTTAGCTCGAGAAGGCCACTATGCAAATGATCATTGTTTAATCTGAGGTTTAACCGGTCAATGTGCCACCGGTAGTTGATGGCCATGATCGATCACAGCTCACAACCTGAATTCGAGATGGCAAAACTATGGATCCTCGTTCCAGCTCTCCTATTATATTCACTTCATATTTGTTATAATACCCTCTCATGAGTGATCAACATTCCTGCAGATCTGAATGTCTGATGAACTGGGATCTGCTCTGGTATGATATACTCATATACTTCTTCACTGTCTGTCAATCTGTCAATCTGTGCAGCCGAATATTCTTTACCGGGTCTGTCAATCTGAAGCTTGATCACACTGTTATTTCGTCTGAGAAAAAAAAAAGATCAGCCATTGATCATATTTGGTTTCTGACCATTTCTGAATCTCCTCTGTTCTGACTTTCAGAGACTAGTTCCGTTGTACATTCAGAAAAGAAATCAAGTAGCTTCCGTTGAAGAACGCAGCCATGATTGATTGGCCGGGAGTTTGAAAACCATGCATGCTCGTTCTGTAACGTCCGCCTCCATGATTTGCTTGGGTGACGATGGATCATACGAGTGGTGCAATCGAAAACTGTGGGTGGAATTGACCTGGTTCATATCTCGCCACGCAGGTATCAACATGCAGACGAACATGCCAACTGAATGACAGCACTAAGCGCGTCCTCAGTGCTTAATAAGCAGTACTAATTTTACTACTACTGCTATCTGTTTTCTGAAATATAGCTCAGTAGGATACAGCGTGTTTTGCAGAGTGCTCGACTGTATGTGATTTGTTCGTATAAATAAATCTTGCTACTTTTTTAACCGGATATCTCTTGATCTCTTGTACATCGTGCTTAATATTGTATCCATACCTCTTGATATCTCGTTTGTCACACATGTTCTATACAAACTTCCGATTTCAAAGTTCAGATTCACTCAAAACATGTAGGGTTTTTTCTGGAAGAGATTTTATGGTACTTGAGAAAATATCAATAGATATTCATTATATTTTTTAATGTTAGTTTTGTTATTTTCTTATATCTAATACATCAAGAGAAGAGATATTAAAATTAGAGAAGTTTTACCATCATTTATGACATACCATTAGGTGCGAGGTACTACCAAATCAAATCCAACCATTGATTTGGGAGGGGTAGGATCGAAAAAAAAACTAGAAAGACAGGCAGTCATGTCGCCACCGTGTCGGTTATATCTCTAACATATATACTATTATGTATGATCATTATTGTTATTGACGATTGATAAATTTTTTATTATCATTCAACGGTAAAAATTACAACGGTTATATTTTCAACAAGTATATATTTTCATTGTGAATTTTTATTTTTTTCATAAATAAATAAATATCCTATAATTAGTCTAAATAGTTGATCTCGAAAACATCTTAAAAATTATAAAGAAAATAAATTTTCCTTCTAATTTTTAATTTAAATTTTTCACTTTTCTCTTTTCTTTTTATTTTCTTTTTTTCTTCTCTTCTTTCTCTTTTTTCCTTTCTTTTTTTCTTTTTTTCTCCCGGTGCTGATGTGGCATGGATAGGGGGAGAAGAGAGATTCGCCAGATTTGAGGATGAGGAGAGAGGAGTAGGGGATGAGATAGGGTAGAGGATGGAATAGGGAATCTGTTGGAGGGTGGATTTTAGACCAAATACCCTAAATTTAACTATAAAGGGTGATATAGGGTATCTGCTGGAGATGCTCTTAGATCGTGCCACCGTCTCTGTTGCCGACCAAGCCACACGCTATCTTGTTCACCTAGCTCATGTGCACTTTTTTGACGCGAATTAGTGAAAATTTCTACTTTGCTCTAGAATCTAGAAGTAGATATATTATTTTTTGAGGAATGTGTAATCTGAGCCATTAGACGACGGTGTAATCAACTTTCTCATCAAAAACAGTAATTTTTTCTTAAAATTGATAATAAAAAAATATGGTACGACCGTAAAATTGCTCTTTTTATAAACTCGCATGCTACTCGTTGGCCTTCCACGATTGACCGTGCCTGTTATTTCGAATCAAATTCGATGCGCAATAACGCTGAACCAGAGCCTAACCCCAAGTTGCTGTACTGCAAAACCCGAGCTGCAGATCAAGGATTTTAGCCAATCTCCTTCAAACGACCTCATTAATAACCGGGTCACACCCCCTCAATCTCGTAAATCGTGATCTCTCTCGTCTCATTTCACGTGGCGCAAACTCATCCATCTTACTGGATGCAAACAGTTCCACATCTGAATACTTTACTCTTTCTCTGAAACAAGCTCGATACTTCATCCTACACCACAATTTCTTCCGTAAAAAAGCCCTACCTCCCTTGCATTGGAAAAAAATCATCTCGCCTTCAGTTCGTCCTTCCCCGTTTTAATTATGTTCATCCGCCCTGCATCTAGAAACGAGAGCGTTAAGAACTAAGATAATGCCGCTCCTGTGTCAGGTCAACTCTGCCATGGTTGCAAGATTTTAATCGCAGCAGGAGCCGGTAGGAAGCTACGTATGCAATTCGGCAATCGGCATGGCGAAAGAAAAATTCCCCACACGGACGCACGCTGGCGTAATTCCTCCGCGAGGGATATGATCCACCTGGTGTTTAGATTTTTAGAATTCGCGTCTGAATGTGCATGTGCGGCCCGCGTTTTTCGTAAAGAAATGTTTGCTTCAGCTGTGGCGAGCTGACGAGCTAATCAGGAGCTTGCACAGTAGAGAAGCTAGCTCTGTTGCTTAGATTTCAAGCCACTGTGTGGTAGCTAGGATGCTGCTACTGATAACTGATATCTGATATATACATACACCATGTTGTCAATTTCGCATGTTTCCATAGCATCTAGGGAAATCTTCCGGCAGACGGATGATCAGGTTAGCCGTTTAGTGTGAGTGTAAATACATCTTATTACGGAGGATGTCTTCCAATGGAGAGCTTCCTTTAGAATCTAGTCTTCCGGTGTTAGTGACCGGAGAACCTCCTCTTTCTCCCACTTGCTTACTTTCTATTTTTTTAAGGAAAAATTACTAGCGTACCATTATAATTTTTAAGAATTGCCTACATGTCACTGTCAGTGACTGTAGTGACCTCCATTTGTCATGGACACACACGCTATTATAATTTTTAATGTGTTATTTTACGGTCCTTGAGTAGGTAACAGGAGATACCACATTTTTTAGTGTTAATTTTGGTACCTTCGGAGGTACCACATCATGAGGTACCAAAATTAATACTAAAAAATGTGCTACCTCCTCAATGACCGTAATTTTTTTTCTAATATATTAGTAGATCTTCTGTTTTTTATTCAAAAAAAATAGTGTGTTTGTCGTAGCTTAGCTACTGATTAAGGAAATCAGTTTATATCGATTCAATTTCGCATATTCTCTATTTTTGCAGCGGATTGCACCTCCCGTATTGAAAAATATTATTAGTAACGATTAACATCATTATGAGATATGTCAGCAATGTAGAAAAAAACAGTTTAGTTTTATAAGAAATGGCTCAATTTATTTAGGAAGTCACATAGATTATATCTAAAACATTTGATATATAAAATAACAAATATATAATCTGTAAACGAGATTATATCACACTTAAGACTTAAATTTTTTATGACTGAACCACCAAGAATAAGAAAACGATAATGACCCTTTCAAAAAGCCTTAAATTATATGTGCCCGCACGTATTAAAGAAATATCATACTCCCTCCGTTCACTTTTAAATAATGCAGTTGACTTTTATCTCAACATTTGATCATTTGTCTTATTCATTTTTTTTTTGAAATGTCATTTATTTTGTTATAATTTGTTTAATTATTGAAAGTACTTCGAGTATAACTTATATTTTTGCATATTTGTATAATTTTTTTGAATAAAATGAATGGTCAAACGTTAAGATAAAAGTTAACTGTGTCGTTTAAAAGTGAATGAATCAGAGGAAGTATGATCTATGACATTTAGAGAGTAATAGATCATTGATATTAAATCTAAACCGTTGGAACGTACAGATTAAATAGTCCATAAAATTGAAGTGCACCGTAAAACTCTCCTAATATTTTTAATTCATCGTATATTTATATAGTCGTGATACGCTATTTTTTAACGATTTTACTTTTTAAAAATTTTAGAACAACTGATTGACGTGACGGTACAAAGAAAGTTCAACGGTTGAACCGACGAGGAGGATGGGCCGACTCACCCAAACCACAGCAGCTAATACGAGTAACAACGACCGCGCGGTACGTAGTCGGCACAGCACCACCGCCGCCCCTGGCTGGCACAGGCGAGCTTCTACTTGTCTGCTTCCGCCGTCAGCCACGCAAGAGAAGAGAGGGGGAACAGGCATGAAACCCCGGAGCACGGAAAGTTCGTCGGAACCTCGCCGCGGTCTCCGGCATGCATGCAGCTGCATGCTTTCACCGTGCTCTAGCTGCTGCAGGCTGCAGCCGACGTTGCTACAAACGGGAGGCGTGTCCACACTAACTCAATGCATGGACTGCAACAAAACGTGTGCATGTCAAGATTAGTGCTAACAGATGTATTAACTCTGTTTGCATGCATGGCTGGTGCAGAGTGGAGGGCCCTACTACCAGGTGGAGCTGGGCAGATACGACGACAGCAGGGTGTCAACCAGAGACAGCGTCGTGCTGCCGCATGGCATCACCTGCTTCAAGCTGGACCAGCTCAACGCTTTCTTCACGAGCCTAGAGCCTTGGCGGGAGCTCTCCCGGACTGACATGATCGCTCTATCAGGTAGCTGATGTACGCGTCCGGCCGTCGATATGATCTGCTGCACCTGCACACCTTTTCTGCATATGTACGTTGCTTGGAAATGTATAATTGGATCTATTCCAACCTGTATGAGCGATCGGTCACGTACATGACATGGGGCGCGGCGCGGCGCGGCGCGGCGGAGTGCGGGTTCTTCCAGTACAGGATTGCCACCGCCCGGCCATGGACTCATCGTTCGTGGCGGAGCTATGCTACACCTGCAGCGCAAGCGCAAGCGTAAGCGGCGGCTTCGCGTTCCTCGACGGCGCGACGCCGGCGGCGTTCGACAACGCATACTACCGCGACCTGCATCGCGGCAGGAGCCTGCTCAGCTCTGACCAGAGACGTTGCACGCCGACAAGATGTAACCGATTTATTCGTTCTCTTAGTTACTAATTTGGCCCGTGGGCCGGAATTCAGGCAGGTTCGCAATGTAGCTGACTTCCATCCCCGAAGCAACCCACCGCGCGCGGCTTCTCTTCCGTTCCACGCAGACGCGGACACCACCCTCTCGCTCGCTCGCTCGCCGTGACGTCTCACTTTCCAATCCCTCGCCATCTTCAAGTCGTCGCCGTCTTAAACCCTTCGTGACCCACGCATCAACTGGATGCCGCAAGCCTGCGTCGCCGTCGCCGGCCGGCCTCTCGTCCCAGGCTAACTCGTGACCCGTGCATGGCCGGCCGGCCGCCGCGCGTTCACGTCAACTTAACTAATTATATATTGGTGAGAGCTGGGATCGAGCTCGGATGTACGTCTCTCTCACGCGGCTACCGACTTGCGGCTATCCAGATGGGACCGGGTTGACTTCATTGTTTCCATATTATTACATCTCCCCGTCAACCACGTCACTAGATAGAGCATGCTATCGATCGAATGATTGCCGTGTCCATTATTTGGCACTCATTGTTTCGTTAAGCTCGAATCCGCCATGTCAATGTTGGGTGCAAATTATTGATACATACAGAAGGACCACGCAAGTTGTGATACCAGCAGTACATGCATATTACCCATCTCGCATTGATGTACAAGAAATTAATCTTCAGCAAAAATGCCAAGATAATTACAGTGTAATTAATGATACTTGGACTCACATCACACTCACGGATTTAATCATAGACGCAATCTGAATCCACTACAAATCCTGCAAATAAAATCACACATTTAGTCCACCTAGCTGGATTGTTTCAGTTTTTAGATTTTCAGATAAAAAGCTGGTTGAAAAATCACCACCTAACATACCCTTGATCAGTTTTTGATTTTTTTTCATATGTTCTCCTGGCAGACCAGACCATCACTTGTTCCTAGCATTTCTCGATCAGGTGGCAATCACTTGTCCAGATGATTCAAGCAATGGGTTTGATCATGCTCGGCACCTGTCTTGCATACTCAGCTCCTCGCATCACTGCGTGATTGCACCGGTGATCCACAAGTCTAGAACTTGTGAGATAACAGGACATGCCCTGCACACTGTGCATGCCAACCACACTCAAATCATAGCGATAACTAGTGTTTTTGGACATTGTGCCATTAATTTCTCTTCCAGAATCCAGACTAGTCCAAATCTGATATCGAGGCACTACAACTGGGCGACGCCGCGACGGCCAGTGGCAGTAAAAATGCATCTTGAATCATCTGTAATGGATTCACACCCCCAATTGGCCAATTTGCACCATAGGTTCATAATGGCCATGAAAGATCATTTGTGCATCCATATTTTTTAGTTTTAGGGTTATTTTACCGCCCTTGAGGAGGTACAAGAGGTACCACATTTTTTGTGTTAATTTTGGTACCTCCTGGTACCTCATGTGTTAGGAGGTACCAAAATTAACACTGAAAAATGTGGTACCTTCTGCTACCTCCTCAAAGACTATAAAATTTCTCTATTTTTTAGTGTTAATTTTAGTATCTCCTGACACATGAGGTACTATGAAGTACCAAAATTAATACTAAAAAATGTGGTACCTCCTTAAGGACTGTAAAATAACTCCTTTTGGTGGTTTATAGTAGTGTATGTTTAACGTAGAAGGAATTATGCGATAAAGAAAAAATATTATTGTTGGTGTAATAGAATTTATGTCAAATATGTTTGTTTAGTTGACTACGAATTGTTAAGTGGATTTATACTGATTTAGGCCTCCAAATGTCAGATAATAATCTTATGTCCAATGTATTGTATGTATTGTGAATGACTAGAATTGGACCTTCAAAGAGATTCTTTGAAGGATATTACTCCATCGAAGTTTGTTTAAGGCCTTCGGAGGGCTATATATAGCCGAAGTCTTTATCTATGACCGAAGTATCTATCTAAGACATGGCCTTGTAAAACCTTTATTTGTGCATGTGTGTATTTATTGTCCTCCTTGTCTCCATGCTAAGATGAAGGTATTTATAGGCTCGGTATTGATAGGAAGGTATTGAGCTGTCGTCTACTTATAACTGACTATAACAATGCACGTAGATAATTACATAGGGTGTTGTGAATACCGTAAATCACATGTCTTATTAGTGGAGATTGAAGCCTCTAGTATTCAATAGCAGTCTTTTCTTTAAAGTGATTCTAGAGTCTTTGTTGCGGTATGATTGAGCTTTATTCGGTTCAAACTCGAAGGGCCTTCGAAGCTACTATTCAACTGAAGCCTTGAGCACCAAAAGGGGCTTCAAAGATCATTGTTTTTTAATCAATTCTTAACCAGTTTTAAGTACAACGAGAATTATTTCTCCGTACAATTATAACCGGCTTAGATAATAATTATAATTAGACACGTAAGTGATAATCACAACATGTGTATCTCTGCTTATTCAATAATTAAAATTATATAATAATTTCGGTTATTATAAGTTCTTCTAAACAGGGTCGTTGACTGACTGCGATTTTGTGATTAAAGTTTTCGAATTGGTATGAAGTGTTTGTCTTCTCAATCTCTGCGTTCCACGACAGAAATATGTTAGCGTTTTTGCGGTGCGTAAGCACATTTTTTTTTTATTATTTCTGCGTGATCTTCTCTGGTCTGAAGTCCAGTTCGGGTAGCTCGAGTGTAAGCAGGTTAACCGGCTGCCGGCCCAACTGATGCTTTTCACGTTTCTGTCTTGGTTTTGTGGATCCCAGCTCAGAAGGATATCTGGGCCCAGATTTATGAGATCAAGTTGTAACCAATGGGCTTGTGCTCCCTTCTGCTTATCCCTTTTGCTGCGAGACAACGTTTTCTAGGTAAACGCCATGGCCGCGCGGCTACTACAGTGCTGCCATTCCGACATGGCTGGTTGGCGAAGGCGAAACATTCCAAAAACTGGGATTGATTAGCGTACGCAGTGACATGCGTGCGTGCAGACAGGCAGACAGGCTAGCCGCCGCGCCAATCATCGCCTCCTCCCCTCCTCGCACGGCTCATCCAGGTACTCGAGACGGACAGACATACACACAGCGGCGCCCGAATTCCCGTGTACCGATCGTGTCCGGGAGCCCGGCCTGGACCAGCAGCTCTCGCGGCGGGATTTGTCGGCACGGCACGCACGCACGCCAGCGGCGCGTACGACGATCGCGCGCATGCGTGTCCACTGTATTCCAACGTTAGCCGAAAACCACGATAACTGTTGAGGATAAAACTACCTCCATTTTATTCACCGTACAATAAATTAGCTGTTACACCGTAGCTTTGTAAATATGTAAATGTAGTGGCAGTTGGCTGTCGCGGGCAGAGTTGATTTTGACGTCTCAAACGATCGACTGGCGTCTGGCGGACTGGGTGGTAGTCGGTAGATACTCGTAGTTGCTTCCAGAGGAGATAACTCTGGCTCTGCTCTGGCCTGAGCTCTGCCCTGCACTCTACCAGCTCGACACTTCACCTGTGAACTCTGTCCTGTAGGACCTGTACTCCTGTACGGCACAGTGTGGCGGTGACGCGGTGCGCGCGCGTGTAGTCCGGTCTCCGTAGGCCGTAGCATACAAAAAGCAGTGGATGTGCGCTGCATCCGCATGCGTTTCCATAGATCGGCGCGGCGACCGCCTGTCTCGGCCGATCGATCGATGGAAGCGTCGAAGCGAGCGGCAGGTGGGCCGTCGCTTTCCGGTTAATCCATTTTCCTAGATTAGCTCCACGAGACGGCCTCCATGACACAGCTTGCATTGTGCGGCCACTTTTGTCCATGCGTCGCAGCCTCAGCCTCGATCACGCATGGCCAGCCGTCGTCTCCGTCGAGGCCAGCCTGTCATTCGGCACACCGAGCCCGGCAGTGTGCAGGTCCGTCCCGGGGCAAGTGGGAGCCACCACACATGTTACCAATTCTCGAGACTCTTGCTTAGAAAAACAATTTCTAGTTTTTGGCTTGATCTAGTTTTTACATTTTCAGTTAAACGAAGAGTTAAGAATATTTGATGTTTTCTTTCCAAACTGTTATAACCACAAGTGAAAGGTACATGAGTAGATTAGCACTAAGAATTCTGACGTTGAATATGCTAAGACAAGTGAGCTTACATGGCTTTCAATCAAAACAGTGAAAGTGACATGATTAAGTTATGGCACCAAATTTCATAAAAACGAAACGTTGAACGTGTTCAAATAAGAGTAATTTGGTACGGTGGGAAAAACCTTTGTATCTCATATTTATCACATGACTTTTAATTAAAATTATGCATGCCTGGTTTTTCGTATAACTTTCAAATAAATCCAGCCATAGCTTCCTTGGACGTACGTGCGCCACCGGAGGGCACCGCCTATCTTTGCCGACCCTCTAAGAAATACACCACACTGCTAAATTGTATTCCATCGCATCAGATTACGTAGCCTTTTAGAGTTTTAATTTCTGCACTAATTACACTCTGTTGAGGTTTCCGAAAGACTGTCAACCGTAAAGCAATCTATGTACGCACGTATCTATCAACTCCCATATATCCAAAGGAGATCGATCCATCCATCCATGGTGAGGATATTGTGCATTTAAGTACTTGTGGCCGTGACAGGGACCGGAAGAAGATGAACATAATGGGCATGCATGTACATGTATCTGTATCGGAGAAGTGCCGTGCACGAATACATGATGAGCAGGAGAGCGAGCCAAACACGAATAAATAAATGCGTATCTGCATGACTGTATCGCTGGCCGATCGACGATGTGCAGTGTCGCCGCTCCATCCATCGCCTCGCCTAGCTGTTGCCAACAACGAGAGCGGCAAGCGTCGCGTCCAGAGATCAAGAGCCTCTGGATCCGATGATTAGGGGACACTTGCGTGCACCATCGCACGCTTAATTTGCGCCATTAACCGGCTGGATCATCGCTCGCTCGCTCGCTCGCTCGATCGTCGTCGTCGTCGTAGCTGGTGGCAATTAATTATCTGGTCTTTGCTCACGGGTGGCCAGTGGCTTTGCTTGCTTGCTCGCTCGTGCGAGCTATACGACGCGATGATTGGTAGATTGCTCCGGGCTCCTCTGTTTTGGCATCCATCTAATGTTCACGGGCTCAACAGAGACAACAAGCGACAGTTAACTTAAACCATTTTTGTATCACAGGATCAATGCATCTCGGGATCGCATTGAGGGCAGGAATCCGACGAATGCATGCGTGCGTCGACCATGACGATTACCTCGGCGAACTTATCGCAACGTTAGATAAGATCGGTGTTAGAGCATCTCCAAAAGTCTCTCCATTTGACTCTCCGAGTTAAATTATAGCCAATCAAACCAAAAAACGCACTCCAACAGAATGGCCAACCAGCTGGCTAAGCCATCCGACTGGCCAAATGAAGCTCTCCACTGGCCAAATCTAGCCAGCCAGTTCGGCTGGCCATCCGGCTGGCTACTTGTGGTGCAGAGGCAACGGCAACGGCAAGAAAGAAAGGGAGAAAAGAGAAGGAAAAAAAGAAAAGAAAAGAAAAGAAAAAATAAAAAAATAAAAATAAAAATAAAAAATAAATTTTATAAAAAATGTATACAGTTTGTAAAATTTAAAATTTTATAAATGATATTTTTTAAAATAAGAAATCAAATATTTGAAAATATTTTGAAATTTTAAAAGAGGGAATAAATTGTTTAGAGAGTTGAAAATAGAGAGTCTTTTGGAGTATATAGTAGATTTAGAGAAAAATCTTTTTGGAGAGTTGGCTAAATGGATAAATGGAGAGGCAAAAATAGAGAGTCTTTTGGAGATGCTTTTAGTGGTGCAACATTCGAGAAATTGAAGCCGGATTGATACGGCCACACAAACCACAACAGCCGTGCTGACTGTAGGCTGCAATTGCGGAGCTAGAGAAAAATAAAAAAAAACATCATTTTATGAGATACGTCCTGTTTAATTCAGGAGAGGTACAAATAGTGAAAATTTGCTAATAATAACTGAAAAAATTATGGGAGGAGGTTCACGAGAACCCTCTCCGATAAGGTGGCTCCGCGCCTAGTAGGTTGTATGGATCCACCTTATTCGCGACAAATACTAATAGTTAAGTGATATAATCTTGTTTATGGATAATAATGTTTCTGTTATTTTATATATCAAATGTTTTAGATATAATATATATGATTTTCTAAATAAACTGAGCCATTTTATATAAACTGGAGCTTATTTTTTAAGTTACTAATTCCGGGTCATTCAAGGTCGTCAAAATTTTAAGTAGCGTGATATAATCCTGTTTATAGACTATATATTATTTTTTATATATCAAATGTTTTAGATATAATCTATATGATTTTCTAAATAAATCAAGACATTTTGTATAAACTCTAACTATTTTTTCCTATATTACTGATATACCTTGTAATGATGTTTATCGTTGCTAAGAGCATACTTGGTGTATATAGATGAATTAAAAATAAGTAGTTTTTAGTGATGAAAATCTACGTAACGATAAATATCTAAATAGATCAAATAACTAATAGTCTATAGCATTATGAGTAGCTGAAACAATTTTTTGTTATGAACTAGTTCCACGTTATTTGTAGATAGCTTAATCTATTTGTTTATTCATTATATATTGCTTTGGACTACCTTATGTTGCCCTAATATTTTATAATATTATAGCATATCAAGAGAACTATTAAATTTTATTTCCTAAATCACATATAGGGATCATTCTAAACTCTATCTCTTCCTAAAAATCAATCAATCTACAATAATTTCTCTATAATCTTGATTCATGTTTTTTAAATCCTACAAATATGGTTTATAATATGTAATAATTTTGTGTAAAACTATAATGCATTTAAATATGTGTATCATTCAACTTATAACAATACATAAGGAGAAAAACAATGCATATGCAACAAAAAATATATACAAATAGAAATAGGAATTTGTCAAATAAATCTTATATTTGAGAGAGATAAATTGTGATTTAGGGAATGAATTAGATAAAAAGACTCATTTAGAGAAAATCTTGGAATTCTTGGAGCTTTATTTTTCATAAAATATTTAAATTCAAATTTAAGTAACAAAACTCAGATGCTCTTAGGGTACCCGGCGCGAGAGAATCCGCCGCGAAAACGCCGCGGCGTGCCGTCGAAAACGACGGCCTTGGTGGGCAACATCGGGGCGGTTTGTTCTTCCTCTGTTCCGGCCTGTGCGGCGTGCGCCGTCGACCGTCGTGGCTTGCCCATCAATCGTGGCTACGCCGCACGCCGCCGCAGGCAGAAGGTGACAGCCGATCGCGCGTGGATTCACAGGGAAAACCGGGGTGGAATGGGGCGTCCCCTCGTCGTCGCCAATCTGAACGCAGGCGCACGCCTAACAAGAACGTCGTCAGAGACTCGGAGCCAGTTTCCCGCGACCTACGTCGTACGACGAAATACATCGTCGACCTCCGCCACTTCGCCCCGTTCGAAAGTGAAAATGCAACAGATGATCAGTTTTTTTTTAACAAACAGCCCGAGTGTTCAAACAGCTAATTTAATGAAAAGATTGAGAATGGGGCTCAAAAAGAAGTATCGATCCGCTCCAAAGCCGTTGTCTTCCGATCAGTGGAGGGAGCGTCGTCTAAAGAAGAATTTCCCATCATCATTAACTGGGTTAATTGATCATGGCTTACCTGACTCTGCCGTCCAAGTTACGTTTGTTAGGACACACTGCTCCCTGCTTCCTGCTTAACTCTTAATAAATCCACCTGGTCTTAAAAGTGGTGTGCTTTGCTCTGCAATCGGCTGTCAAACTTTTCCAAAGCAGTTACCGTTGAAAGCGTCCACCGTGCTTCATTAGGTCGCAACGATTATTGCTTCCTACTGACCGGTCTTAAAATTTGCTGATAGAAGAGTTCGTCTGTTCTTGCAATCATTCTCCTTCGGCACGTACTTCCAACCGACTTGCACAACGCAAAACTTAGTTTCTTTTGCGCTAACACTTCTGTAGCATCTGCCTTGCTTGGTGACACATGTATATTCTTCCGTGCAGATATGTTAGTTTACACTTTGAGCTGTTCGGTTTGTCCACGCTTCCAGTATGTCGGCATCGAAAATCCTTTCACAAATATGCTCCACGAAGCCACGAAGGCATGTGTGCCAGTACCAACCCAGCAGTGTGTTCTACAGCGAAAGTTCAGTGCTACAGTATCAACTAGCTAGCTTCCTTGGCTCCTTGCCATGCTAGTACGTGAGAGTTTTACTTAGCTAGATTATCAACTCGCGCGCTTTAGGCAGCAACCACAAGCATGAAACATATCGTGCCGACGATCGAGAGAACAGTGGTTGCTCGGATCATCAGGATGTGACCTGAATTTTACTGGTCGCAGTTACTCTTCGAGGGTATTTTTCCCGGCCAATTCGATGGACCCCCCTCGTCATTGTTCCAAGCACACTCGCATTAACTGCGTGTGCACGAGTATACACTTCGGTTGTTGAGTTCATGAAATCGGGCACGAGTAACTTGATGGGGGCAGCATGTGAAAGGAGCAGAGAAAGTGTAGCAGTAATTCTGCTTTCTTCGTTCATGTGCAGAAAAATTCACGGCTTTGGAGGCGGGGACATCGTGAGGGAATGATCTGATCTCCGGCCTTTACCATGGCACTCGTTACGAAAAAACTAGCTAGATAATCTGAACTTGATAGTAAGTAATACGGGCCGTGAATATTCAGTCACAAAGTTCAGAACAGTACTAACAGTAAGAAGTACTCCCTAGTACAGTATAGTGGTATAGCTCGGCTGGCTGAATTTAGTTTTCTGCATCAAAAAAATGAAAATTGTGTCCCTCATTAGCTGTAGAACATTTTAGTGCCAACAAGATCTCCTCACTGAAGTAGTCAAGAAGCTGAGCTTTGAGCTCCGAAAGAATGCGAAAAGCAAGCCGGCAAAGATGTCTCGAGCACGACAACGGGCGGTCTGAAATCTGAATGTCTGATAGTGGGATCAGTAAACTAAACCTGTATAATCTCTGAAGAATATATTATGCGCGGACAGAAAAAAAGAAGAAGAGGAAAGACGAGTCCTTTTTGGTTCTCCTGCTACCTGCCGATCCTTCGCCTCCGGTAGCTTCTTCTTTCTTCTCCATCTTCTTTGAGCTGCTTTTCCATGGGCCCTGGGAGCATATCTAGACTGAAACTTTTTTTTTTTGCATCGTTGTTGATATGACACAGCGTTTAGGTGATCAAACATTCAAACCCACATGGGCTGATAACTGATATCATCGATCGGCCGGACGATCGATCGATCGAGGTAGCTCGTGCCTGATTCCATTTCGGTACTCTAACAAACGGCATGACCAATAGCTGAATGCAGCGGCGGTACAGCTCGAGATAATGCGGCCACGTTGGTCGTCTCCAGTGCACAAGTACGCCGGATGCCGGAACGATGACCCATGTTTCAGTTTACCGATTTTAATGGCTGTACAGTGTGTACTACGTTCGCATTGATTCGAGCAGTTGCTTCGCTTACTGCATCTCTCTCTGTAGCAAGGGTGTGTTTGGTATATAATTTTAGCTGATACTTATTTAATTTAGCTTTTAATTTTTTAAATAAAAATAAAAATGTTAGTTAGAAAAAAAAAGAAACAAATCCACTCTAAGGCAGACAGGCAGGCTTGTAGGCATCACATCAGGCATGGCATGGCGAGTTGGCAACAGTGAGGTAGTGCAGTGATGTGTTGCTTGTTGGCGGCTTGGTTTTGTATGGTGTCCCGAGGAGAGGGAGAAGCCCATTCCGGAGCCTCATCATTGCTTGCCACTGGGAGCACCAGTAAAACTAGCGAGTAGCGAGTAGCGACCCGCTTCATCTCTTCTTCCCCAGCGTGGCCAGCAGCGAGCACGTCTCGGTTCCTCTCCTTCTATATAAGAGCCAGCTTCTTTCCTCACTTAAAGCACCGAGCTTTAGCGTTAGCTAGGAGAGAGAGAAGCAATTAAGGCTGGGAAAGATAGGCAGCAGCGAGAGGGGAAGGTGTCAAGGAGAAGGAGATAGCTGGTGCTTGCATATAGGTAGCTCGTAGCTAGCTAGCTAGGTGGTGGTAGGAATGGGGCCGAGGAGGTCGGGGTCGCGGCGGCAGAACGTGGTGGCGGCGGTCGTCGGCGTGTTGCTGGCGACGGCGGCGTGCGCGGCGGCGCAGCTGAGCCAGAGCTACTACGCGTCGACGTGCCCCAACGTGGAGACGCTCGTGCGCGGCGCCGTCGCGCAGAAGCTCAAGGAGAACTCCAACGCCGGGCCCGGCACGCTCCGCCTCTTCTTCCACGACTGCTTCGTCAGGGTACAGTACATATGGAGTGTTAAAAACCAGCCGAGCTGGGTGAGAGCTCGTGCGACACCGTGAATCGTGTTGTTGACGCGACGCCGGTTGATCGTGCGTGCAGGGATGCGACGCGTCGGTGCTGATCGCTGGGCCTGATGACGAGCACAGCGCGGGTGCGGACACGACGCTGTCGCCGGACGCGCTGGACCTCATCACCCGCGCCAAGGCCGCCGTCGACGGCGACTCCCAGTGCTCCAACAAGGTCTCCTGCGCCGACATCCTCGCCCTCGCCGCCCGCGACGTCGTCTCGCAGGTAATTATCAAACACCATCCCCCCCCCCCCCCCCTCTCTCTCTCTCCCTCCGCGTTGCTTTCGGCGTGCCGGAGTTGGCCGGAGTGGAGCCGCTCGAGTGCGCGTGCGCCGTGCGCGCTCTCTCTTTCGAGACGGTTACGCCGCGCGCCTCGTTTTCCTCTTTTTTTTTTTTTGCGTTTCACCGTCCGTTGGCTTTCCGTCTCGACGACGCGCCGCAGTGTGCCAGTGCCACATGCAGTGGCGCCGCGTGCCCGGCGCAGCGGGAGACAGCGATGATGAGGGTGACATCTGACATGCGAAAACCTCCGCGTCAGCCACGGCTGCGTGCGCGCATCGGCATCGGCATCGGCAGCTGCACGAGTCCACCCCGCTTAGCTGTGAGGCAGTTACGCGCCCTGTCTCTCTCACCGGCGGCCGCTAACCGTCGACTCCAAAAACCGTGGTTTTATCACCCCTGCCTGCCGGCATCACGTACGCTCGTCCTAGATGGGGGCGTTGTGTGCGCGCGTCGCAACCGGCCGCGGTGGCGTCAAAAGATTCGGATTAGGCTCTAAAGTTTGTCCGAATTCAGCTGCCCTGTTTACTCGGAGCAGAGTCATGGAAGGCGACCACGGTGATGCAATGCAACCGAGTTACTGCGCTGTCAGTCGCGCTCGTCTTCCCGCCGGATCCAGTGACCCATCCATCAATTCCCCGGCGAGAAGAACACGACCCGGTTTTGGGCGCTGCGAAAGCTTAAATGAGCCGCGTGTGTACGGCGCGACAGACGCCGGCATCCAACTAATCCGCCGCGCCGGTCGAGCTCACTCGACAGCCCGGCAAGTACTCCGGCAGGGGGTATTCGTAGAGATACGGAAATCAATTATTAGGCCGTGCGAAATTCTGCTCAAACACACATCGCATGTAGCTCTCGATTGATGGCTCAAACGGCGCGGTAATTATCTCGTTCCTGTAAATTACTTCGATAAAAAAATTGAATGCTAGAATGATAAGAAATCTGAAACGGAGGTACTATACTACTATGTATCTGGAATTTCTGAATATCTGATGGTTGGTGCAGACTGGAGGGCCGTACTACCAGGTGGAGCTTGGCCGGCTGGACGGCAAGGTCGGGACGCGCGCCGTCGTGAAGCACAGCCTCCCCGGCGCGGCCTTCAACCTGGACGAGCTCAACAAGCTCTTCGCCGTCAATGGCCTCACCCAGACCGACATGATCGCACTGTCAGGTAGTACAGTCTATTTCTTGCTCTCCACACTCGATCTCTCACGAAGTCACGAATCAAGAAGCTCAGAACACGCCATCTCAAGTTCGTTCTGGCTGTCGCTGAGACTGAATTTTGTTGTTGCAGGGGGGCACACGATTGGGGTGACGCACTGCGACAAGTTCGTGCGGCGGCTGTACCAGTTCAAGGGGGCGGCGCCGCAGAACAGCCCGCCGATGAACCTCCTCTTCCTCCGGCAGATGAGGCAGACGTGCCCGCTCAACTACAGCCCGAACACGGTGGCGATGCTCGACGCCGTCAGCCCAAGCAAGTTCGACAACGGCTACTACCAGACGCTGCAGCAGATGAAGGGGCTGCTCGCCTCCGACCAGGTGCTCTTCGCCGACCGCCGGTCCAGGAGCACCGTCAACTACTTCGCCGCCAACCAGACCGCCTTCTTCGACGCCTTCGTCGCCGCCATCACCAAGCTCGGCCGCGTCGGCGTCAAGTCCGCCGGCTCCGACGCCGAGATCCGGCGAGTCTGCACCAAGGTCAACTAGTACTCGTTGCTGAATTCTGTCTGTCTCTTCTCCCTTCTCCTCTCGACCGAACTTTTCTCACTGTCCATGTTCACAGTCCACCACAGTGCATTTGTTCCCGCCAAATTCTTTTCTTGATTCTTGTAATCCTAAACTTTCATACATTAATTAGGATATTTTCAGGGGCCTACCATGTGATATGATAGGAGGTACACTTACAATGATGTACTGTAAATGTTTACAACTGGTCCAGTTAATCAAGTATATCCCACATATGTCCTTCCTCTTCTTCTTCTTTTGAAATTTGCACTTGAGTCACAAAAAAGATGGTGGTACTACATTGAAATCTCATTCAGATTCAGTGGCTCCAGGCTGATGACAGAGGATTCAGAATGCATGCATGGTCCAAGTTCTACCATTAATACAGCCAGCATCAGCTGTAAATGCCCCTTCAGAAACCATGTGACATTTCAGCCATAAGCACTCATGCATAAAACGTTAAAACCTGACAAGTCAGCCATAAGCACTCAACCATAAAACGTTAAAACCTGAGAAGTTAGTGTGGGAGATTTTCTTTTGTTCTTTTTATTTGTTTGTAGAAGGATAAGCTTGGTCATCTCATCTGCATTCTGGAAATGAAATGAAAAGGAGAACACAATCTCATTCTCACAAGGAATAAGTGACTGGGATGTGATTGTATGGCACTGCAAAAGCAAGCTCTCTATAAACAGCTGCTTTTGTAGGTCAATCACTGACATTCCAACCAATTGGTACAGGATTTGCACAGCATAACTTCATGTGTTGGCTGGCAACGTCGACAAGTCCCTTCTTGATCAAAATCCGACGTTGCAGTTTCCTAACCTACTGATGATACCTCTAAGCCAAAAGAAAAAAAAAAACTCTGAATTCAACCTGGGTTTGTCCTGCAAGTGAACTGAACTTCATGATGCCAGAGTTATGCGTGCAGCATATTATTACTGCAATTTGCTTTGTCAGATGTTCTGATAAGTAGTATAAACATTAAGTTTGATATGAATCGAACACGGAAGACTGGAAGTCACTTTGAAACGCGCATGGCAGCACAAAGCTTAGTAGTCAATATACGCGTCACAATCCTGTTCGTAACCACATTGTGTTTCTCGCCCAGCAATTTTTCTTGACCTTGGGAAGAACATGCCTTCCAATGCTAGCTAGCCGCCTTAACAGAAAAATTCAGCATGGTCCAGACCTTCGAGCTAGTAGTCCTCATCGATTTGATCGGCAAGGCTAGCTATCGATTTTAGCAATAGAAGCGTGTACTTGCTGGCGATAAATTCTAAGCATCCAGCGAAATATTTCTGATAGACTGCACATCAACTTGCACACCAGCTTCAGTTCTTGACCATGTGATTCATGGAGTGCACTAGTGTGCCCAACCTAAACAGCTCAACTTCCTGAAGTTTCAGAATGCTCCTGCCACATTATCCGAGAGATTTGTTATTTCAGCGCTCCAAAAAAGTTGCTTCGTGTTTTTGATATCTCGACTCATTTTTATTGACTCATATGGTCCTGCATGTTAATTTCAGAAGTGCTATTATAAAAAAGTGCACATCTTTGAAATGCCAAAATAGTAAAATTTTCACATTATCTATAGCCAATTCATAAATCCAAACTGTATGAAGGTCACAAACTGGCTCTCAGCTTGGTCCCCTGGCTAGCTAAAGGAGAGTGAAAACCAGGAACCATAAGTCCATAAGCACATAGGAATTAAAGTAATTCTGAGTTGGTGATAGATACGTGACTCCAGAACACAATTCCTTATGCTTGCCACAGACCACTGCTTTTCCTTTCTAGGCCTGCACTACTATTCAATCTCTTGTCTCAACTCCTCTTGGATTATGTGCCGTTCGCTTTCTTAATGGAAATCAGCTGTCACAACTCATAACTAAAAACAGCTTGCTTTCCCAACTAACTTAACCGAAAAAAAAGTTTGGACCAGTTTTCAGTGAGCTCCTTACTGCCTATTCTACTAAGAGTATTATACTATCGCTAAAATCGATCTTTTGGCCATTGATTTCTAAGTATAATTTGTGAAACATGATGTGAGTACATGACACCAGATCTCATTAGAATTCTGACTGAAAGTGCTGGGTTAAGAGTAGTATTATAACGAGTGACCTCCTAGAAGTCCTCGTATCATATCACATCGCGGATTGTCTTTAATAAGGTCGGCCCGTACCAGTGTGGCCTTCTTCGAAAAAAATCTAAGTATAAAACAATACTTTAAGTGATCATATTTTAGATATAATCATTACTAAGTAACTTTCATATATATTTTTCGTTGCATCACTCTTTTTTCGACGATTTTATCCATTCTAAATACTACTACCACTAATCAAGATAATATTAAAATCATTTTAACCCTTGAATAGAAGTATCTAAGAGTTGAAATTCATTCTGTTAATTACTAGTAGAATATACTGTAAAATTGTTCTTTTCAATTGAAAAGATAAAAAAATGTCATTTGGTACAACATGTTTCACCTATTTGGCTATTTCCATCAATTCAGAAGCACCAAAGCTGAACAGCTCTTTTACTTGATAAAATTATTGAAGAAACAATTCTAATGGCATGTGCCATACATAGTTCCCAAAAATGCTACAAACCTCCAGTTTCCATTCTCAATTGTTATCCCCTTATAAGAAAGCCTCTTATCTTGTGCAAACCATGCCCATTACCCAATGCATACATGATTTTAGTGCAGCAGAAAAGGTGATTTGTTGTGCCCATTTGTACCTTGTGGGTCCCTAAACCATCTCAAAAAAAAAAAACCAACACAAATGTTGCTGCTGCATCAGGTGACATGCATGGTCAATCAATCTGATGATGTCTCCCTCTTTTTGCATAAAGATATCAGCAAGGCATTGAAATCTACCTATCAATTGCCTGTTTGGCTCCAGCTCCGAGTTCATATAGAGTTTATACGGTAAAATGAAGTGGTTTAAACTTTTATTTAGTCCAAAATACCATAAATCCATCTACATCTTCAGATCTAGAGCTAGGTTTGACTAGCTTCAAACAATCTTGAATCTGGAGCTATGCCAAATTGGACCCAAGTTTGATTCTAACTACTGATGTCCAAAAGTAAAATAATACCATGTTAAGCTCTTGTGAACCATTACTAGTAACAAAAGTTCAAGAAGAAAGATAGACTGCTTCACTGTGACAACAATGGATCTCCCATAATGACATGAAGCAATTCTAATCTAATGGCCTGTGTCTAAGGAATGAACAGACTTTGTGTCCCATAAATCTCCAATCACACATCCAAGATAATCAATGTTAATAACCTCTGCACAGAAGAACATCATAAAACACTGGGGATCCTCCCAACTCCCAAGTGATGGTGGTTAATTATGAGACTAATGGTGCCAGATTTCGTACCAACGTCTTAATAATAGATCATGCAAAAAAAACACTGAATTGCAGAGTTCATATTGAATGGCGACATGATTGTGTAGAACAAGATGATGGTATCAACTGAAAGAAAAGAAAACTTTCAGCATGTTTAATAAGCCCAAAGCAATGTAGCCATGCCTCATCTCTGACATGAGAGAATCGATTGTGGGCTGCAATTAGAAATGTATGTATAAAACCTATTGTGGGCCTTAGAATTTGGGATGGATCAGCTTATAATACCTTAATTAGTTAATTGCAGTGAAACTACTTCAGAACTATGTAGCCCCGATACGTGGATACGGATACGGATACGTGATACCGCGATACTTCGATACGACATTTTTCAAAAAACATGGATACGGCGATACGCGTATATATATAAATTAATAATACATATAAAAATAACAAATTAATAACCACAGAAACATAATAACAAAATCCTTAGTTCATACTTCAACAGTTCAACATGAAAATAAACACACATAATTAGATAATTGTTTTTAGATAATAACATCCTCTCAACAAACTGACATAATTAAGTAGCAAATGTGACAATCCAACATAATTCAATAGCAAATCAAAACAAGTTTAAATATTCAACAATCAAACTAGCACCCAAAATTAGAGAAGAACAATTCATGCATTCGAGCATTCATGACCTTGCACAATCCAACAGCAAAACAGAAATAAAAACAACAATACAACAGTACATTAGTACATCACGCATTGTACAGTGCATAACAGGAAAATAAAAATAAAAATCAGGTGAAGAAACACTAGAACAGACCTGTTCGGTGCCTGCTCCTGCTCACTGCTCACTTGCTCAGAGCTTGGGCAACTCGCGCTCGGCTCTTGCTGCTGCTGCGGTGCTGCCTTCTACGGCCGGCAGATGGAGGAAGAAGTGCAGCTGCAGCGGTGGCCGGACTCTCAAGCCCCTCCGGCGGTCGGATCTACAACGGTGGCCGACTCCCAAGCCCCTCCGGCGGCCAGATCTGCAGCGGCGGCAGCCCCAGCCCCCAAGCCGCAGCGGCGCGGGGAGCGCCCAAGCAAGCGAGAGACCGAGCACGGCGGCGGCCGGCGGCGCGGCGGCGAGATGATGACCGGCGGTGACTGGCGGCGCGGCGGCGAGATGGCGACCGGCGGCGCTCTGGAGTATGGACTGACGGCGCGCGAGCTAGGGCACAACCGCAGAGGTAAGTCACCGTCGGGGTGTTGGGCGGAAGTACTCGTGCGTTTCCCGTATCTGGACGAGTCCGATACGTATCCGATTTTTTTTTAATTATTTGGAAAATGAAAAAATAGCGGATACGCACCGGATACGTATCCGGACGTATCTGATACGTATCCGTATCCGGAGACGAATCCGATACGGGTACGCGAGTTTTTTGGAGTATCCGAGCTTCCCAGCTTCAGAATGTTCGTGCCTGCAGTCTGAAAGAATATCAAGAAAAGTTGCAAGTTTCAGAAGACAATACCTGATCAGTGATCACCTGAACGGTAAAAGGCTTCGCTTTGGAATTATCTGCATGAAATTATAGTATCAAGGCAAAAAATTGCAATTCAATTTCACCCTATCACCATTATGGGACATCCAAGGCTAAGAAGAGACAGGATAATGCTCAAGGTTTGAGGGGCTAACTCGCCATTGATGGCAGCCGCTCCTTCTCCAACTTCAGGCACGCCCAGCGGCGAATCTAGAAAACAAATGAAGGGTAGGCTAAAATTAAAGTAAAGTCTAAGTCCATAAAATTAAAATATAGTATATATCACACAAGTCAATATACATAGTATCATGCATGCTTAAATTAAAACACATCAAAAATAAGTACATCAATTTGTTAGTAAGACGAGAATCTCTTACCCTAACAAAAGAATGAAATAAGAAGAAATTTGTATATGTAAAAATGAAGGGTAGGAAGAAACAAATGTTAAAAAATAAATGGTAGGAGGGGCTGTGGCCTATGGGCTACCGGATGTTGGCTGCTCTTGTTTTGTTGCCGTGCGCGCTCACCATCCGGCTGCGCCATGGAGCGGTGGCATCCTACAGCGCCTAGGCCACCACTGCAGCTAGACAGATAGAGTGTTGGGCTGCTGGATGTTGTGGTGTGCCTGTGCCCCGACCCCGATGGCCTGTTGCAACTTGCAACCTTCACTGGTGCGCCTACACGTTAGTGACCTCCGTCAGTCCGCCACTCCGCTCTTAGCTCTCCACCGTCGCAATCCGCCTTGGATGTTGGTGGCTGGTGCTAACCCTATGCAATGCAGCCAATCCTTCGAGCGAGCAAGGAGCAAGGAATTGGCTAGTTGGGCTGTAGGCTTTTAAACATGCTAATGAAGTAATGGGTTTTAGGCTTTCAAACGGGCTATTGAAGTAATGGGCTGTCCAGGTCCCAACAAACCACCAGGCACCAGCCAACTCACGGTTCAACAATGCTTTCTTCTTCCTCAAACCGCCGTGCACAGTAACTCCATCTGTTCTTCTTCCTCCTGCCATGGGTGAAGCTATATATTTGAATTTTTTGGCAAAAATCGGAGGGTAGGCTAGAGCCTGATGAAGCCTAGCTACTGGATCCGCCCCTGGGCACGCCCACACGGCCTTCTTCTCCATGCGCCAGTACATGACCAGATGCTGCCTCCTGCAAGTATCCAACACGCCGTCGAGCTGAGGCGGCTGCCCTGCCGGAGACGGCCGGTGCGTGCGTGGCCGTGGCGGGGCTTGTTGCCACTCTCCTGGTTGGCAGGCCGCCGTCGCCGTCAACGGAACGCTTGCTGAATTAGTTGCTGATAGCTTGAAGGCCACTCCACTCAACTCAGCTGGTTTTTCTGATGCTACCATGTTCCACTGTGGATCT
This sequence comes from Zizania palustris, assembly GCA_019279435.1. Lineage (NCBI taxonomy): Eukaryota > Viridiplantae > Streptophyta > Magnoliopsida > Poales > Poaceae > Zizania > Zizania palustris. The sequence continues at coordinate 52,229,218 of JAAALK010000283.1, read as the reverse complement.
CTGCATCAGTTGCTCTTTGACATCTCCAGAAAAGGATCAATGGCATCATCATCATTAACCAGCTGCTTAGGGTTTATCATATATCATATAATCTATCAGAGAATTATAAAGGTTACACTTTGCATTGGGAGGACAAAAGAAGTATCACAAAGTGTGCTGTTCTTTTGCGAGGGAGAAAGTGTAATTTTTCCCACAAGGGATATGAATATGACCAGTATTGACATCATATTGATGGTAAGTTCAAATTTCCGTTATGTTTATAAGTATCTCAAACACGAAAGATGGCATGCAGACAGAAGAGAATCACCATGACATTATATACTTTTCCATTTTGGTTATTATTATCTTCAGTGATAATTCTGAAGTCCTGGACATGCACAAACTGAAGTACAATGACATGAGATCATCTCGGACAGAAATAAGAGTTCTACTTACGACTAGGCTAGAAGTCTGTTCAGTCCTTCAGGGATGTCAAGATGAAATAAATACCAAGAAATTATTCATGCATACTCTATTGTCTATTCCACTTGGTTTCAGTAATTCATTGCAAAACTTCTTCCTCTTTCGGTAATCAGTAATTGCAAATCAAACATTAGGTAGAGGCGAAAGCGAATGCATTTTTTTTAACATTCCAACCAAGCATAATTTCAATTATTATGACCATAGTCCAATCAAGCAGAAATTTTTCACAAGTGTCCTCTGGTCTCGTTATCTGATGGCAGGTGATGTGTACCGAGAGAACCAAACATGAAACAAAAATTTACAGGTGTTTCCAAGAGGGAAACAATCTATCATATTCACAAATTTGAGTGAATGGAGTCAGAGTCTACCATGTCTAAACTGTTTCATGATAAATTCATAATATTTATGGGTTTGAACAACCTATATTCATGTGCCCCCCTTGTCCATCTGTGAAGGCGTTGCTGAAGTTTTGCATATTGGACACCAGTTCTTCTGTCGAAGCCATTCATGAATGCAGGACACATGGTACTGATGCTCACATTGCATCCTACCAACTTCTTCATCCTCCATGTAATCCTCCTGTAGCATTCAGTCAGTGTCAATTGGAAACACAATAAGTACAAGAAAATAATTGCCTACTGTAAAATAAGTATGCAAATGTTAATGAATGAGAAATAAAAAACAAACAACAAAGAAAAATTATAGAGTGGAGAAAACATGAAGGAAGGAACAATTTGATATCTTTGAGAAATACCTGGCATATGCTGCACTTGACGTCATCTACAACAGTTCTGTTCACTTCAAGGTCTGAATTTGGTTTCTTATACACACTTCGATTGAGACACTTTGCAAGCTGTTCATCAGATAGGGCAGTGCTCACAGAGCCAATTCGCTCCTCTAATGCTAATAATTCCTGAGAAAAAAGAAAGACAGAGAAAACACATAACCTTCTGAATTCAAACCAGATGAGTACATGACTATTCTCAACAAAGGATAGAGCTATTTTAATTGAGACCTTGAGGGAAAATCAACATGGTGAAAGCAATACCTCATAAGACATGTTGTCAATATCCATTCTCATATCTCGGTGCTGGTCATGCAGACCAAGGCCACTAAGGAAGAGGTTAGTTTCCAGCACCAACAATTGCTGCCAAGTGCCAACATTTCCGGTAACACATTTCAGTGCAAGGTTAGCAACAAAAGAAAAACTGAAATCAAGTACAAGTACTAACCTCATAAGTCAACCCATTATCTTGTTCGATCCTGTCTAATGCTAGCAATACCTGCAAACAGGAATCAGGCCAAATATCAAGAAACTGTAGCAGCCAATACAATACAGTATATTGCAAGTATGCGATATTTGGTCAATTCCATCGTCAACAAAACCTAAGGACCATATCACAACTCAGATAAGTATGTTACAAGTTCCTCAAAAAATAACCTCCTCAACTCCTTCCATGTTGATATGCCTGTAGCCATCTCTCTCCACCAGCAGACCATGAAATATTTGTGGAGGGCTTTCCTCAGGGCGATAACTTGATCTTCTCCTTGCTGTACGATTACTTGAGCCTTGACGACTAGATGAGTATATTTCATGAGGTAATTCCATAGAAAAAGGCCTAACTGATCTCTGTGGGGGAACATCATCCATGGAGAAATGAGTCCATTCTGATTGGTGAACCCTTGTAACAGTCTCACGGAGAGAAAATGCACTATCTTCTCTTTCATTTGGCATCCTCACCCTAGCATGCTGAGTAGAAGGCCGTCTAGTTCTTGCTGAATCTGCAGTGTCCTGAATACTACTGCTGCTAGTCCTTATTGTTTGCTCAGCAGCTCTGACTCTAGGACCAGTGATGCCAGGGTACATGACAGGTGAATGGCCTAAACTAGATTGTCCACTTATGCCCCTTGGTCTAGAAGAACTCTCTCCATCATATCTCCTGTTTCTCATAACCTCAACCCTCTTATTATGGACAGAATTAGATGAAGAGCAGCCAGACGGCAAAACATCAGATATTGATGTGCAGCCAAGGTTTTTTAGACCACGTCTCTGTACCCTAGGATCAGCACCAGAAGATTTCATGACATTGGTAGAATTTCGAGGTATAGTAGATCGATTAACAAAACTAGAAGCAGTTTGAGGTCTACTTTGACTCAATTGTTCTTTATCCTTCTGCTGATGTGATTTAATTCTCAATGCAGTATTTCCTGTGGAGCCAACTGCATGTGTAGGCATCCTTGAAGAAACAGAAGAATCTAATAGTTCAAGATCAAGTCCTGGAGGCTGATCTTCAGTAATTGATGTGGACAATAAATCTTCAGACTCAGCATGCTCACCATATGGATGCACACCTTCCTCAACAACAGCTCTCTTGCTACTCTGCAGTCGTCTGGTCCCAGTTCTTCTGCTACTGCTTTCTGCATTGTCTGCCTCTACCAAAAAGGGGCGCCTTTGCTTTTCTTCAAAATATTTTCTGATAGGAGCTTTTGAAGAGCTTGGACATGCAGCCTTAGTGCCTGATGAACGAAATGGCTCATGTAAATATCTTGGCTTCTCATTATTGTCAGCCCACCTGGCTTTCATTGGGTTGAGCTTTGTCTTGTTTGGCCTCTCCTCATTGCCTTGATTTCTTAAAGAGATGCTAGAGCCTCTTCTAAGAAAACCAGTTGTTGATGTGGATCTACCAGAATCTTCTTCCATACCAAAACAGAGTACAACACACAGGTGTATATATCTTCTCCACTACAACTTGTGCTACAGTTCTGCAGCCACAATTTTATAAATGTTAGGAAACAAACAACAACAGAGAACCAATGTTGCCGCAAACAATAAGAAGGGAAACCTGGACATACATGAAAGGCTTATCTAGAAGTGTGTTCAGGTGAGAAAACGTGAGTGAGGTAATGTCACCTTTCTCCAATAGCACCAAACAATCCAACTTTGCACCTGCTGTTAGTTAATAGTAACAAAAACATTCCATGTCACTCCATGTGAGCCATATTACATTCATTTTTCTGAAATTCCATGAATGCATTACACTGCTATTGCTACAAGCTCAACCTGAACGGCTTCATTTCTTTGTCTTTCTAACCGATCACAAAAAAAAACTACCATAAGACGAACAATATCATAGATTGTCATATAAGGATGCATAATTTCCTGCCTAAAACAAAAGGTAGTCTTGGGTGCAAACACTATGTATTATATAAGCCGCTTAGACCATTGCTCATAACATCATTCTGACAACCCCATACTACGTAATCCCTTTCAATCATAACACTAAGGTATTAAAACGGAAGAAAAACTAGCATTTCAAGCAATTTCCACCGATGAAGAAAAGTTTGCTGAAGACAGGATATATGACACCATCAAAATTTTCCTGGCACAGAACAAACACGATGGTTTCTTAATCGTTTCCAGAGAATTGTACTCATCAATTCCAGAACCCCAAAACTTAGCTCACACCAACAGGAAGATTGATTGCTATTCCCTTGGATTGAAATTTTAAAATGATCGTACATTACTATATATACCAGGCAGTGACTCCATATTGAAAACAACAACACACGCACCATAATCGACATTTTTTTGGAAACAAACTGCTATTATACATTAGTACTACATACACCAGAAATCCGGAAGAAACTGGATGGATTAATCGGAGGGGAAGAAATCAATCAACTTCGGATAGGCTTCAACCTAGTCAGGCTCACGAAGTGGCCGCGGAGGAGGAAAAGATACACGAGAGAACAGTGAATACCTTCAGTTCGATTCGAAACGAGACGTCTACCGCGTTGCCCCACCAAACCTGCTCGCCGGCTGAACAGGCTACAGGGGAAGAAAGAGGGCAGTGCGCGGTCGGGAAGGCGAGCAGCCCAAGCGGCGGCGGCGACGTCCTCCGCCCTCCTCTCGTCTCCTCTCCTCTCCTCGCGAGTGGAAGAAACGGAGGAGACGGCGTGCGAATGGAGACGATTTGGTCAGATCCCAATTTCCAAGCGATTTTATTTAGCACCTGGCCTTAACGGGTCGCGGGCGTGACGTGGCCGGTTTACAGGCTAACGGAGCCCCATCTGCACAGTGCACACGTGGCGCGCTGACTGGACGCACGTGTCGCGGCCGGTCCAACCTATGACTCGGTGGCGGCTCACGCGAAGCCGGATCTAACCGTTGATACCGTATCATGATCCGTGCACCCGCCCATCTTGTCCACGTCAGAAGGTTCCGCGCCGCTGCCGCCTGCCGCTCTCTCGCCGCAGCCGGAAGGGATCAGCTCAACAGCATCCTTTCTGCCTTATCCTTCTAAGCTGATAATCTCAGCAGGATTAGAAGGGGAAAGTGAGATTATTTTAGAGAAAATTTGGTCCTGGCTTTGCATGTTTATCCATAATTTTCGTTCTTTTGGAGGGATTTTCGTTCAAGCAGAGAATGCACATAAGAAAGTTCTGACAAAGGTAGCAGGGAAATATTAACCCTGCTCCAAAGAGACTTGCTTATCTTGAGCATTGTCTGTGTCAATTCAAAATATGATCTGAAAGAGTTTTTTTTTTTTGCATATGCTTCACTTGTTGAGGAGTAGCTATATGGTTCTGAATAATTGATTGTGGTGTCTATCCATCGTGCTGTTCATTCGAGATGGGATATATCCCCTGTTAATCTTGGGTGGAAAGATAATTAGGTGGGGTGCTAACACGAGATGAGTTGCTACTTATCTCTCAATTGGAACAGATTACTTGCACATATCTTAATCTCTCCTTAATGTTTCACAGAGAATCTATTTGCCCGGGGTAAACTATGCCTGTCAGAATAAAGATGCAATGCTCATTTTCTCATTGGATATTGTCAGCTTCAGGATTGTATACTCAGCTGATGGAGAGCTGCTGATCTGCTGATGTGAGGACTTAACTCGTTTCTTTTTCCATTTTTCGACACTGGATCAGGATTACTTGTATGGTACGGAGAACCAACTACCAACTACCAACTGCAAACTGCGGAGCGGGGCTTAAATATCGATAACATCTTGATGAAAACTTTTCAGCTGTTCGAATGAAAGCCTGAATCAACAATGAAGCTGCTGAGATGACATCAAGTTGATCGAGGCATTGGGAGTTGGTATGACAACTGTGAATGAGACGACATAAAAATGAGATCTCAAATGTCGAGTAGGTAGCTCGTGCATGTATGGTAGTGGTAGTCCTGGACAAATGCTGGGCCAAATCAGCAATTCAGGCGTGTTCTTGAGTTCTTCTATCAAACAGAAAAGTAACAAGCGAGTAAGGAAAACAGGTGTAGGCAAAGCACATTCTGGCAGAACGGCTTAATCTGACTGTAAATTTACACACCCACGACCCATGCGAATTTCAGCAAGTTGTCACTTGGTATGAACTAGCCATAGCTTCGTATGAACGAATCTGGGGTGACTTTGTTTCAGCTTTTGCTCGAATTCTGCAATAATCTTCTTCTGGGGTCAAGCCATCCGCTCCCTTGCCGCCATCTTTGTCATATCCTGCACCTTTTTGTGGCTTTTGGTTGTGCACTTGTGCCTTCTTTTGATGAAAGTGAGCATCTAGTGCTTACTTCTTTTCCTCCCTTTCAACATGATTGCTTCTCAAAGACAACAATTGAACAACCAGCTTTTGCATTTGCTTGGACCCCCTTCCTTCCCTGCCATGAAAAGTGCCATGGAACCTCCACAAACACAATTTCAGTCCATCTGCAGAATTGCAGTGCATATCAGTCTCCAGCTGGTAAGAAACTGCATGAATTTTAGGTTTAGCACATTAAAAAGTTAGATGGTCATGACAATTGACAAAGGAAATGGCACGGTTGGAGAGCCGTTCAGATGCCGTTCCTGCAACATTTATATCACCAGATCGGCTTGATGAGTGATGAGCATGTCATTAGTTGTCGTCAGTTAGCATAAGACCAATTAGATAGTGGCACCTTTATTAGATTAACCAATGCAATAAACCTGGGCCAACCGATCACTACCGGTTTGTTCTGTCACTGGCAAGTGGGCGTTGGAACTACTCATGAGAGCTTGCAGCTAACTCAAATGCTTTCGAAAGGGAAGCTTATAATTCAATGCAGCTGGTAGCTAGCTGCTAGCATTTGATTATGGCAGACAGGGAGGTGTGAGCTCGAACGTGTAAAGGAATTCTGGAACTGATCGAGCATGGGACAACTAATGAGGATCGCACGAGCCAGATTACGTGATTATGTCGTCCGGAGCAGACAAACTTTCCCCAATCTTGCAGCGTAAATCATGCACAAAGCTAGCGACTGTTTAATCTAATCGTGGCTAAAAGATAAACCGAAGCAAACGGATGCGTGGTTTGTGCCAGGCGAGGTGACGTTTGAGGCGCACGCCAGAGCAGCGGAAATCCTGAGAGTTTCCATGTGTTCGCGGCGACGGCGCGCGCGCGGAGTCCAGAGGCGGCATTAGGTGCGCCGTGCGCGCGCGCCGGCCGCGGCCGCGGCCGCGTCCACTCCACGCAGAGCACGCCGCTGGAGCGCGCGCGCTCGCGGCGAATACGGCGTATCTGGCCGTGGGCCTAGGCAGAAAATTGACGCGGTACTCGCCGTTCGGTACGTACGTCGACGCGCGAGCCGCCAGCTCGCGCGTCGTTCTGCCCGATCAGCTGCATGCCAGCTCAAAGATTAGGTCAAAGGCACGCCAGGTTGATTGGCGACTTCGCGCTCTAGCGAGCGAGCTGTACAACAACGCTCTCCATGCCACCGTTGATTCCGAGCTAGTCCAGGAAGAAACTGTGATATAATTAATTGATTTCGAGTCCAGGAAGAAACTGTGTCATGATTGATTCTGAGACTTGAGAATTGAGATCACGTTCTTGATGACTTGTGCGAAAGTTTTCGTCGAGCTGTTCGATTTTCGACGTCGGCCATTGATGCTTATTAAGAACAGGGTACTCGCTGCGAAAAAAAATTTAGTGCGTGCGGTCAGAGATTAATTTGGACCATGGATATTTAAAATTCCATATGACAACTAAATTATGATTTTATAACACAGAATTAAGTAGCAGCAGCTTTGTTGATTAATAAAATTTATCACAACTTGAATTTGTTCGAACTTGTTCTCGTACTTTTCCTTAATGGAATCGGGAGTGGTCAGTAGAGCCTCTTTCATCAAAAAAAAAATCACAACTTGAATTTGTCCGACAGCTATTAATGATCAAGTTATCAAATTGACAACATGTGAAATAAATAGAGAATAAAACAACAAAATGGTAACAAAACTTATAACTTATAAGTTACTTGATAACTTTTCGATCCTTTATTTTCTAAAAATGAGTGATGATGTCCTTATCCTTAGTTTACTGGAAGAATTCTCTTTCAATCGATGTAATCAAACAACCATTTAAATATTTCTACCCCATCTTACTTCTTTTCTTGTTCTTTATCAAATTCATTATATAAAAGATCTTCTCAACACAAGCAGTTGTAACAAAGAGAACAAGAGCACCAATTTGAAAAGTTTATAAACAATTTTACACATAGAAGGAGGAGGAAGTGGAGTGGGTTTTCGGTTTGTTTAATTGGATTTTTTATGCATATAAATAGTATACACTATATATATATTTTTTTCAAAACAATGGATATTTAATACCTTGAATACATGTGGGTCCGCCCCTACTTGTAGTGTAGCTCATCTTGTGTATGTTTTTATTGGATGTGTGACACAAACTTCTAAGAGTACGTTTGGTTCTGGTGTGAAAATGTAGAATCTAAACCAAACAAATATATCAAATCTATTTCTCCCACGAAAAACAGTTTTTCTAGTATAAATTTGGAAGCAGTTTGGACCCTGCTTTTTTGCTTCTGCTTTTTTATTTTATAGTACAAATTGAATAACATGAATTCAATGTGTCTTGATTGATCTAACATCATTATAATTTGTATTACATTGCATAATTTCATGAGATAGCTATATTACCAGTATTTTATGAGATAAACTAAGACTTTTTATTTATCTAATATGTTTTTTCGGTTATTTAGTTACGTCAATGTTGACCGTTTCCTATTTCTATATATATATATAGAATATTATAATAATAAAAATTATGTCAGTTATAAAAATAGTCAGCTCACAACAACTTCAACTAAATAACTTTCAGATTTTCCACAGTAAACAACTCACAACACTTTTTCATAACAAACAACTCACGCAACCTAAATCATGCGCTAAAAGACAAACTATATATTCAACAGCGATTCAACGACATGTTGATGAGAATAGTAATGAAATGAGTGACCCTTAAAATCTTTATATCAATCTCGACATGACTTCGCGGACTTTACACGTCAAAGGTATGCACAAAAAGATGCGTAAATATTGCATATCGGATACTGAATTTTTTTCTCTGTGGCGTATATATAAGGGTTAATTTTTTTCATGCCATTATAATTTTTGCGGTTTGCCAATATGTCATCGATGTGTCACTGACAGATGGGGGCCGCCACAGTCACTGACAGTGATATATAAACAATTTCTAAAAATTATAATGACACGTAAGTAAATTTTCATATATAAATAGGCTATAACGGGATCGCCATTCACGTCCGGCCCGTTATACATGGGCCTGTCGATGTGGCCTTGAATAGGAGGTCGTACCAGCCACAGACAGGTAGGCCACCATGGGATCCCCCGTGGCAACACCAACTGACACCATGGGATCTCACTGTTTTGACGAATCTTCTTCCCCGAGTTCCCTTCCCTTGCGCTCCTCGGATCCGCGTTGCTACGGCCTACGACCCCGCGAAATTACGGCGCTCCCAAAGGCCAAAACCCTAGCAGCCAAGCAAGCCATGCTCGCATTCCCGCGATGGTCTCCATGATCTGCAGCGGACGCCGATGGCCGTGGCGGGAGCGGAGTTGGCGATACCAGTGGACGGGCAGGACGGCTTCGCGGCCGCCAACGGCATCGATCTCCTCCTCGCGCACATTCGCGACGCCGCCGGGGACCCCGCGGTCGAATTTGAGCCCCCTCGTCGCAGGCGCAACACAGCGCTGGGCCCCGTCTTCCACCTCCAGCACTACTTCTCCGTCCCCAAGGTCGCCGTCGCGCAGCAACACGCCTCCGCCGCGCGCCAGGTGGCGACTCCTCCCCCGCTGGGCTGCGGAGGCTACGCCCCCGATGGTCCGATTGACACTGCCGCACTGGCATTGCCTTTTTCTGGTAACCCTCTTTTCTTTGACTTAATTTTGCTTTACATAACAATACTAGTAAAAACGACTTAAGACGAATTGTGGAAAGGAATGCATCTAATTCAAGTGCGATTCAATACCTTTTTATTTTAGTCAGGATGAACTGGTGAAGGACATGGTTGATGCAACAAAAATGGTTAACATGTCCCTTTATCGTACCGAGGAGTGGAGGAACTAGAGACATTGGACTCAGATTCAACATGCTACAGAAATCCAACCCAAGAAAGGTACATGGATTGCTTTAACCTGTCCGCAATTAGAGCATTGCATTCTCTATCTAGTTGGATGTGACTTAGCCTCCCTTCTCAGTTTTGAGTATACTTGAATGAGCCCTACCCTATCTACCACAATATCAGCTGATCATTATTCATTAGTGTTTGTCTGTGTTGAACACAAGTTACGTCAATGAATAAAAATACAACGATTGCTACTGTGTCATGGGCATGGGCCTAGAGGCCAAGGCCCACAACCTAGCCCATTATAGTGTGTGAACAGTACCACATGCGGTACTGTAGCAATAGTTTAGGAATTGTTTGTTTAGAGACATGATTAAGTTTCTTATTTTAGTGATAAGATTAGATTGAGTTTTAATCTATTTCCTAAATTTAGAGATTAGATTTTTGAGAGTCAAGTCATGTCATCTTGTATCTCTATTTTATAAAGCGATGAAGAATTAGTATAATTTCTCCCCAGTGTTCATCACCCTAGCCTAAAAAGTCCTCTCATCCCTAGTAGCCGACGCTATCTAGCTATCCTTCCGGTGGTGTTTATCCTGTTATGAATCTGATTTATGACATAGTTTTTCTTATTGTTCCAAATTCAGTATAGCCTTTGTTTTCTTAGAAGAAAAAATGGCTAATATTATATATATATATATATATATATATATATATATATTCCTCTGAGTAATTGACAGAATTCCAAGTTCCTCTTTTCATGTAAGGATGTTCATTCAGGCCGGCCAAATGGGCCATGTTGATTTTTGTTCCCTTTTCTGCTCATTGAGCTTATGGGTTGTGTGATGCTATGAGCTATCTCTGTCAACTGTCAATTGTCAACAATGAAAAACATACCAGTCTTGGTGTAAAAATATAATAACAAATAACAAATAGTCCTGCTATTTGTAAATTTCTGAAAGAAAAGGTATTGAAAAGTGAAGGAGAATGGAATTTGGATGATGTATTGATGAGCCATGGATAGGTACATATATAGAGGCAAGGGGATAACTACTTTATAACTGAATTACTAGTGATAGAAAACCCCCTTGCCAAAGAGTACAAATGAGGCCGGACAGGGGTCCTGGCCGAACCCCCTTATAGCCAATAACAGAATATGCTAACACGCCCCCGCAGTCTGAACGTCGGTGCTTAGCCACGGACATTCAGGCTGGACCGAAACTCAGTGAACACCGAAGAGGGCAGCCCTTTGGTGAAGACGTCGGCGAACTGAGATGTCGTGGGGACATGAAGGACCCGAACGGCACCCATGGCCACCTTCTCACGGACGAAGTGAAGATCGATCTCGATATGCTTCGTTCGCTGATGCTGGACTGGGTTAGAAGACATGTAGACCGCGCTAATGTTGTCGCAATAGACAAGAGTGGCGCGGTGAAGCGGAGTATGAAGCTCATGAAGAAGCTGGCGAAGCCAGGAAGCCTCAGCGACGCCATTAGCCACGGCGCGATACTCTGCTTCAGCACTGGAGCGGGAGACGGTGTTCTGCCGTTTAGACGACCAAGACACCAGGTTGTCGCCAAGGAACACAGCGTAGCCCGAAGTGGACTTGCGAGTGTCGGGACAGCCGGCCCAGTCAGCATCAGTATAGACCACCAAGTCATTCAACGTCGATGGCCGAAGAAGAAGACCCAGATGTAGAGTACCCCGAATATACCGAAGAATGCGCTTGAGAGCAACAAGGTGAGCCTCTCGAGGATCATGCATGTGGAGACAGACCTGCTGTACGGCATAAGAGATGTCTGGTCGCGTAAAGGTCAGATACTGCAGGGCACCAGCAAGGCTGCGGTAATCTGAAGGATCGGCGACTGGAGTCCCAGAATCGGCAGAAACTTTGGGGTTAGTGTCGACTGGCGTATTGCAAGATTTGCACTCTGTCATGCCTGCTCGGTCCAGGATATCAACTATCAAGCATGTACTGTCGCTGAGAGAGAATCATACCATCATCACTGCGCTGAACCTGCATCCCCAGGAAATGGTGGAGCTCACCAAGATCCTTCATGGCAAATTCTTGCTGAAGAGCTGAGATAATTTGCCGAAGGAGATGTGCTGAGGAAGCGGTGAGAACAATGTCATCCACGTAGAGAAGCAGATAAGTTGTATCAGTGCCACGACGGTAGATGAACAGCGAAGTATCTGACTTGGCTTCTATGAAACCAAGGGAGACCAGGTGCGTGGCAAAGCGACTGTACCAAGCACGAGGGGCTTGCTTCAGCCCATAAAGAGATTTGTTGAGGCGGCAAACAAAGTCTGGGTGAACGGGGTCTTCAAAACCAGACGGCTGAGCTGCAAACACTGTCTCTGTCAGAGTGCCGTGGAGGAAAGCATTCTTGACATCGAGCTGATGAACAGGCCACTTGCGGGAAATAGCCAACGAGAGGACGGTGCGAACTGTGGCAGGCTTGACAACAGGGCTGAATGTCTCTGTAAAGTCAATGCCTGGACGTTGAGTGAAGCCGCGGAGGACCCAACGTGCTTTGTAACGCTCCAAGGAACCGTTGGCGAGGAACTTGTGCTTGAATATCCATTTACCGGTGACAATGTTGGCATGCTGCGGGCGAGGAACCAGATCCCAAGTCTGGTTTGTGATGAGGGCAGCATGTTCTTCTTCCATGGCAGCCCGCCAATTGGGGTCGGCAAGGGCACCACGAAAAGTCTTCGGTACTGGAGATAGTGGTGTGGCATGGAACAGGGATGGAACTCGGAACCCATCCTTGGCCCGTGTCGTCATGCGATGATGGTTCACCGTTGGGGTAACAGCAATGGCACCAGGAGGTAGCGGCACTGGTGCTGGGGAAGTAGTGGATGCCGCTGGAGGAGGAGGTTCAGGTGGTCGGGGACGCCTGGAGTAGACACGTAGAGCCGGTCCCGCACGTGGGAGTGCAGGAGACGTGGCATCTGCGCATGGTACGGGTGTAGGCGTCGAAGATGAAGTCGGGGCCGCGCGTGGTACAGTGGATGTTGAGGGACCCGTGGCCGCGCGTGGCACAACACCTGCGCGAGGTAAGGAGTGATATCCTGGTGGAACCAGTGGCGCCGAAAGTGGTATGATGGGAGATGTACCTGTAGAAGAAAAAATTGGCAGTCCTATGGGAGCGGCTGCCGTGTTAGAAAATTCATCTAAAAAGGTAAAATCCGTAGCATTGGGAGGTGAGGGTTGCTCAGCAAAGGGAAATGAGGTTTCATCGAAGATGACATGACGAGAAATAATGATTCTATTGGTGGTAGGATCAAGACAGCGATATCCCTTGTGGTGAGCAGAGTATCCCAAAAAAATACAAAGGGCGGAGCGGGGTGAAAGTTTATGGGGAGCAGTGGCCGAGAGATTGGGGTAACACTTACAACCGAAGACCCGAAGATGTTCGTAGGACGGCGCACTACCATGGAGGGCAAAGTGCGGGGTCGAGAAGTCAAGGGTCTTGGTAGGTAAGATGTTGAGGAGTAGGGTCGCAGTGTGCAACGCTTCAGCCCAATATGAAGGAGGCATGCTCGCCTGAAACAAAAGAGAACGGATAACGTCATTAGTAGTACGAATGATCCGTTCGGCCTTACCGTTCTGGGGCGACGTGTAGGGGCACGACATGCGGAAAAGGATGCCATGTGTCGTAAAGAAAGTGCGAGCGGTGGAGTTATCAAACTCCCGTCCGTTGTCGGTTTGGACGGCCTGGATGCGAGCACCGAACTGGGTAGAGACATAGGCAAAAAAGTTAGATAATGTCATGAATGTGTCAGACTTTAGCCGAAGGGGGAATGTCCACAGGTAATGTGAGCAGTCGTCAAGAACAACTAAGTAATATTTGTAACCAGAGACACTAGCAACAGGAGATGTCCACAAGTCACAATGTATAAGAGCAAAGTTGTTTGACGCCCTAGAGACTGAAGTACCAAAAGGAAGACGAACATGTCGACCTAGCTGACACGCATGACATATAGAATCCAAGTCTTTATTACAAGCGGGAATGGCCGAAGCAAGTTTGGAAAGAGCTTCGCGACCAGGGTGACCAAGACGTCGGTGCCAAAGTGAAGCTGGTGTGGAGCCTGCAACAAGCGAATGCGCCACTGGGACCTGCAGAGGGTAAAGTGGTCCGGAGCTATTGCACCTGATGGTCACGGTCCCCGTGAGAAGATCCTTCACAGAGCAACCATAAGGGTCAAATTCCACAGAACAATTATTATCAATAGTAAATTGGCGAACAGAAATAAGATTCTTAATGAGCTGTGGTGAGACAAGAACATTATTTAAGGTAAGGTGGCCAAGATATGTCGTCCCGGTCGCGGCGACTGGGAGGAGTGAACCATTACCGACAATAATAGAAGTGGGGGAGGGATACCGTGGAACCGAATAGTGAGAGAGGGTACCGTCATGGGATGTCATGTGGGAGGAGGCACCAGTATCAAAATACCAGTCGTTATTCACCGGAGGGGTGAGAGTCATGGTGCTGAAAGTGGAGGCGAGGGAGCTCTGGTCCCAAGTCGGAGCTCCTGTCATGGGCTGTTGTGGTGCTTGGGGGGTCCAGGGTGGCAAGGCTTGCTGTTGTGGCTGCAACAGAGGTCCTGCAGGGGTCCCGTAGGGAGGAAAAAAATGCGGTTGATGAGGATTTTGTTGAGCCATCTGTGAAAACTGTTGGGGCCCCTGGAGAGCAAGCATTGCTTGCTGCTGTTGGGGACCCATTCGGCCTTGAGGAAGCTGGGCCAGGGGAGGAGTCCGTGGGCCGGGCCACATCTGGATGGACCCTGTCCACGGATTGTAGAAGGAGGGCCACGTTCCGTTGGGCCCGGTTGTGGGGGAGGGGCTGCTGCCGGCTGGGGCAGGAGGACCTCCGGAGGAATTGCGTCCCTTCTGTTTCTTCTTTTTGTTCTGTTTTGGGGCGCGAGTGCTGCCTTCAATTGGTGCGGACTGCTGGGGTGCAGAGGGGACAGCGACGAAGGCAGTGGGGGGGTGGCAGCGGGGTGCTGAACCATATTAATCTCCTCAAGGAGAAGCTCATTTCGAACAGCAGCAAAGGAGGGAAAGGGGCGCCCACGCCGAAGGTGAACACCGATGTCCTTGTAGCGTTCGTTGAGGCCGCGAATAACATTGAGGACCAGGGTGCGGTCGGTCACGTGTTCGCCAAGATCGCCAAGGTCATCGGCCATCTTCTTGAAACGCTTGCAGTACTCGGTGATAGAAAGATCCCCTTGCGCGAAGGCACGAAACTTGGCGTCAAGATGTAGGGCGCGGGTTTCTTGATTCCCAAGAAAGTGGCCCTCGATGGCAAGCCAAGCTTCTCGGGCGGTGGCGCGGTGGTCAATGACGGCCTCAGCAAGGTCGGAAGAAGTCGTGCTGTAGAGCCAAGATTTCACCACGGCGTTCATCCGCGTCCAATCAGGCAGGGCCGAGGTAGCGTGGTCGCTAAAGATATGATCTTGCAGCGAATACTTTGTGACGGCGAGGAGGAATTGTTCGCGCCATCTTGAGTAGTTGCCGGCTGTGTCAAGAGTGATGGGAACCAGGCTGCGTGCGTTCTGAACGGAGACCGCCTGAGCATGGAGGTTGAGGATAGCGGCTGCCTCGTGGAGGGCCATGGCGTTGGAGACGTCCAGGCCGTCCCCTGGAGGAGGCGCGATGGGGTCAGCTGCAGCGGCAGCGTCGGCCCGAGCTTTGGCTGCTCGTGCTAGAGCAGCACGGATGCGTTCGGTGGCAGCGTCGCGATCGGAAGCGGCAGCAGCAGCTTCTTCTTCAGCTGCCTGGGCTTCTGCAAGGGCAGCCTCACGGGCAGCCATGCGGGTGTCCGCGAGACGCCTTGGTTCGTCGTTGTCGTTGCGATGAACGAGGTCAGCAGGGTCAACGACGGAGTTGGAGGGAGAACCGGCCATGCTGAGCAGGGAGGGCAGCCGAAGGGAGGGAAGAACAGGGTTCTTTGCCTCCCTAACTCCCTGTGCCGAAGGGAGGAAAGGTTCCCTGAGCCGAAACCAGGGAGGAGCAGGGTTCTTTGTCCTGACCGAGCCCCCTAACTCCCTATGCCGAAGGGAGGGGAGAAGAGGGATTCCTTGAGCAGAGGGCAGGGAAGAACAGGAGTCCTTGTGCCGAAAGCAGGAGGAACAGGGAAGAGTTCCTGGAGCAGAAGGCAGGGAAGAACAGAAGTTCTTGTGCCGAATTGCAGGAGGAACAGGGATTCCCTGTGCCGATCAGGGAGGGCAGCGGAAGGTGGAGAGGAAGAGGGGAACCCGGACTCCTGATACCATGAAGGAGAATGGAATTTGGATGATGTATTGATGAGCCATGGATAGGTACATATATAGAGGCAAGGGGATAACTACTTTATAACTGAATTACTAGTGATAGAAAACCCCCTTGCCAAAGAGTACAAATGAGGCCGGACAGGGGTCCTGGCCGAACCCCCTTATAGCCAATAACAGAATATGCTAACAAAAAGCATGGTTAAACTTTTTTATACTGTGAAGAAAGAGTCTGTGCGCAAGACTTTGCAGCTATGACTGTTTAAAAATAGCTGAAGGGAGAGAAACGGCAAGAGGTTGGATGTCTCTCCAGGTTTCAACTATGGCCTCACAGTTGCAACTATTTGACATGGTCTGTTTGAAAACATGAGGCCCTTCTATTGCCCGGCTTTCTCTCATCGTGTTACCTTGACCCCTCTCTCCTTTCCCCCTCCCAAACGCCATTCTTGGCCATTTCAAGCTTAAAAAAGGTATGAAGCCTCTCTCTTCCTCTTAGTTTGAAGACATGCAAAACCATCGTGCATTCATGGTTCATGCCGATGGTGGTCAAGGGACAATGAATTGATCTCCCTAGGTTCTAGGTATGATAGCTGTCGTGTATGTCTTTTTTTATCCCTCAATGAATCTGTTTGCCTTGTTTCATGAAAAATCTTGGTTGCTATAATATAAAAGTGCAGACTGATATATTTGCAGAAACATGAACTAATTAAGCGGTTTTGGTTTATGTTTTATGTACTGCTAGCGTATCTAATTTACTTTTCATCTTGCTATATAAGCGAGTTAAGTCTTTTAAATTTTATGAAGAATTGGCAACATAGATTATGTTGTTATCTAGCACTTTATGTATGTAAAGCTAAATTCAAGCCCTTGAGGTGTTAGAAATTTAGAATCAACCTCTGTACAAGTGTTCCTTACTGTAGTCAAACAAATTAGAGGAACACCCCAGCCCATATCATTCAGATTACTTGTGTAGTAGTATTAGTGTAAACAGAAATTTTTGGGAGTGCAAACCAAGAGTTTAAATGGAGATTTTTGAAAAGTGAAGAAAATTTTGCTGCACAAATGACAAGGAAAGCAGTACAAAAAAAATATAAAAGAAGGATGGAATCAAACTAGACAACGGCAATGGCAGAATGGTTCCAGAACGTGCAAGGAGTGTTTTGTCAGGTCAAACTATTACAAACTTCTGAATATGATAGGAAACTGATTCCAAAAAAAGGCATAAACATGCAGTTTAACCTTTGCATGTCTTTCCAGGGACATAGATCAGTGGTGACCATGTCGCCAAACATCTAAATTCTGGAGGACAACCACACAGATCTTTCATACAAAATTAGCACCAGCTCATAAATTTCCAAAACCATGGCGCATTCTGCCGTGCTTTGGTCTGATATGCTAAACATGCAAGCTCCAGAAAGATCAATGGTATGATAATTCTCAGCTTTTGGTTCGCAGAAGAAGCTAGCAGCCAATGGCCACGCGTCCGTCGACGCGGTCGCGTGACGGCGCACGGCCAAGAAGCACCAGCGGCAGGCCACCGTCGAGCCCGCGCAGTTCCGACTCCTCCCGCCAGCCAGCTCGCTCCTCCTTCACCGCCTCATCGGTCTCCGACAAGCCGGTGCCATCCTTCCTCCGCCCCACCGTGAGTTCGTCCTTGCACAGCTCCGCCTCTTCCTCCTCATTGTCGTCCTCCTCGAAGGGCCCCAGCGCCACCTCAAGGAGGTCCACCGACAAGTCCCCTTCTGGACCGCCGCGGCCGATCACGCCCAAGGCCAAGGTGCCGGCGGCGACGGCGGCGTCGTCGTCGTCATCGTCGTCGCGATGGTCCGCGGTGTCGCCTAGGCAGCTGATACAGAGAGCGTCCAACGCCATCAAAGCCAGCAGCAAGTCCCGCGCTAAGAAAGACAAGGATGCGGCCACCCCGGCGACTTCGACCGTCGGCAAGGAGGTGACCACCTCGGCGGCCGGCAAGGAGGTGGCCAGTGGTTCTGCCGGGCCCACGAGAGCCCAGTCCGTCGAGGAGCACCACCACCAATCCCCTGAAGCACCTGCCGAGTCGTCACCTGCCGCCATGCAAGAAGAGGCTGCTACTGCGGAGCCCAAAGCAGAGCAAGACAAACTGCAGGAGGCGACTTCGCAAGATGTCGCAGCGACAGTGGAGGAGAAAGGCCAAGAGGAACCGGTTGGGGTTGGCACAGAAGAGACGAAAGGAGGAGAGGAGGAGGTCGTTATACAGGAGGATGCTGCCGCGGTGAAGACAGAGGCGCCGGAGGCGGAAGAGAAGCAAACGCAACCACGTGACGCTGCAGAGTCAGAAACGGTGCTTCAGAAGAATCCAGATGATGAGCCGACGCATGTCGCCATTGTCAAAGAAGCATCGCAGGAGTCGACAACGCCAAACGGGCAACAAGACAAAGCAGAGTCTAGCATGGTTGAAGAGACAGCCATGGAGGAGGAGATCAAGGTCGAGGAGGGGCAACAAGAAGAGGCGCTGAAATCTGACGAGAACAAGGCGAACTCTGAATCGAGTGTGATCTCTGAAGATCCAAAGGAGGAAGAACCCGTGGTTACTGAAGCGCAAGAGGAAGTTTCAGTGGTGGTAAAAATGGCAGTGGAACCGAGCATATCATCAGAGCCATCAACGCCACTGGACGAAGCTCGCCACGATGTGGAGACAGTTCAAGCAAGCCCGTCAGAATCGACAACGCCGGTGAACGAAGCTATCAACCAGAAGGCAGCGATTGATACGCTGCTGCCCACTTCAGAACCATCGACGCCGGTGAAAGAAGCTGCGAAGGAGGAGGGCACGTCAATGGAGACGGACTCTGATAAGTTAAAGTTGACGTTCAAGGGGAGCAAGGTGAAGACGGCAATGGAGAAGCGTTCGGAGGAGGAACAGCCGAAGAAGAAGGACGTGGCCCGGAGCAACGACGTGATAGAGGAGACCAAGAGCAAGCTACTGGAGAAGAGGAAGAGCAAGGTGAAGGCGCTAGTGGGGGCGTTTGAGACCGTCATGGACACTAGCCCGGGCAAATCGAGCTGATTTGATTTTGGAGGGAAGCTTCAGTTGTGATCCATCGGTGGTTTGAATTGTGTGGAGTTTGTGATATGATGTCTCGCTTTGTCGTTTTGTTTGTTCCATTTATCATTGATTCTTCTGATAACTGAAACAAATGGAGTTAACATCGTTGATTTGTTTGTTTGTTTGTTTGTTGATGTAGCTGTGTTTTTACGAGAATGTAGTTGTGTCTGGGGAACGAAATCTGTGTATCAAAGACTACCATATGAATATGTATATTTATTCGTACTGTCGTTATAATCTATACACTAGCTTGCTCTGCTAGGTTAATATTAACACAACAAGACATAGTTTGTTCTGCCCCTAAATACATCCAAATAGTTATAACTAAACAATGGCAATGCAATCTACCATTATGCTCCCAACTAGATCTGTTTTCCCCTCCGGTGTACATCTAATTCAACCAATAGTTTTGGAGTAACAAATGTCATAATAACCTGTATTTATGCTTACGTACCAAAATGTCTTACTAGTAGATAATAGGGTTTGGGGAAAAAATACAGCCAATCACATTCTTATGCACCAAAATGCCTCTTTGAAATCCAAATGTAAGGTCTCCTCTGGAATGTAAATTTTCACAAGAATTTTGCATAAATTGATAAACTGAACTAATTCCTGTAAAATTATTTTGAAATTTTTACGTTACACGTCCGAATTACACAGTGGACCAGGACGTACTTCTTGTAGAATCAGCGATCGATCGACGAGTGTGATCAGCTGAGCTCGAGGAAGCGCCGTGCCATGGGATGCTTGGCTTCGGACAGCTCCGACGGCGGGAGCACTTGGACGACCTCGCCGGCGACGACGAGGCAGACGAGATCGGCGATCCGCTGGATCTGCTTCACGCTGTGTGAGACCATCACCGTGGTGAGCCCCCTCGTCTTCTTCAGCCGCACGATCGCCTCCTCGATGTTCTGCGTCGAGATGGGGTCCAGCGCGCTCGTCGGCTCATCCAGCAGAAGCACCTGCAAACATCGCAATCCCCAATCTGAATCCAACTCCGAAACAAACATCAACGACGGCTGGATCGAACCGAGCGTGCCTCCGGGTCGTTGGCGAGGGTGCGGGCCAAGGCGACGCGCTGCGCCTGGCCGACGGAGAGCTCGGACGCCGGCCTGGAGGACAGAGCAAGGTCCAGGTCGGCGAGGCTCAGCAGCCTCTGCACCTCTGCGTCTGTCAGCTTCTTGCCGCGCAACTGCGGCCCGTATCGCACGTTGTCAGCCACTGTTCCTGGTACAAGTGACAGATCATTTCAGATTTTTCCTTCCAAAAAAATCAGATACTTTTGGTGAATAGGAATCAATTCCAGCTCTTAATATGAATGCATAGCGTGCTGGCACAAATCATCCTCATCCCTTCTACCCTCTGGCCTTCACAATTATCAAATCAGAAAACCTTGCTTATCACCTAGGCTCGTGATGCGTTGGATCCAAATCACCCGTATTCTTGAGCTATTTTAGATTTCTTTTTTTGCTCTGTTTTGTGAAACTTCTAGTGTAACAAATCGCTAGAAGTTGGAAGTTGAACACCGCTTTGTCCTTAAAAAAACTAAAATCTCTTATCTACCTGTATCTGAAATAAGATAACCACCAAATGCTCAACTTGGTTAAGTCTTTCTTGTCAAAAGCTATCAGTCGGCCTTCATTTGTTAGGTCCTGACAGCGACATTGGCATACATTATCATAATTTCCCTTGGTTATCTATAGCTTATCGACAGCAACTTGGCTAATCGATCAATATAAGTAAGGGTTGCTGCAGTATGAGAAATGTTTTGGAGATCTTCAAATTCTAAAAAATAGCTTATAAGTATCTAGCTGATTAGAAAGATATTATTTTCCGTTGTCTGAATTTTAGTATATTTTAAGATTTTGTTATTGAATATTACGATCTATAGCTAGAATTCTATCTGAAGCTCCCTGAAAATGTCAAACGTAGTTGTCTGCTTGTCTCTGGTTACTCTGTTCTTGACACATTCTTTTCAAGAAATCTTGGGTAATTGCAAATCATCTGCTTTTAGTCGTTTAAAAAGATCATCTTTTTTGTGCCATTAAATCGAAGAAAGTTTGAAATCGGGAACACGGTAAGGGTGTGATCGGCTTTCTTACCGTCGAACATGGCGGGGAGTTGGAAGAGCATGCCGACCTTGCGGCGGAGCGTGAGGACGTCGATGCCGCAAATGTCGACGCCGTCGAGGAGCACGGCTGCCGGAGCGGGCTCCCAGAGGCGGTTGAGCGCGCGGAGGAGCGTGGACTTGCCGCTGCCGCTGGGGCCGATGATGCCGACGACCACCCCTCGCGGCACGTCGAGGTCGACGCCCCGAAGGATCTCCTCTCCGCTCGCCTCCGACCGCCGCGTCAGCCCCCGCACCCGTATCTTCGGCCCGGACGCCGACGGCGCCCCTTCTCCGCCGCCGCCCACGTCCAGCAGGTGCTCCCTTGCGTCATCCCCTTCGATCACATCACATCACATGTATATATGTCAGTACACTGCAAGACGTAAGTGACTGAAGCAGCTCCAGCCTCCAGAGTCCAGAGTAGGTTGGTTGATGGTTTGCTCACCTGAAGCTGAGCCCATCGGAGAGACAGACAGCGAGGAGGGTGCAGGGAAAGCGCAAGAGGAAGAAGAAGGTGGGAATCCGGGCACGTCGGATCACAGGACGCGCACTGATCGGGTCCTCTTCTTTATGGAGATTGTGCCTTTCGCCAGCTTTTCCGGGCTCCAACTGAGGTGGGCGGCTTTTGGAGCAACGCTTGAGTCGCAGACAGCGGTGCCATTCGGTGGCGGGCATGGACTAGAGCAGACGATGAGGCTCTCATCGTGCTAGAACTGACTGACCAGCTGAAGACTGGTGGCATCTGTGCTAGTGGTCACGGTAGAGGCATCAGGATTCAGGCCATCTAGGCTCAAGGATACATGCAGTAGCTAGCTGATCGGGATGCATGGACGATGGATTAACCGGGGGGAAAGTAGAAGATTCTCTTGCTCTGTCAGAGTCATACCCCAGAAAACAGCAGGACCAGGTAAGCACCGCGGCGGCGCGGCCACTTGCGTGCGACCAAAAGTTTGGAGCGGCCGCACCCGCACCGAGACGCACCTGCTATTTATAATCTCTTTTTAATGTGAAAAATAATCTTTATGAGTAGTATTTAAAAAACGAAAATTCGATTAGTCTATTACTCTATACTCAGACCTCCAGTTAAATGTTGTATGCCATCAAATCAACTGTTAGAGTCGAGTACCCTGCCAAAATTTATTTAGATACAAGCTATTTTAAAAATCTACATGCTTTGTATTTTTTGAAAAGATGAAATGTAATTTCGAAAAAATATATTATTGAAAAAAAAAGCTCTGGTGCGATCACGGTGTGGGCTTTTTTTTCGAGTGACGTTACGTGGACCTCTTCTTTACGAAAACGTTACATAAATGTTTACACTGCGTGAGCCTACTTACTGGGCTTTGCGTTCAATTGCTCGTCCTAGTTGACATCCATTTTATAGGCCCAAATTTCACCGGTTCGGCCTCTCTCGGTTCATAGGAAAAATATCGAACAACGATCGTATAGGAACGATCATTTTTCTATTCCTAAGCAATGGATCGAGGCAAAGGATAGGAAGATTAAAGTGTCAAATCTTGATTATGTTAATTAAATATCACATATTCTGAGGAAAATTTTACGGGCCTCCAAATTTTGTAGACTATACCATCCGCACGATACAACGATTTAAATTTGATATCGATAATCTATTACCTTCTAAAGATAATAGATCATATAAATTCCTTGGACTCATATGGATACAACAATTAATTTATTTCTTTGCATGTTAGCATATTAATTATTACATGTACTATAAAAGGAAATAACCGATAAACATTCTACGCGGGTGATATGCAAGCATATTGTTTTGCATAATCAAGCTAGTTGACCAATTTTATTTTTTAATTATTTGTTTTAAACACAATTAATCAACGGTCTATATTAATTTTAACCGCTAACATTGTAGAGATAATGGGGTACCGGAATTGCGCTGAGCTTCTATAATTAGACAATTCACCTTATATTATAATACTTTTTGTCACATGAAACCCAATTAAATCTTTGTTGGTGTGTTTTTTGTCACACTTTGACATATGCGTGTCCTGGAGATCTGCTTAACTCTAGTGCAGATCAGAAAAATGGTTTGTTGGAGTGCTTTTTGGTCACACACTGAAACACGCGCGGTCTTGGAGATGTGCTTGACTCCAGTGTAGGTTCTACGTCTTGGTTCGGGGCATGCCAATTAGTTTGCCCCTGAAACTGATGAGAAATCAGAAAATATAGACGTTAGTAGCATACCCGATTAGCTAGCAAGCCGATAACTGTGTGTTGGACCGGAAACGGTGACCAGAGGGGGGTGAATGGGAGCTTTTAAAAATTCGGGCTAAATTCTTAGCCTTCGGTTCTGTTCTGTCTTCTGCGGAACAGGCTTCGAACACAGCCTTCGAAGGTCTGGTTCGGAGGTACTTTGACACCTTCGAACACAGGCTTCGGAGTGGCAAAAGTTCGAAGTCAAGAAGACTTCGCTCCACTTACAACCCTCGAAAACCAACTCTGCTAAGTCAGTGCAGGCTCCGCACACAGGGTGCTTTGAGCAGACTTCGCACTTCACCCTTCGCACGAGTGGACAGCCCTCTGAGGACTTCGACCATGTACTTGGCGACAACAACAGGTGCTGGGCTTCGTACCCGAAGGTCTACACGCACACGCAAATGGACTACGCTAAGGGCTTCGACACAAGAAGCACAACGGGAAAAGAACAGGGCTTCGCTAGTAAGCAGCGAGGTCTTGCCTCGTGTTACACAGAGCGACAGCACACTGTAAAGCACACTTCGCGATAAAAACACCCTTCGCCAAGACAGGCTCCGGTGAACTAAAAACTAGCGAGGTATGCACCGCGAGCTCAAGCAAAAGCACAAAGAAGCAGGGCTTCGCTGCTTGAACAAGGAACACTAAAATAAATTGAACTCAGAATGAATACAGCGAGGTCTGTCTACAGGAGCTCAACAGTAAATGCTCAAAGTGTTAAATGTTACCTACCGAGCCCCCATATTTATAGCCCACGGCTTCATCCTAAGGAAGTGACTACTTTACCCCTAGGGTTTACATCCATTTTGTCTCTACAGAACTAAGGGGTACAAAAGGTAGTCCACCTTTATTTTGGAGGCTTCTCTGTCAGCTGCAGAGGGGACAGTGTCAGCCTTTTTCAGAACAGACAGTGTCAGCCTTTACAGTGTTGACTTCTGGAACCTCCCTTCGCACGCGAGAGGTGCGGAAGCTTCGGCGAGAAGCCTGCAGCCTGTTGGCCTTCGGTCCGCCGAAGAAGTCCTTCGATACAGTGACGGTTTTGAGCCGAAGCCGTCAAAGCCCTTGGGCCTTCGCACCACCACCTCCGGAGTGGATCACCACGGCTTCGCAGCTACTCCCAGCTCGAACACCGTCTGTCCGTGTACCGAAGCCATGTATGGCCGAAGCACCACAAGTCATCCTCACTCCGAAGCCCCACCTTCGGAGTACCACTCTTCGAAGTCCCTCCTTCGTCCAAGGCCTCCGCATGAAGCATTCCATGAGCACTATGTCGCAGTGCCTCTCCCGAGCACACTCCACGACGAGCCTCATCCGGACCATGCCTTCGATGCGCCTCGACTTCTGAGACCTTCGTCGGGTACCTTCGAGTGTCTCCCTCCGGAGCACACTTCGAACTCCTTGCCTCCGCAGAGGACTTGGTCCACCTACTCCGAAGTCACTCCATCCGGAGTACCTTCGAAGTGCCTCACCTCCGAGGACTTTGTCTCGGAGTACCTTCAGCCGGAGCCACACTCCGCACTCTCTGCCTTCACCTGGCACGCCTCGACCCGAGGACCGACCCGGACCACCTTCGCAGCCACCGTGACGGAGCCCCCTGCTCCCTTGGCGTCAAACCACCCGCTTGACCCAAGTTCATCTGGCTCGAACCCTGTCCGTCGCCTCCGAAGTCCCTGCGCACCACAGACAAGCAACCAAGTGTATCCAGTACTCCGGAGACCTCTCCGGGTAAGCAACCTCCGGCACACACTCCGGTGTACCGCCCAAAGTACCGAAGCCATCGGTACGAACCCAGTCATCTTGTACTGCCGGACCCCTCCGACATGCACACTCCGCTGCACAGCTGCAGCACGCAAACACCGAACATACTCCGGTGACACACCTCCGAACACCCTTCGGAGGTACCACCTCCGAAGCCCCTCCGGAGGTACCCTTCGAACATAGGGTAAAAGTCTGTCAATCACTCATCACAAAACACCGAAACCACCCTTGGTTTCTCAATCTCCCCCTTGATGAGTGCGTTGACAACCAAATCCAATTTCAAGAAAAATGAAAAGCTTTCAGCACACAAGTGACCATAAAAACTCAGAAAGAGCCAAAGCATGTCACTTGATAAAAGAAATTTTTCTCCCCCTTTCTCAAAAGAGTAAAAGCCCTTTTTGGCAAATCTCCCCCTGAGTTAAGCAAATTTTTCTCCCCCTTTATGTCAAAAATCTCTCCTCCTTTCAAAATTATGCCTTCTTGCGGCAGAGAACATAGCAACCACATAGCAACCTTCTCCCCCTTTGGCAATGCAAGCATCAAGGAGCAGTTAAAAGATGCAAAGCTTCGAAATGAATAGAATTGCAAAGACATATAATGCAAAAATATGCCAAACTTAACACAAATGATCATGTGCTCAGCTCAATTTAACAATCTGTGAAACAAGATGATGGCATGTGATTTTGTCATTTTGAAGTAAAAAGCATCACCACTTAATCAAAGCAGCTAGACATGTGAAGGCAAGGACTGCGCAAAGCTAACAAATTCTACCCTAGACAAGTCTTGTTCAAAAGGAGTTGTCAAAGCAAACTTGATGATCAATTAATTTTGTTGTTCTTTTTCTTAATGCCAGTGGTTATTTGTTTGTCCACCTTATACTTTCCAATAAAGCCAAGCCTAGGCATGAAAGCCATCTGAAGCTTAAGGCGGTGATTTTGGCATACACTACACTATCCCAGTTCAGACCAAAGTGCGATGGTAAGCAGTCTAGAATAGAGTAGTGCGACAAGCAAACCCTCCTGGATCTTTTCATTTAAACCAGGCAAATCATGGATTTTGATTTTGATTCAGATGAATGAAATATTGTGATGAATATCCATGAATAATGAACACATTTTTCAAGTTGCAAATTTTCGCATCCAAAGAACAGTGTCTTGCTGTCAAGTAGATAAGAGATAGCTAAAAGCAGTCCAGCCTAACCAAGCTAGATACAAGATTGTGCGGTGAGCAAGTTTAGATTTTAGAAAATAAAACTTCATGCACAATCAATGTTCCAGACATATTTCATAGAGCTGAGCTGTCATGATTTCTTTGAATTAAAAGCAGGCATATAATAGCAAAAGATGTAAGTGCAATTCCACACATAATGAGCATATGCAAGATAATTAAAATCAGCTCCCCCTCACAAAATGCCGTAAGGGTGACAAATGCCAAGTTCCCCACGCAAGTAAGCAAATCTAGAAGCATCGAGGGGTTTTGTAAAAATGTCGGCAAGCTGGTGTTGGGTATCAACATATTGAAGTTCAATATCACCCTTCTCATTGTGATCTCTGAGAAAATGATACCGTACATCAATGTGTTTGGTTCTGGAGTGCTGAACCGGGTTGTTTGCAATACAAATAGCACTAGTGTTATCACAGAAAAGTGGAACACTTTTATAATCTAACCCGAAATCCCGCAAAGTGGAAACCATCCACAAAATCTGAGAGCAACAGCTAGCTGCAGCAACATATTCGGCCTCAGCCGTCGATTGTGCAACACTAGACTGTTTGCGGGAAGACCAGCAAACCAGAGAGGTACCCAGAAAATGACAAGTACCAGAGGTACTCTTCCTATCAATTCTACACCCAGCAAAATCCGCATCTGAATAGCCTCTAAGACATAAAGATGAAGACGATGAATACCATATGCCAAATTCAAGGGTGTGCTTGAGATACCTTAGAATGCGCTTAACCGCTTGGCGGTGCGAAGCTCGTGGTGAAGCCTGAAAACGAGCGCACAGACACACAGCGAAGTGTATGTCCGGCCTCGTGGCAGTCAAGTAGAGGAGGGAGCCGATCATGCTCCGGAACTCCTTCTGATCTACGGCTTCTCCATCTTCGTCAGGGTCCAATGCTACAGATGTAGCCATTGGAGTGGCGAGGGGCTTCGCATCGGACATGTCGAATTTCTTGAGCAGGTCCTTGGTGTACTTTGTCTGGTGGACAAAAGTACCTTGTTTGCTTTGCTTGATTTGCAAACCAAGGAAAAAGGTGAGTTCACCCATCATTGACATTTCAAACTCCCTGCTCATGGTATCTGCAAACTCGGCAACCAAAGCATGAGAAGAGCCACCAAAGATGATATCATCCACATAAATCTGAACTAGGAGGAAATCTTTGCCATGCTTGAGAGTAAACAAAGTTTTATCAACAGAACCCATCAAATACCCTCGCTCAAGCAGAAAAGACTTAAGTCTATCATACCATGCCCGAGGGGCCTGCTTGAGTCCATAAAGAGCCTTATGAAGTTTAAGGACTTTATGTGGGTACTTGGGGTTTTCAAAACCAGGGGGTTGTTTTACATAAACATCTTCACCTATGAAGCCATTAAGAAAAGCACTTTTGACATCCATTTGATAGAGTTTGAATCCCCGGGATGTCGCAAAGGCAAGCAAAATCCTAATGGCCTCAAGGCGAGCAACAGGTGCAAAAGTTTCAGTAAAATCAATCCCTTCTAGTTGAGAAAAACCCTGAGCTACAAGTCTAGCCTTATTTCTAACAATTGTTCCATCCTCCCCTTGTTTATTTTTGAAAATCCATTTTGTTCCAATGAAATGAACATTTGGTGGAGGATCAACTAAAGTCCAGACTTGGTTTCTTTCAAAATTCTCAAGCTCTTCATGCATGGCATTGATCCAACTAGAATCAGAAAGTGCATGACTAGCATCTAAGGGCTCGAAAGAAGCAACAAAAGCAGCATTAGTGAAATGGGCATGAGAACGAGTTACCCTTTGATCAAGCTCACCAATGATCTGCTCGGGAGGGTGCATCCTTTGGACATGATGTGGAGCCTCGCGGCGGGATACAGTTTCCCCCTCAACTTGTGCGTTGGAGTGGTCCAAGATGACCGATGTTGAGGTAGTCGCTTCGGGACCTCGTGCCGAAGTAGTTGAAGCGGGGTCAGCTTCGGGGGTTGATGTCGAGGGTAGTAGGGGATCATCCTCGAATTCTCCGGGATCTTCGTCTTCGAATAAGGTCTGTTCCATGTCGTGTTCATTTGCCTGTTCAAAAGCAGAACTAACAGAGGGGGTTGATTCATCAAAAGTCACATCACATGACTCGATGACAGTGTTAGTTTCCAAGTTATAAACACGATAAGAATGACCATGAGTAGTATAACCCAAAAAGATCCCGTCAGAAGATCGCGACTCAAATTTATCCAAATTTCCACGTTTTAGGATGAAGCAGCGACAGCCAAAAACTCGAAGATGAGTAACCTTGGGATGTCTCCCAAAACGCAGCTCATAAGATGTCAAGTTTAAAATTGAGCGCAAGAAAATTCGGTTTGAGATGTAGCAAGCAGTGTTCATGGCCTCAGCCCAGAATTTTCTAGGAGTCCTATGCTCATCAAGCATCGTCCTAGCCATCTCAACCAAAGTGCGGTTTTTCCTCTCAACAACACCGTTCTGTTGAGGAACCCGCGGAGCGGAGAATTGATGTTCTATGCCATGCTCCATGCAAAAGTCAATAAAGAGACTATTTTTGAACTCGGTGCCATTATCGCTTCGAATGAATTTTAATGCACCTGGGAGTTCAGTGAACAGTCTCAAAGCCAAGCTCCGAAAGTGTGAAAACACTTCATCCTTGCTGGCAAGAAAGAAGACCCAAGAGTAGCGAGAGAAATCGTCGACAATAACAAGTACATACCACTTGCCGCCTAAAGAACTAACCCGAGAAGGACCTACAGTGTCCATATGGAGAAGTTCTCCGGGCTGTTCAGTCATCACTGGGTGACTGGCGAATGCGAAGCAGCAATCATTTTTCCATGTCGACAAGGAGCGCAAACTAAATTCTTCTCAAACTTGAGCTTGGGCAATCCTCGGATCAGACCTAGGGCGCTCAGACGAGCGAGCAACTCAAAGCTCATATGCCCTAGTCTCCTATGCCACTTCCAAAGCTCAGAAGTCGAATGTGCAACAAGACAATGAGAAGAACCAGACGATTCTGAAAAATCAGCTCCAAAAACTCTCCCAACCCTAAAGATCTTACACACCACAACGCCATCTGAATTGAGCACTTGCGAAGTATCGCGATGAAATCGCACTTCGAAGCCCTCATCAAGCAACTGAGATACAGACAACAAATTGTATCCCAGGTTCTCAACCAAAGCAACATCTTTGAGAGTGAAGTTCGAGTTAATTCTTACCACACCTTTACCTTTCACTCTACTCCTTCGATTGTTTCCGAAGGTGATATGTTCCCTTTGCTTGGTTGTAGTGAGGCTGGAGAACCAAGCTGCGTCTCCGGTCATGTGGCGCGAACAACCGGAGTCCATGATCCACGTGCCCTCCAAGCCTCGACCTGTCGCCTACACATGATAAGAACGCCTCGATCGCTCAGTGCTGGGGTGAGTAAAATAATGACGAGGCATCCAGCACTGAGTGACACGAGTAGTAGGCACAGTAAAAGTAGACGGTCTACGCACATAAAAATCAGAATGATGCAAAGTGCGAGGTCTATCTACATGCAAAGAACGCAAAGCATGTCGAGGTCTCCTACTCTTACGAGGTACAAAGCTACTCGCCCGAGGTCTACCACCATATGGAACACGGTGAACACCTCGAGGAGCAAAATCTCTCCGAGAAGCACGAGGAGCCTCGAAAACAGGACGAGAGTAATACTCAGACTCATGCATACCTAAAGATGGGTAATGCGTGTCCTGATAGCTCATCGCCTGTGCACGTCGCTCATCCTTGATGCGACGGAAACAGAAACCAATCAAATGACCCGCCCGCTGACAATAAGAACAATGAAACACTCTCCTAGGGGCACTCTCATGGGTCACAGGAGCAACTCTCATAGGCTCCTTAGGTTTCTTCTGTGTGGTTTTCTTGGGAGGATTTTTCTTGATAGGAGGTGTGGTTTTCTTTGGTGGATGGGTAGGCTTTTTGGCTGATGGGGTGTCTAACAGAGCTCTCTCTTTCTCTAGGGTGGTGGGAGAGGTGAAAACAGTTTTGGTCTTACTGTCTGAAGCTATCCTCTCAAAACCCAAACCTAGAGCTACCCCGGCTCTGTCAGCACACAACTTGGTCTTGGCCAAGAGCAAATCCATCCTACCCTTCCCCTCAGTGCATTTATTTACCACAGAAAGAAGGTATTCATTTTCGGACATGAGGTTCTCAGCTCGCTCTCTAACAGTGCCTAGCTGGTCCTTAAGGGTAATGCAAGTGTCACACACAGGCTGCACATCCTTAGAACTACCGGCCCTCTCCAATCTAGCCTCTAGATCATGAACATGCTTATCACGTAAATTAATGCTATCGCGCAATAAAGAGCAGTTCATGCAATCAGTAATTTCATGAGGTCTAGAATCCACCTCCAAAAGCTGCTTCTGTGCAGTCTCAAGCTCAGAGAGAGTTTGAGCATGTACAGAGCGCAACTGAGCAAGCTCACTCATGACAACAGAACAAGACTCACATTCAGCATCATCAAACTTAGACTTAAGCATGGCATATTCAGTAGAAACATTTTCTAGCCTAAGTCTAAGGTCTTTTCTTTCTCTAGCGGCTTACACAAGTAATCTATCCTGACCTAGCACTACTTCATTCAGCTCATCTAATTTAATTAGAAGCTGGTCAGATGATAGGTTTACCTCAGATGAGTCAAGCTCATCGCCGCTGTGATCGCTGTCGGCCATGAAGCAAAGGCCGGTGAAGTCACGTCCCTTCTTGTCCTTCTTGTCCTCCTTCCTTGGGGACTCCTCCTCCTCAGAGCTCGACTCCTCAGTTGAGGATGTGTCGATGTCGCTGAGAGCAGCAACAAAAGCTCTGGAAGCGGCCTTGGCTACTTTCTTAGCCATCTTGCCACGCTTGCCCTTCACAAAGGGCTTCCTCTCCTTTTTGTGGAATTTGGGGCGCTCACTCTCATCTCTCTTTTTGACCTTGGGGCAATTGGCCTTAATGTGAGAGGTGTCGCCACATTCATAGCAGCCACTAAAACCACTTCTCCTCTGATCCCGTCTCTCATGATGAAAGCGGGTGAACCTCCGGGCAATGAGAGCAAGCTCATCATCAGCTAGAGTATCCACCTGCTCCTTTGTGACAGAGACCAGGGAGGACAAAGCAAAACCATCTGCAAGAACACAAGTGCCTGATGTGCTTGGTTCTGCAGTGGTGCCACGGCTAGTGCTAGAAACCAATGCCAATGGCTGTGGCAAAGAGCTTCTGTGCACTGCAAGAGATGCCTTGGCAATCTCTGTGGACTTCAGCTTGCTAAAGAGTTCATCACAGGTTAGAGTGTCATAGCCTGTGGACTCCTCAATGCTGGATATCTTCACTTCCCATATGCTACGGTCAAGAGCATAGAGAAGCTTGATAGCCCTATCGTGATCACTGTAAGCAAGCGTCCCGTTGGATCGCAAGTTACTCACTATCGCGTCAAAGCGAGAAAACATGGCATCTACAGATTCACCAGGTGCCTGCACAAACAGCTGATATTGTTGATTGTAGGTGGTTTGGCGCCTGGCCTTAATCTGAGCAGAGCCCTCATGAAAGACAGTGAGTGTTGACCAAATTTCCCTAGCAGTCCTAAGGTGCTGCACCCTATCAAACTCACTCCGACTCAAACCAATGAACAGAATGTTCCTTGCCTTCGAGTTGGCAATATACTGATCTTTTTCAGTTTGAGTGGTGCGGGTATCAGGGATGGAGTATTGTGAGTCCACAATCTCCCAAATTGCATTTCCTTGGCTTAACAAGTAAGCCTCCATGCGCACCTTCCAGTATGCAAAATCTGTCCCATCGAACAGAGGAATTTTACTGCCTCTATCCATGTCGCCAATAGATCACAAAACCGGTTAAGGTCAACTGGTGATCTTAACCCGCTCTGATACCAATTGTTGGACCGGAAACGGCGACCAGAGGGGGGGTGAATGGGAGCTTTTAAAAATTCGGGCTAAATTCTTAGCCTTCGGTTCTGTTCTGTCTTCTGCGGAACAGGCTTCGAACACAGCCTTCGAAGGTCTGGTTCGGAGGTACTTTGACACCTTCGAACACAGGCTTCGGAGTGGCAAAAGTTCGAAGTCAAGAAGACTTCGCTCCACTTACAACCCTCGAAAACCAACTCTGCTAAGTCAGTGCAGGCTCCGCACACAGGGTGCTTTGAGCAGACTTCGCACTTCACCCTTCGCACGAGTGGACAGCCCTCTGAGGACTTCGACCATGTACTTGGCGACAACAACAGGTGCTGGGCTTCGTACCCGAAGGTCTACACGCACACGCAAATGGACTACGCTAAGGGCTTCGACACAAGAAGCACAACGGGAAAAGAACAGGGCTTCGCTAGTAAGCAGCGAGGTCTTGCCTCGTGTTACACAGAGCGACAGCACACTGTAAAGCACACTTCGCGATAAAAACACCCTTCGCCAAGACAGGCTCCGGTGAACTAAAAACTAGCGAGGTATGCACCGCGAGCTCAAGCAAAAGCACAAAGAAGCAGGGCTTCGCTGCTTGAACAAGGAACACTGAAATAAATTGAACTCGGAATGAATACAGCGAGGTCTGTCTACAGGAGCTCAACAGTAAATGCTCAAAGTGTTAAATGTTACCTACCGAGCCCCCATATTTATAGCCCACGGCTTCATCCTAAGGAAGTGACTACTTTACCCCTAGGGTTTACATCCATTTTGTCTCTACAGAACTAAGGGGTACAAAAGGTAGTCCACCTTTATTTTGGAGGCTTCTCTGTCAGCTGCAGAGGGGACAGTGTCAGCCTTTTTCAGAACAGACAGTGTCAGCCTTTACAGTGTTGACTTCTGGAACCTCCCTTCGCACGCGAGAGGTGCGGAAGCTTCGGCGAGAAGCCTGCAGCCTGTTGGCCTTCGGTCCGCCGAAGAAGTCCTTCGATACAGTGATGGTTTTGAGCCGAAGCCGTCAAAGCCCTTGGGCCTTCGCACCACCACCTCCGGAGTGGATCACCACGGCTTCGCAGCTACTCCCAGCTCGAACACCGTCTGTCCGTGTACCGAAGCCATGTATGGCCGAAGCACCACAAGTCATCCTCACTCCGAAGCCCCACCTTCGGAGTACCACTCTTCGAAGTCCCTCCTTCGTCCAAGGCCTCCGCATGAAGCATTCCATGAGCACTATGTCGCAGTGCCTCTCCCGAGCACACTCCACGACGAGCCTCATCCGGACCATGCCTTCGATGCGCCTCGACTTCTGAGACCTTCGTCGGGTACCTTCGAGTGTCTCCCTCCGGAGCACACTTCGAACTCCTTGCCTCCGCAGAGGACTTGGTCCACCTACTCCGAAGTCACTCCATCCGGAGTACCTTCGAAGTGCCTCACCTCCGAGGACTTTGTCTCGGAGTACCTTCAGCCGGAGCCACACTCCGCACTCTCTGCCTTCACCTGGCACGCCTCGACCCGAGGACCGACCCGGACCACCTTCGCAGCCACCGTGACGGAGCCCCCTGCTCCCTTGGCGTCAAACCACCCGCTTGACCCAAGTTCATCTGGCTCGAACCCTGTCCGTCGCCTCCGAAGTCCCTGCGCACCACAGACAAGCAACCAAGTGTATCCAGTACTCCGGAGACCTCTCCGGGTAAGCAACCTCCGGCACACACTCCGGTGTACCGCCCAAAGTACCGAAGCCATCGGTACGAACCCAGTCATCGTGTACTGCCGGACCCCTCCGACATGCACACTCCGCTGCACAGCTGCATCACGCAAACACCGAACATACTCCGGTGACACACCTCCGAACACCCTTCGGAGGTACCACCTCCGAAGCCCCTCCGGAGGTACCCTTCGAACATAGGGTAAAAGTCTGTCAATCACTCATCACAAAACACCGAAACCACCCTTGGTTTCTCACTGTGGCGTAAAAGATAAGACCGTGAACCAGCGCGCTGATCGGCTTGACGACCGATAGCCTGAGTTGGCCCAATCAAGCGAGCGCACCATCGACCGATGGAGAAAACAAAATATGCATATAGGCCGATTGGCACCCTTCGATAGTAAACATGATACGGAAATGAATTAAGGATAACCTATCAGCTTATACTCTAATGGAAATAAATAAAGAATGCTATATAATATATCTATATCATGAAAATCATCATAATAATTAGATCGGACCTAACCGAGACAGTAGCTAATCACAATGATCTGAACAATATATCAACAAATCAGACAAACTTTATTTAGATGAATAGTATACGATATGAAGAAGATACAATAGCAAGAGATATCGGACATAACCGATGAAGCCTAAAACTATGGAACCCAAATCACTTCATCTAAGAGATCAAAACTAACTGATACACCCTTAGACCTAGCCAAATACACTAAAAACAGTCGGCGACCGTGCTGTTTAACTGTTCTCCTCGAGAGGTCGGATCGAACCGATACAGCCGTGAGGATACTAACCTAGTTGGCACGAGCGTTGAGGTGACGGGACTCACCTTTTCGCCGGAGATCAAACTGATGCAGCCCAGCTCCGAGAGCCCGAGTCCCGCCGGATAACCTTGGGACACAAGGGTGGCGACGCGTCGATTGTTGTTTGAATGAGAGTTAACTAATCCTAAAATAAGGGATACATATTTAGAGTTCATATACTTGTCGTCCAAGTAACATATCCAGACGATTTCGAATGAATCTGTAACCATTTTCTGCTCTTATCTCTATCGGCTCTCCTTCAGATCATTCAACTGTTTCGGACGGACTTCTTTGACTTTTTTTGACCGAATCTTCCTTTACCTTCTGTTGACCGCGCACCTTCCTTGGTGGGCCTTGAGCTTTACCAATTTTTGGTGTCAACAAGGTTCAAGGCGTGGCAATCATTTTGACCCTACAACTGATAAGGTTAAATAGAAGATCACATCAATCTAAGAGATCAATCTGATACAGCCTTAGACCTAGCAAATACACCGAGAACAACTGGCGACCATATTGTTTCGTCGTTCTCCTCGAGACATCAAAACTGATGCAGTCGTGAGGATACTGACCTAGTCGATATGGACATCGGGAGTGGTAGGACTCATCTCTTTACCGGAAATCGAAACGATACAGCCTAGCTCCGAGTGCCGAATCCCGCCGGGATAACCTTGGAAGCCAAGGGTGGCGACGCGCCGAGTAATTATTTGACAGAGTTGTGTGTGTTAACCTAAGCTAAAGGGTACATATTTATAGTCCAAAAACTTGTTGTCCAAGCATACTATCTTAACCGATCCCGAGTAATCCTCATATTCATTCTGCTCTTATTTCCATCGGCTCTTCCTATCCGAACATGTGTATGTCATGGATATGCTTCTTTGACTATCTTTGATCGGATCTCTTTGATTTCTATTGACTATGCGATATCTTTAGTAGGCTTGAGCTTCTACCGAATCTTGATGTCAACACTCTCTATCATACGAGACCCAATTAAGTCTTAGGATTCAAACCCAAGATATCTGCTTGGTACCATATTAAGTTACATGTACCAATGAATTCATCTAAATCGTTTAAACTGATGAAAAAGATAGTCAATTCATTTTATATTCTAACACCGTTAGTTTTGATTTAGCCGTAAATATCCAACGCTATGGTTTTGTTAAGCCCTTGTCCATAGCAGTTAGCAGTTAGCACCAGCACCGGAAGCTAAGAGGGTTCCGTTCCGGAAAAATACAAGGGGGTCGCGCAGGATTATCCAGTTCTTCACTCCGTCGACGACGCAGGAAAAGGAAACGGGAACAGCTTGTCCAGGTGCTCACCTGTCTGCATCACACTTCACTCAGAAAATGGGAATTATTGAACGGAATCAGTACGTCGGCTCTCGATTGGATGGTCAATGCCGTAATGCCTAGTTAGCTAGCTGGCCGAGCCCGTTGAGCTGTCGTCTCTCTGATGATGCAACGCACGCACGCCGTTGCTGCATGGTTGGCTCAACAGTGGAACCAATCAGCCGCTCACCAATCTGAATATCTCATCTCATCGATCGCTCAACCATCGCAAACAGTTGGACAGCACGACGTTACATATGGAAACAGCCGGCGTACGTGCATCCATGATTTCAGGCCATAGCTAGCTAGCTAGCTAGCTAGCATAGCATAGCAAGTAGCTGCTACATCCCCGGTCCAAGCATGCTCGCCTGAAAACATCGCCGTCGGCGGTCCGTGCTCGCCAGATTGACGACGGGACGCCTGCATGTTCATCAGCTAGTAGCCGATCGTTGAAAGGAGCAGTGGGCTTGATGTGATGGTCTAACTGGTCTCTGTATCATGATATGATTTGCTTCTTTTAAATTCAGGTGGAAAGGGCAAGTGTCGGTTTTGCTTTTGCCTCTGCTTCTTTAACAGCTAACAGTAACTAGTGCGTGGTAATAGTTAACATTATTAACCACAAGGATGATAAGGTGAATTAAAAAGGCAAGAGAGAACTCGAGTGCAGAGAAGAACACGATGTACAGTCATCTCGTCGGAGGGAGCCATTGATTGTGCGTCACGAGAAACATGTCGGCAGTACAACAAGCAGAGAGCGCAGCAGTCAGCAGAGCAGCATTCCCTGCCTACACGAAGTGCGAAGAAAAAGATGCTTCTGCTTCGTGCACACCATACAAAAAAGTACTGGAGACTGGAGTCGCAGCCGCCGGCCTCGGAGCGGAGCCTCCGGCCTCCCTCCGGCCGGTGGCGCCGGATACCGTATCGAACCAGCGATCATCAAAGCGCGTCACGTGGAGACCAACTGTGCCGCCGGAATCAAGACCAGACGTGCGTTACTTTGCTCTCTTTTACTGTGTGTTTGCTCGCGTAACGCGAGCTCACGGGCGGTAGCAGATCGCCGACGTGCGACGAGGTGCACGCAGTGGGCAGTGGCCAGTGCCGCCTAGTAGAGCCGGAAAGGGCAGGCGCCTTCCTGGCGACGGCGACGCCCACGTCTGCATGCACGTTCGTGGCAGGCGCGCCGCTGTGACGCATGTACTGCGGACCTCGCCTTGGCCGGAGAAACGAATATACAAACGCAGGGGAAACGAGCCGATCGAGTACGGTGAAATCAGCGTGACGGGAAGGTGCGCGTCCACCCAGCTGATCACGGCGTGTCACCATGTCAGAACCGATTTCGTCACGGCCAGAGGACCAGACCACAGGAGTGACACAGGTGGAATGGAATGCATGCTGCAGTATCGCCTCCCCACTGAAAAATACACTAGATTTTAAAGCTCATTCCTTTTTATATATGTTTTTTATATCTTGCCAGATTAGACAATCTTATTATACTAGGGCTATAAAAAATATTGTATTCACGTCTCGTGTGTAGAGCGACCGTAACCTAGCCGTTGGAGAGGAGGAGGGTTAGGTCGGGGACAAGCATACGGCCAGGAGAGCGTGAGGCCACGATGGTGCTGCTTTCAATGCCGCAACAAGACGGGCAATTGTCCGGCCGGCGATGGCTCCTCTCATGTGCGACCACACTACTCCACTACTCCACTACACTAGAATGCAAAACGGAACAAGGCTTGCTTAGCCACAAACTGGACTGGACGCAACAAAAAACAAGAGACGATGCGAGCAAGATGAGAGATCTGCTTAAGTAATCTGAGACATCGACCGGGCGATGTGCATGCTTGCATGCAACAGTTTACACCAAAAAGTTGCAGCACTTTCTCTTACACAGCCAAAAGAACTACACGCATACGAGCAGCTTTTCTGTATGGGGGCTGGTTGCCTGGTTCCCTCCCGCCCCGACCCACCCGACGGGACGCGCCAAAACAGAGGCCTCGCCTCGACGGATCACCCTGCCACACAAGATCCGCGGCACGCCGAGCTCGCCGGCGGCAGATGCGGGCCGCAGCCGATCGCGGCCGCCCGTGTTCCGGAACCAGCACTTGCCTCGAGATCCCCGCAAAAAGCGACTAGATATCTCTACCTCCTCTACCGCCGGCGCCGCTCCCGAGGCTAGCATGCCATGGCGTCGACTGCGCCAGGGAGAGCCGGAGAGAGAGGAGGTAATTTACGTGGCATGTTGGGGATAGTATCGGAAGAGAAAATTGGGAGGCTTTCCGGGCTGCGAAGTGGGCCCCGCGCAACAGCGGCCTAGGTGCTAGGGCCGTTAAGGGCGGGAGGGCCCCGGGCCCACCAGCTCGAGCCCGGCCACCGACGCGGCCCGGCTCGCTGCTCGCCCTCGCACGCGACGGCGCGGATGGGAGGGAGACGGCTGACTCCGGCGAGGTCTGACAGGCTCCTCGCGCTGATTACGCTCCTGCGGTTGCCGGAGTGCATCGTGGCCGAGCAGGAGTACCGGCCGGCCTCTGTCACCAGCATCTCCGACCGGACGAACATCAGATCGGACGGTCGGAGGTCGCTCCACCGCTGCTGCGCCGCCGGGGCCGTCTCGCCCGCGCATCCACCAGCGGTGCTCACAAGGATACGGTGCCCGAACCGCCGGTCCAATGCCTCAGGGTCAGGCTCCGCCACTGCGGCCGCCGGCTCCATCAACAGGACACGGTCCTTGCGAAACTTGCCGACCTCGAAGCAGCCCACTACCGCGCCACCGTCGCCGCCTCCGACCAGATCAGCAGATCGACGCGATGCAGGGCCAACCCGCCCTGGCGCCCGCACCGAACCCGTAGAGTGGCGGCCAGAAAAAAAGCCTCTCCCGGCTGGAGAGGGAGCTGGAGCTGGAGCGCAAGCTGCCTCCTTGTCCTTCGTCGTAGCAGCAGCGGCCGCCACCTTCGTCTCCGGCGGGTCAGGCGGCCCCGTGGTGGACGGCTTTGGTGGCTCCGGTAGAAGAAGCACGTCCTCGGGGTCGACGCGGGAGCGGCAGAGCGGGCAAGTCGAGTGCGCGTCCAGCCACGTATCCACGCACTCGACGTGGAACCCATGGCGGCATTTC
This sequence comes from Zizania palustris, assembly GCA_019279435.1. Classification (NCBI taxonomy): domain Eukaryota; kingdom Viridiplantae; phylum Streptophyta; class Magnoliopsida; order Poales; family Poaceae; genus Zizania; species Zizania palustris. The sequence continues at coordinate 52,189,828 of JAAALK010000283.1, read as the reverse complement.
GGAAGCAGCCGCAGGGCCTCGGTCGGCTCGAACCGGCCGAGGCAGACGGCGCACTCCAGCCCAGCCTTCTGCCCCCTCAGCGCGCCGAAGCGGAACACGGGGAGCGACTCCACCACGGCGCGCTCGACGCCGGAGTTCCGCCGCTCCCCCGCCGCCCCACCGGACGACCCGAACGTGCCGCTCCCGTACGGCCCGGACGACTCCGCAGCGCTCCGCTTGCAGTGCTTCGCGTACAGAAGCAGCAGGAACGTGATGGAGAACACGCTCGTCAATATGCCCACGACGACCGCAACCCCAGGCCTGAACGCCGTGGCGGCCGACGCCGGCGGCGACGGCAGCGGGGACACGATCGCGCCATCGTAGTCGGACAGCAGGAGCCGTCGCGACGGCTCCATTGGCGACTCCCTCGAGCACAGCCAGGCAAAACTTAGCAGCCGCAGCTACGACAAGACCAAGGATTTGATCTACACCTACAACGCTACACACCACAAGTGTGATTTGTAAACAGGCAGTAGGGGTAATAATAGCGGTGGAGACGCAGCTCGAGAGCTCAACTGGTGGGAGGCGGTCACCGGATCATCCGGAGGTGGGACCGGATGTCATCGTCGCCCGGAAACCGGTGGGCCCCTCTCTGCTCCGCTGCTCCACCGGTGAGCATAATCAGTTCGACACCGTGCGGCTTGTCGCGGGGTGACCGAGCCACTGACAGTTTAGTTGTGGATCTGTGGGGCCACGTGTCAGTAGTTGAATGGCGTACGTTGGTGCGGGAGTTTTCTTTTTCTTTTTCTTTTTTTTCCGAAGAAAAACAAAGGCAAAGGGGGTGCAGCGCGGCAGCATGGGCAGGGAGCAGTGACCCCTGTTTCGAGCGAGTAAAATAACTTTCGTTTTAGATTTGGTCATTTGAATAACTAGTTTTTATAAATATTTACTAGAGTGAGTCTTAGAGTTTAAACAACCGGAGATAGTAGCATTTAAGAACGTTATCGCAGGGGTAGATTTAATAACGCTTTGTGCGAGAGATTACTGTTCTGTCCGCCCATTTACTAGGCTGCTAACGCTGACAGCATGGGGGCAATTACGGAATGTTGCGAAAGTTTTTTTCTTTTCCGGGTGCTGATATCGGAGCCCGTGCGCGCGTAGCGAGGGAATGAATGCTCGTGGGAGAGCGGAGCGACGCACACGCGGGGCGATCACCGGCTCAACCGCTGACATGGCCGCCACGACAGGGGTGGGACCCAGCTGACAGCGACAGCGTACTCTCCCCGTGGGCGTCCACGCGATGCGAAGAGTGGGCCCTTCCGAGCTCGGGACACGTGACGTCTGGCCACCTGATCCGCGAAATTTGAATGTTCGCTTCGCTCTCCAGAATTTTTACTCAGTTGATTACATTAAAAATACGAGCAATTTTAAGAGCAAGTATAATAAGCTTATTTAAGTTAGTTACAAGACTTGTCATATTAAATTAGTAGTGAGGTGGAGGAGAGAAAAAATGAGAGAATAAAAGCAGACTACTAATTAACAGTTCATTCGTGCACAAGTTCCAATGAACATTGTGAGATAGTGTTATACATTAAATGAATGATACATATAGCCAACTAACTATTATATGAGTTGGTTATTAGATTATCTACATGTGACATGTCACAAATATAAAGGCAACAACTAACTATATTACCTGTTGGACAGCGAATTGCATGAACGCTGTGTTCGTTAAACGGCGTGAAAAAAAATGAAGGAACGAGAGAACGGTAGGGGTGCTCTGCCACTGCTCGGGACATCGCCCACGTTGCATCTCCGTAGATCTGGACGCGCCGGCACTGTGCAAGTACACTCCAGTGACAGCCCACAATGGCAAGTTGCTCCCAGCCAGGCATCCATGCGAGTGCGACCATGCCTCGCCATGGCCCATCGTTTGACAGCATACAGGTTACCTGTCGACGGCCGGGACAACTGATACATATCTACGGCCACGGGATCTTGTTCAACGCACGTACTACGTACACGCCCTGGGATCGCCGGGTACAACTCATACGTGCGCGCCGTGTCCACCAGCCACGATTGGGCGGTTCAAGTTCTGAGCTTAAAGGACGCGGGAGAAAAGGATGGTGTGGCTTCATGTTCAGCAACAGTCTCCGGCGCTGGCTGCAGAGCGCGACAATTTGCAGGCGTTTTTTCGGGCGATGACACGACACGGCCCCGTGCGATCTCGAGTGCACAGTCGCACTGATCGAGCCCCGGGCGGCGCATGCGGCATGCCAGCCCCGGTCCCCGCGAGCGAGCGGGGCGCGCGCGGCGGACGACATAACGCTGTTCAGCTGCCTGCTCGAGCTTTCTTCTATTTTCGACTGCACGAGGCAGCTAGCAGCAAAAGCTCTGGCACGCTGCCAACAAACAGCGCGCGCGGAATAGCGGCATCTGACACGATCTGAAGGCCTGCAGCAGCAGTGACCTGATCTGCAAGCTAGCAGGCAGCAGCCGCAGCACCGCAGTCGATCGCGTAGGTGACGCCGTTACAGTGGTCGATCGGCCGGCTTGTCGCGTCCCAACGGGATCCAGTAAAACGTCGATGCACGTGCATGGGAACGAATATGCATGGAGTAGCAGCGAGCCGGCCATCGATACTGTTAACCCTGGCAGCCAGTTGTGTTGGGACGCCTGAACGATGATACTGTTGTCGTAGAATGGAAGGTATCACATCAATGGAGCTGACAAGAGCGTGCCATCAATCTGCCGACACTATTGCTGCAACCAAAATGACACTGTTACATAATAGCACCCTTTTTCAGCTTGCTCCGCTAGCTCCGTAACTGAGAATAGGACGTAGTTGCAGTGTAGTTGTGCTCTCGCCTGCAAGATACGAAATTTTTTTACATGGGCCAACAAACCAAAACCATTGTGGCTATTGGCCCAACACGTCGATCACAAAACGGCCGACAAGGCCATTGTCGATCCTGGCGGAAACAAAGATACATATCGTTGTTTCCTCATCTCTCAATTTCCACAAAGCCCATAAATGTGTCAGTTTCCTGAATGGGCCAAGATTTTTTAGATTGTCATGGATGCAAACCGACACAAACTTTACACATTTTTTGCATGTAAAGAATGTCCATCTTGGGGCATCACTGCATCGATCAGACATTTCTTTCTCCTTTGAATTATAGTATATCCCCCATATAATAACCTCATCTTAATTAGTCATGACTGATACGAACTGTCCTCACTCCTCAGTTCTTGATATGAGAAAGAGATTATATTTACAGGATTCCTCAGCGACAAGAATTTTAGGCACAAGAGTTTGTAACCGTATATATATACGTACGCGTGTGTTCGTGCGCGCATTCAATTGGACGAAGTAAATAGTCACCCTCACCCAACTCCCGTGCTAGCTTGAGCGCGTCAAAATAATTTCGATCGCATTGATCAAGTGACACGACAACGTAGCTAGGGCCGTCTCCGCGTGAAACTGGTGAGAAGCCGAAGCCACAACCCACAAGAGGGCAGAGGCTGTGAGCTGAGCTACGAATGCGCACCGCCGGGCTTGATCCCTTCGCCATTGGCATGGGCGCGTCGGTCGCGACGACACGGGAATTATTGTGCGCGCCTACGTAGTACGTAGCCCCTGGAGCAGCAATGATTTGAGGCATTGGCATTTGCACGGCCCATCCCGTTGCCTTCCTCGTCATCGTGGGGTCCCCCTCTCTGCTGCCTGCTCCCTCCCTCACCACCACCTCCAATTTGAAATCCGGAGTACGTCCGGACGACGTCGGTCTGCTGGCTGGCGCCAGTGCAGTGCAGTGCTCCTCGACAAAGCGGACAGCTGTTTTTCGCGAGGATGTGATGTGATATGATATGATGATTTCTGCTTCTTTGGATGCATCGAGTACATGGCTCTGAGTACTCATGCCGAGGGCGAGGTGTCCCCAGTGATGCCTGCCCCTGTTCAAACTCTGCGTGTTTACGTGCATCTACTGGGTTGCTGAACGCCGCTGAGCCATGGCCATGGCAGTCCGGCCAAATGTCCCAGATCTCTCGTCGAATTCTGTCAGGTAAACCAGCGATGTGCCGTGTGGTTTCAGCACGACGGTACGCCGGACGCGTCTTGCGGTGCTGTGCATGGTATTGGACTTGGCCAGTAGGAGTCTTGCACGCACCTACCTGCTCTGACCACTACGGTACGGTCCGAATGCCCATGCGATCCATCGAAAAAAATTACAATATTAAAAAAATCATGTTAATAGAGATGGACGAAGATTTTTTAGTTTTCTAGAAATAATGAACCGATGTGAGCATGATTTTCTTTAATATGGAGCACGAAAAAAACATAAATCTACGTATGCAAATCCTCACAAAATGGAAGGATATAAATTTATGTAAGTATGTACCGATTAAAGAAAGCATATGTGACCTAAAAAGATAATAAGTCACTTTATTTAAATCTTAACCGTTAGATAATATAAATTAATTGATCCAAATTGATTTGGGGTATAATAAAATTTTCTTTCTAGGAACCTTTACGGTTATGGGGAAGGCTCGGAGACACCGCTCACCGCGATGGCCCTTGCACGATGAATATGTCGGCTTGAATCAACAGACGACGCAACAGGTAGCAGATGAAAGTAGAAGTGCTTTTCTGTAACTAGCTCTGTCAGGGTTAAGTTTACTATGTATTAGCAGATCACAGAAGTCACCAACAGGCGTCCATCGACTTCCATTGTAGTAACAATTATGAAAAAACGTCTCCCCTGAGAGACATGCCCAACGGTGAGACTGTTCGTTCGTATGGCCACAGTCGTCGCAATCAACGTACTCGTACCTAACCACATCATGTCCGGGTAACTACGGTCGCCGTCCTTGCCGATCAATCAAGACGTAACCTTTCCAGGTATTGAAACTACAGCATGTAATCGGCTGTCACCACAACAAACTCCAGACGAACGCATCAAAGTGCAATTACAGTCTCACCAGCAGCCGTCGTTGAGGCAGATCTCCGGCAGTAATTGATTTGTCACTCGCCCATCGTACAGACTACAGAGTCGTAGTCAGTGTCGCAGCAGGGTGCCCTGGAGGCTGGAAGCGAAGGGGAGAAGAAGGACACTTGCTTCCTTCGCCCATGGGCAAACGCAAACCTTCCCCGAATCGCAGGCCTGCGCGCACATGGCGCGCGTAGCTGGATCACGTTCTTGTCGCCCTGCTCCCCTATAATCGATAAGCCGTTCAATTTAATAATAAACAGATCAACCACTGCTTAATAACTCGAATAATCGATAAGCCGTTCGATTTAATCTTGTTCGCATGGCATGGCATGGCATGGCGGGCGGTGAACTGTAAAGCGGAGGCGATGCAGTGCCCCGTGCCGGAGCAGTGCAGTGGCGAGCAAAGCGACCGCGAAAAAAGCTGCACGCTTTCACTTGCCCGGCTACGGGCTGCCGATTTCGCGGATGCCGCCGCGGGGATGGGTGGTCAAGTAAAGTCTCCCGCGTGGGCGGGGCCCTACCGCGCGGCCGGCGGCTGGATCCAGCGCGTCTCCAGCCATGCCCTCATCTATCCGCTCGGCGCTCGGCGCGCTGCTGCAGCTGCGCTCCGTGGCGCATTTACTTGTAACCGTGTACGCCGTACGCGCCGGGCATGCCAGCCAGCAGGCGTTTGCCCGTTGGATACCACTTGTCCGCGCCTGTGCTACCAGCTCCTGCAACCCGTATAAATACCGGCTCATAGGCTAGTGTATCGTCATCCCAACACCCACACTGAAACCAGTGAGTGACCAGCCAGCAGCAGCTCTAAGCTAGTAAGCTACTCGTCGTCTTTCAAGAATCCAAGCTCAGGTCTTTGGGGGTGTGCTTGTGTTGTCAATTGTGATTGCGCGATGAGGACTGTGGCGCTTGGCATTGTGGCGATGGCCTGCTTGGTGGCCATGGCGCAGGGAGGCAACTTCTTTCAGGACGCGGAGATCTCGTGGGGGCAGGGACGCGGCAAGATCGTCGACGGCGGCCAGGGGCTCGACCTGACGCTGGACAGGAGCTCCGGCTCCGGGTTCCAGTCCAAGAACGAGTACCTCTTCGGCAAGATCGACATGCAGATCAAGCTCGTCCCTGGCAACTCCGCCGGCACCGTCACCACCTTCTACGTAAGCTTCTGACCTTGTCACTTAACCTGTATTAATTTACCAAGTTCGGGAAAGAACAGTGGCTCGCACTGACTCCACTGAGTAGGGAAGCTGATGGATGCGTGATCTGTGATGTTCTCTGTGCAGTTGTCGTCGCAGGGTGAAACGCACGACGAGATTGACTTCGAGTTCCTAGGCAATGTCACGGGCGAGCCGTACACGCTTCACACGAACGTGTTCACGCAGGGGCAGGGCCAGCGCGAGCAGCAGTTCCGCCTCTGGTTCGACCCCACCCAGACCTTCCACACCTACTCCATCATCTGGAACCCGCAGCACATCATGTGAGTCTTGATTAATTTGTGGTCTGATCTCGCGAGAGAGGAGAGACATGGGACGCATTGCTGAACAATGGTCGATCGACGGCTAACTGTGATGCTCGCGTGCAGATTCGCGGTGGACGGGACGCCGATCAGGGACTTCAAGAACCAGGAGGCGCGGGGCGTGGCGTTCCCGAAGAGCCAGCCGATGCGGCTGTACGCGAGCCTGTGGAACGCCGACGACTGGGCGACGCAGGGCGGGCGCGTCAAGGCGGACTGGTCCCGCGCGCCGTTCGTCGCCTCGTTCCGCGGCTTCAACGCCGACGCCTGCGTCTGGTCCACCGGCGCGCAGCGCTGCCCCGTCGGCACGATGGAGACCGCGGCGCCGGCGCGCGGCGGGTGGTGGAACCAGCAGCTGAGCGACATGAGCTACCGCCGCATGCGCTGGGTGCAGCGCAAGTTCATGATCTACAACTACTGCACTGACACCAAGCGCTTCCCCCAGGGCATCCCCGCCGAGTGCAAGCTCCGTTGAGCCGAGCGGAGCCGAGCCTCTCGAGACATGATCCGTCATCTTCCATGAGCCGCTACAACTTTGAGATCGATGGGAAGTGAGATGGCGAATAATGTTAGGTTTTTCACGGGTCGGAGATGTAAATTCAGTATGCATATCGCATTCTTTCATTTCTTTTTGCAACACGGGGGTTGATCGATGTACGTAGTTACTACCGAGCTTTGATGATTAGCGAGATGCTTTTAGCCACAAGATGGATTCGTTTGGTTTTGCCCATGTTTTCCGTGTGCTGAGCAGCTAAAAAAACAGTGGACGTTCCAGCCAGGCTGGCCGCCTTGGGCGTTGGACATGGACACCCTTTTAAACTGGAGCCTTGCGAGTTGCGAGCGGACGGGGAGATCGAGATCGAGCCTATCCTCCGGTTTTGATTAATTTAACCGAGACGGATACAAGCATTCGAGGCTGGACCAACATTCGCTTCACTTGATTTGTTAAGCAATCCAACACTCTAAATCTAACTAGGACGGTGTCTTACACATTTAATAGGTTGTTATGTAGAAAAAAATGATGTGACAAGTAATTTAATAAATTGAGACGATAAAAGATGAAAACACCATGTCTAAATTAAGACATCATGTCTTAAGTGAAAATGATTGGTTTATGAGTGGAGAGAGATGTATAAAAAATTACTACATTACAACATAAGAAATCATCTAAGAAACTATGGGTTGAAAGTATAGTTTGTAGAGATGATGTCTTACTGACATGGTAATACAAGCCATCATCTAAGAAATCATGGTTAGAATTGCTCCTTAGCATTTTATAGTGAAGAGAGAAGGATAAGGACGATCCCAAGGATACAAAACTGAGGTCGCACGCTGTTTTTCCTTGAAATTAAGATTATTACACGTGTTGTTCCTGTGCATGCAGCGTGCCTCCCCCTCCCGTTCAATTCCCGACATCTGTCGTGTAGATATGTGTTTGGAACTATAGAACTAGTATTAGATTGACATGTGGCAAAGTTGTTTTTTTGAAAAAATAATACAATTTATAGTACTAGAGGTATGACTCTTAGCAAGATAAAAAAATATAAAATAATGTATGCTCTATCCAATGGACAACTAGCAAACCAAAAAATAGTATTATTTAATTTGAAGAACTAGTATACATGCTTAGAACCCATACCTTACTTAGCACTACATTCTCAATGTATGGAACTAGTACTAAAGCAAAAAGATTCTCTTAAACACCCCTTATTTTATACATTGTGGATGCACTAAGGGTCTAGATATTCATGTTTGGATCTAAGTGCTAATATAAAGTGATTGAAATCAGTGTCTAAAGTGGCTAAATTTTAGTAACCTCCTAATTGAATCTAGTAATTAAAGTAAGGGCTAAAGGGTTTATTACCATACATAATGACTGAAATGCTCCTATTTATTGTTGAAAAATGAGCATTTTAGCTCCTTTTAACTCTTGGTGTTTGAATCTTTAGGCTCTAAAGTGATTAAATTTTAGTCAATATATTTTAGTCTCTCGGATCAAACATGCCCTAAGTATAATTTGAAATCCGCAGCTTCATAGTGATGGGTTAAAAGGATTTACCGTGTTCATAACAGTTACCATACTTAATCTGTTGTGCAAATCATTTTTTGTAAATAATTTATTTTTATTAAAAAATCAAATTTATTACGTGGATTTCAAAAATAACCAGATCATCCGTCGATCTAGCTTAGATAGATCGGTGGATGATCTACCAATAAAAAGTCGGGTGACTGCCACATCGGAAATTATTGGTCAGGTTACACTTTGTCGATCTAGACTATCCGATAGAAGGATTTAAAAAAAAAATACGAAGCGCGATGGTAGGCAGACTGGCCAATTACTGACTAGGCTTCTGTCGATAGAGCTGAATTTTGTTTGTCACGCGGTCTCTATCGGTAGACAGATCGTTCGATAGACTATAGCGTGACAATAGGTTGTTCTTGAAAATTTTAAAATCCGCGTTTTGAAATTTAAAATAAAAAATGTGTTATTTAAAAAATCAGTTACGGAATGAATTCCAACGGGCCAAGGAAATCAAACCCTTTTTACATTTGTTGATCTGATCTTGTGCTTAAAGAGCGAAGGCCCAACGGTAAACCTAGTCCTCTCAGCCCACTGGAATATGCGGCACTTCATTCTCTTAACCAAACGCCGGAACATATATACTATTTCTTCTCTTAATTAAACAAGGAGATACAACAATTTATATTCCTACTTATATCACATAAAATCATGAACACCACAAAGTCACAAACTAACATCCGAATCTGAAATTATTTTTTTTAATCTTAAATAGATCTAAGTAATTGTAGAGCTATCTAAGGAAACTAGATTTATCGTTATATATATATATATATATATATATATATATTTGGGAGAAAATAATCTTATCATGATGTAAAAGTGTACTATTCCGAGTGGAATTTGGGATGGAGTGATACAGAGAGTCCTGGTATCAAGGCTACGGAGTATACTACTAAGGTGTTCAGAAACCCTTACAACAACAGAAGGATAGGATCCCGACGAATCACCTTCCCTTTGGAAGGTTCTCATTCTAAAGGGACAACATATGACAAGACATTTGTTTTGAAAACATGTTCACACTTAGGTTTACTATTTTATCCTTATGTGATCTTATGTATAGATTCCACAACAATGATTGTAACTAGAGAATAAATTAATATTTTTTGTATTTTTGCCTATAAATATTTGTCATTCCTAATGTAGTAGGGATCCGGAACTCAGCCTAAGAATATATTTTGAACCGAACGTAAGGTTATTATCTCTTTAAGAAGCCTTAATCACGGCGTATATTATTTTAATTATGAGCTAGTTTTTCAAGGCTAATTGAACGTGTAGGTGTAATTTTTTACGCAAACATATATATTTCCTTGGGATGGTCTACATATTTTATCCTAAAATTTGGGAATCAGACAAAACTTAGTTTTGGCTTAACTCATGTATCAGCTGGAGCTCCGACAAGTGACAAAGGTAAAGCACACACAGATACAAAAGGTTAAAGACTGGCTCGGCCATGGAAAAGCAAAGCACACGGTCCTGGTCGCAGCGCATGTGGAACGACGGTACAGCGAGTGAGAGAAGAGAGAGCGACGGCGACCCGTCCCGCATTCAAAGTCGGAAGCAAACCGGCGCGCCCAGCCGAGATGAAATGAAAGCCGTTTCCCCCTCACCAGATGACCAGCCTCCGCTCGGTTCGTGGCACGCACTCATGATGCCGTCCGCCGGTTTCGCAACACCGCGGTCCAGCCGATTTATGCTCACACGTCGTACTGCCGGCTGCCGCCCGGACGCGCGCGCGACCCATGCGGCCGTCCATCCATCCTCGGTGTCACGTCCTGTTGTTCTTCGTATCTCTTCCTAAATAAACAGCAAACAAGTAGATATCAGCTTGTTTTAAGTAGTAAATTATCGAATATGTTTATTTCTTATGTGGTTTGTGTGATTCGGTTTGATGCGATGAGGTTCCAGTGGACGCCGCAGTAAGCGACGTGCATGTCGACTCGTTCTGGCATTTGGCGGAATTGACACCCCTAGCCCCTACGTGCGCCCTTAAATTTGGACGTACGTCTGCTTCCTCCTCCTACTCTCTCTCTGCTCCATCTCCTCCTGTCCGTTTCGATCTCGGACAACATCTGCCACACTTCGCGGATCGAGTCGATCTCTTGTTGCGTGCGTGGGTGCGTCTGCGTTGAGCTTGGACATGCGTGGCGCCTCTGGTCTCCGGTGGCTGGCGGCGGCGCTCCTCGTGGCGGTGGGGGCGGCGAACGACCACAACTTCCACCGGGACTTCGACGCCGTGTGGGGGAAGGGCAATGCGCGGTTCCGCGACGACGGTCGGCTGGCGGAGCTGGCGCTGGACGAGCAGACGGGGGCGAGGCTGCAGTCCAAGGACAGGTACCTGTTCGGGAGGTTCGATCTCGAGATCAAGCTCGTCAGGGGAGAGTCTGCAGGGACCATCACCTCCTTCTACGTAAGTTCTTTTCATCCATCTTGCATTACTTTGTTCCAATTTAAGTCTTTTTCCTAAGCTTAGTCATTCCGAGATCAAAGTTTTGTGGTGATTGCGGTGAATTTTGTACTGCTCGCACCATAAATGCTGGCAATTGGTGAATTTAATTGCCATTAATTTAGGTAGTGGTTCGAGCGATCTGGTACTGCTACTGTTACACCTCACCGTGTTCATGTCCTAAGTAAAAATAAAAAATGTTTAAATCCTATTTTAAAACTGATAGTAAAAAATATTTGCGAAAATATATCTGCTGTCCTGTGGAAGAAATACTTTGGGGTTTTGGAGGTTTTCAGGGGTAGGGTGGTAGGCAGTGATGGTGTGCACGTCGGCGTTTGTGATGTGAGAAGGCAACGGTGCAGATCTGCAGCGGTGGCGCGCGGCACGACGAGGTGGACTTCGAGTTCCTGGGCAACGTGAGCGGCGAGCCGTACCTGCTGCACACCAACATCTTCAGCGACGGCAAGGGCGAGCGCGAGCAGCAGTTCGTCCTCTGGTTCGACCCCACCGCCGGCTTCCACACCTACTCCATCCTCTGGAACCCCCACAACATCATGTAAGCTCACGATGCTTGAGCCATTTGCTGCTAAACATGTGTGCGAGATCCGTGAAAATGGTGGTGGTGGTGCATGCAGCCTGTACATCGACGGGACGCCGATCAGGGTGTTCAGGAACAACGAGGCGTACGGCGTGCCGTTCCCGACGAGGCAGCCGGTGCACGTGTTCGCCAGCATCTGGAACGCGGAGGAGTGGGCGACGCAGGGGGGGCGCGTCAAGACGGACTGGTCACGGGCGCCCTTCGTCGCCACGTACCGCCGGTACAACGTGAGCAACGCCTGCGTCTGGGACGCCGGCGGGGCGTCGCGCTGCTCCGGTGGCGGCGGCGGCAGAGGAGGAGGAGGTGGGTGGATGAGCCAGATGATGGACTGGTGGAGCTGGATGACGCTCAACTGGGTGCGCATGAACTACATGGCCTACGACTACTGCGCCGACCGGAAGCGATTCCCCCATCGCTTCCCCACCGAGTGCATCATCCCCATCGGCACAACGTGAAGAAGACCTCAACGTCTTGTGTTTTCAAATAATCAATCATCTCTTCCAGGTTGAGTTGAGCTTGAGCTTGAGCTTGTGCAAGGTAAGGTGAAGAAGACCTCAACTCGTTCCAGGTTTGGATTTCTTTTTCTTTTTTGGGTACGATGGTGTAAAGAACTTGTTTTGATTCTGAAAGGGTAAAAAATAATCTCATCGCGGCTTTGATTCTTTTCTTGGAGACGACGGGCTAAACAAAGCCAGTAAATTGGGCTCTCGCAGCCCGGATAGAATTATGGGCCATATTCTCGGCCCATTGACATTTACGGGCCGTAATTTTAGTGTATTTTCCAGCCCATAAACGGATGGGCCAGGATTGAGCCCACATAAGCGGGCACTCGTTAACCTGTTACTATTAAGATAGTCAGATTTCAAGTGGATTACGAAGCGAATTGCCCCCATTTTTCTTATCAACTTAAGTTTTTGGATGGAATTGGTTGCTACATGAAACTCAATATGATATCAGAGCCAGAGCCGGAAGTCTCGAGTCCGAATCTTCCGAGTTTTTTCTTTTCTTCCTAACAAAATTTCAAATTAAGTATCTGTTTACAATTGGAAGCCGAATTAAACACATTTGGTTTCTCAAAAAAATTAAGAGCGAAGTAAGTGTTTCTGCTCCATAAAAATACATCAAAAGAGTAGTGCTATCTTTTTTGACCTCCGCAGCAGCTCAATAACTATTTTAGATTTTTTTTAAGAAGATCGTGTGGTCCAAGTTTGTTTGAAAGTCAATCAGTGACGTCTGAGCACGTTCGACATCAAAATTCTAATAAAATTTCTATTTTAGATTTAGAGTTGATAAGTAAGAGTCTATTCAGTCTGCTTGTGTGTGCACAGTGCAGCGTGCTGGCCTGGCCTCCCAATGTTGCCTCAGCGAGCTACGACATTTCACCAATAAGAATCAATGGATGCAACCGTCCGAAAACTGAACCTTATCTTGCGAAAATTGAAGCCCTCACGGTTCTCCCACTTCCCTGTCAGGCTTCAAGCATCCAGCAGAGACCATGAATGTATCCATGGACCATGGTGACCACGAGCTGCTGCTGCTACTACGAGCTCGAGATAGATCAACACAACAGCAGATCAGAGTCTTGTCAGCCAGCTGCTTCCAACTCTGCCTCCAGATTACTACAACCGTACGTCGTTCTCATGACAGGCGGCCCTAGACGATTCGTCATGCATGGACGTTGGACGTGGCTCCAGCACAGTTGGTGCACACTGCACAGCCTGCTGATGCCCGGCCCTTATCACTTATGGAGCAAGTACTATCTGGTCTTGCTATCTTCGTGCCTGCAGGTACGCTTCAGGATCGGAGTGAGCACGGCTGGTAGCTATGTCAGGCATGGTATGCTCTGAATTCTGATCGCTCCAAGGTTCAGGCTTCAGAGCGAACAGTGTATGAAGTACTTGTGTAAATGCATCTACGGCCGGGTGCAGCGGACGGGATTTTTATTCTATATATGGTCGCAGTTGATCTTTTGCTGCTGCTAGAGCCGGCAAGATTGTGTTTGCTCCAACCGGGAAGACGAAGCAGGCTACCTGCAAGTGGCAGCTTGAGAGTGACATGTTTACTTGTGGATTAATTTGAGCGAACAGATGGCTCAAAAAATATAGAATAATGGTCGGCATCATCGCCGAACAACCATTCCGGGGCCTGCTGTTAGCCACATAGCCTGTGATGTATTCATCAATCATCAGTGGGGTTTCTAGTAAGAAAATGGAGGAATCTGGTACCTTTCCTCACGAAAAACAAAGGCATTTTGATACGAGTTCAGTCTTTTAATCTAGCCAATTTTTTTTGATAATTTGTCACTTTCAAGGTGGCTTCTTTAATTATTAATTTTGTTGCAACCATTGTCCAAGGTTCCAAGATATTGCTAACCAAGGGTAGCACTGTCATGGCATTACCTATTTCACTTACTCCAATTACTTATATAATTTGTTTTGGTCCACTCAATTTTCACTAAATATAAATCAGTTTTATAACCTATAATTCCTTTCTTACCTTTCTTTCGTGCTTACCATTATCAAATAAATGCTACTCCTCTTATAAATAGAACATCTTTTTAAAATAGAATAAACCATGGATTATAAAATCAAATGATTTGATTTCTTATTTTTTATATACAGTTACTAAAACCCCACGTTAAAAAAAAGGAAAAGAACCATCCGGCCGGCGACAGAAAGAAAGCGATCTCCTTGCATTAGCATTAGTCATCTCGCCATTGTGGTTAGCCCACTGAATAGATCATGCATGCATTGTGGCTGACTACTACTAGCAACAATCACTCAACCAGTGTGCAAATGCATCAGTGGGTGTGGGACTAACTGATGAACTCTCTCTGAAACAATCCCCAACTTTACCAGCTGACCCATGATATATCGATCAGCCTACAATTCGGCGTAACCACTTGATTGATTGATAGAGAATCGAAGACCATGCTAATGACCCATCCATTACTGTTGAGGCGTGCGTGCGTGCGTAGCTTCCCTTTCTATCTGAAAAAGATTGGTTTAACAATGGCTAAAGATGGTGCAGACAATTGAATAATGGGATGGGCATTGTTGAGCAGATAATGGAGACTACATCTGCATGGAGTGGATCACTACTACTCGTCCGTGTTTGATTTTTTTATAAATCTAATTTATCAAATTTTAATTTATTTAATAGAAAAATATACTAACAACTAAACCATCAAATTAGTTTCATTAAATTGAATCCACAGTAAAATATGTGTGTTCGATATATTTATTTGATTTTATAAATATTAACATATTCATCTTTAAACTTAATCGAAGTTAAACAACTAATAATATAAAACATGGAAGAGAGCTAAGGATGTGATGCGTATATTCTCGGGGTCTTAACCAACGTAAAGTTCCTGTCGATATTTCATCGGTCGACAAGAGGGTGAATTTTGTTGTCGATATTTCATAGGTCGATAGGAGGGTGAATTTTTTGTGTCGACATTTCCACGGTCGATATCACTGACACCTTTTTGCTTCCGGCTCTACCATTTATTTGACTTTGTGGACGTTGTTTTTTCAACCATTTTCACGACTGGTCAGGGAGTTACACGTACTTACTGTATAGGTAGGCGTATAGAGTGCGTGGTCAGACGGATCAGCTGTCGCTTTAATTAATTCGAGACTTGAGAGCACATCTGCTAATTCCATTTCATCGGAGCAGATAGCACATCGGCAGGGAACAAAACTTGGTCAAAACCTAGTCGTGATCGCCAACAGAGAGTTAACGTTACCGTACCTGACCCCATTGCTAAGTATATATATACTACTCTCGTGGTGTCACAAGAGTATTAACATACAGCTCTGCTAGCTAGATCAGAAATTAAACCTGATGTTTAAACTTGTTCGTTTGGTATGCAATTGACCATTAAACAGTAACATAAATTTCCATAACCAAGCGAGCTAGCTAATGAATAGGACGTCTAAACGACTAATCATCATCATCATCATGCTCTTATTATTAGTTCGGTCGGCTCGGTCTGCATCAGTTGTAATCTCTGCACCATTTGTTTCTTATCTGCATACACTTCCGATCGAGTTCCGTCACAAGAGCTGCAATCCATCAATCTCCAAGTAGTTGTCAATGATCATGTCCTGCATTTGAGTGTCAGCCCACGACTCCTCAATTGGGATCAAAATAGGCAGACGACGGGGTACCGATCGAATCGATCCATCACTCGGTTCAGTGAGCCAGCAAAATCATACTAGCTAGCTAGTTACATATTTATATATATATTTTTAAAGATAATAATCAAACAGTTGACCAATCAATCATCACGTACTGAGACGAACAAAACTAAGGGTGTAAGGCCCAGAGCATGCAGAAGCAAACTGGCTAACCGAGCCGTGTGATTCTGACCCGTACGTGTCTATATCTCGTCAAGCTGTAGGCTGTAGCTGTTGTATGGATCCAGCTCATGTACGTACGTAGGCTTCTTCCTCCCTGGTCCAACCATCCGACCCGACGGATCGATCCTCCCAATGGCCTATTAAAACGGGAGCAATCTGCACGACGATCTCTCTCAGGTCACAACTCACAAACGTCTCGAATCGAATCCAGCAGCTAGTGCGGTAGACGATGGGTTGCAATCCGAGGGGAAGCAGGCTGCAGGTGGGGGTGATCACGCTGTTCGCCGTGCTGCTGCTCGCCGGCGTGGCTCGCGCCGCCGGCAACTTCTACGAGGACGTGGACATCACCTGGGGCGACGGCCGCGGCAAGATCGTCGACGATGGCAAGCTCCTGACGCTGTCCTTGGACCGGTCCTCCGGCTCCGGGTTCCAGTCCAAGAACCAGTACCTGTACGGCCGCTTCGACATGCAGATGAAGCTCGTCCCCGGCGACTCCGCCGGCACCATCGCGACCTTCTACGTACGTACGCATGCATGCATAGCTTGTCGTGCTTACTGACACGCGTAGGAGCAGCTAATATCGATTGGGTGATTATTGTTTGGTGTCGTTGTTGCAGCTGTCGTCGCAGGGGTCGCAGCACGACGAGATCGACTTCGAGTTCCTGGGGAACGCGAGCGGCGAGCCGTACACGGTGCACACCAACGTGTACAGCCAGGGGAAGGGAGGCCGTGAGCAGCAGTTCCGCATGTGGTTCGACCCGACCATGGACTTCCACAACTACTCCGTCCTCTGGAACCCTACCCGCATTCTGTACGTGTGCCTCAAAACTGACATGCATGTTCTCCTCGCCGACGATGGCAGCAAGCAACCGATCGATCGTTCGATGAGGTGCTCACAAGAAAAGTTTATGAATTATGCAGGTTCTACGTGGACGGGACGGCGATACGGGAGTTCAAGAACCGGGAGGCGATCGGGGTGGCGTTCCCGCGGGCTCAGGCGATGCGGGTGTACGCGAGCATGTGGGACGCGGAGGAGTGGGCGACGCAGGGGGGCCGCGTGAGGACGGACTGGTCGCGGGCGCCCTTCACGGCGTCGTACCGCGCTTTCGCCGCGAACGGGTGCACGTCGCAGGACGCGGCGGCGTGCGGCAGGTCGAGCAGCCCGTGGATGTACCAGGAGCTGGACGGCGCCGCCCAGGACCGGCTCCGGCAGGTGCAGAGGGATTACATGATCTACAACTACTGCACTGACACCTACAGGTTCCCGCAGGGATTGCCTCCCGAGTGCTCCGCCAACTAGGAAACAAACAAACACAAACACACATACACTTGCAACTATTATAGAATCTGTGTCACTGTGTACCGTATACGTGTTATTGTCCATCGTCATGTAAAAAGTAACTGGGAATTGAACACAATAAAGTCGACGCCATTGCACATAGTTTTGACAAAAGTGCGCACGCCAAACTCCACTCAAAGATTAGATATGATCGGGCGCTATACTTTCCGGCCATGACAAGCTTGGGTTCCACACGTGACGTACCTTGCTCACGGAAGCTGCTTGGACTTTGACCTCGCGCGTTTCAAACGCACGCATCTTAACTACAGTCCTAGCATCTGCATGCGGTCTGTTGGACCTTGGCGGCAACCAAGTCCAGTAGGGGGGTGGCTAATGGGCTAACTGGGCGTCTCACGTACGTGTAACATGTTTTTGTGACAGAGCAGACGGCCCATATGATCACGGGCAAATTCCTAGCCTCCCAGCTACACAGGTAGCAGGCCTCCGCGTCACTTCGATATTTTTTTTAAAAAAAATAATGTTTTTTTTTTAAAATCAAATCTGGTATCTAATTTGAAAAATTTGAAAAAATAGTCTACCGTCGGCTGAACCAGGATGACGTGACCCTCATTCGGCCAATGCAGTGCCGAACCAGAGCCACGTCAGTCTAGTTTGACCCACCAACAGCCGAACCAGATAGCCACGTAGCCCGCGCGCCCCTTTCCGTGCCGCGCACGCCGCCCCCTCGCCTCTCGCTCCCGCTCGCCGGTCCCCACGTGCCCCGCCTCCTTGCGTGACACGTCGAACATGGACGGGGCAGCAGGCGCGGGAGGCGAGGGGGCAGGGCACGCGTCGACGGGCGTGAGAGGCGAGGGGCAGGGCGCGTGGGGAGCGACAGGCGGGCGCAGGAGGCGAGGGGTGGCGTGGGCGCAGGAGGTGAGGGAGCGGGAGGTGGTCGGGCGCGGAAGCCGATGGGGGCGTGCGCTGCTAGATTGTGCGTGGCGCGGCTAGGGTGATGACGTGGCTGGTTCGGCCCACCAACGATCGAATCAGGCCGATGTGGCACATGTTCGACAGACCATCAGCCGAACCAGATCCACGTCAGTCTGATTCGACCGATGGTCTGCCGAGAGGGCTCTAGATTTGTAATTTTTTCAAACGGGGAACCAGAATTGAATTTTTATTAAAAAAATATTATTAAAAAAATTCTCACTTCGAAGTAGCCACAACTTTGGGTGTAAGATATGACAAGCCCAACAAGGCTATGAGATAACAGTCGATGGATAGTAGGCCTCCAGTCCACTATCTGATTATCGACGGGTGTCATGTCTATCTTGTTTGCTTGCGTTGCTCACTTCTCGATGAAATGTTCAATTTTTTTCAATAAAAATTATTGTTTTAAAAGAATATTAAAAAGCCGTGTCGTCCTGAAGAACACGAGCGAACCGAAAGGGATCGGATAGATTCCAGCTTCCCGATGGAATCTGTCGGCAGCAGCATCGTGCGGAATAGCAGCACGCCGCGCCGCTGGTTTTTGCTGAACCGCAAGAGCAGCAGACATCATCATTCATCAGTCGAGGTGATGACACGTTGCGACGCAAGATCAGATCAGTCCACGCCGCCGACGAGCCTGCTTGCTCACGGACCTTCCCGTCGTCGAAGCGAACACCTGTTGTCTTCGCGACGATATATCAATTCTTCCAAGCAGGAAACTATCCGAGAATAAACTTCCTTAGCTCAGCAATCAGATGAGATCGATACGGTACAATCCATGGCTCATATCCAGATCGATCGATGCTCGTTGTAGACGTTCGGTTTGTCGTTAGATTTGTGTAAATGAATCCGGGCTAAAAAACTATGCTTTCTTGTTGCTGGCCAGTGTCTTTCTTGGTAAAGCTTCCATTCGGATGGGGTTTCAGGTTCATAACTCGCACATCTGAAGATGCTTAACAAAATAATTGAGTTGCTTCTCGCCATGTGCCCTCACATGTGTAATGGGTTCTCCAAGCTTATAGCTAAGCAGATTGGGCGGTTCATAGAGTGCATCTCCATCACCTTCCAACTTCGGAGCACATCAAATTCCAAACGATCTAGATAGTTCAGATACAGAGGGGAGCTCCTGATTATCTGAAACCAAGTAAGAAGCAACTGAATTATCTCATACATGACCTGATATTCATTTCTTAAGTTCAATTCAACTGCTGGATGCAGTTTGCAGTATGCTCTTAGTAACATGAATTAACCTGTGGATCTCTGAGCTAGGCAGGCGAGATCTGAAAATGTAGCAGCATCACTGGAGACTGGAGTGCATGCATATATGTATATCTGATATTCATTTTCTTGTTTCAGGACCATTTTGCAATCATCAAATGATCAGTTGTTTAAGAAAATGTGGTTTGCAGAAAGCAACGTATTACATGTGGCCAGAAATAATGTGGACCAGCGATAAGCAATTCTGGACCCCCTCCTCTCATAGCCTCGTGGCCAAATTTCTAGAAGAATCTATAAGAATTTTCAAGGCTAATAAATTAGGGTTATTTTATAGTACTTGAGGGGTACCAGGAGGTACCACATTTTTTAGTATTAATTTTTGTATCTCCTAGTATCTCATGTGTCAGGAGATATTAAAATTAACACTGAAAAATATGGTACATACTTGTACCTTCTCAAAAACTATAAAATTTCTCGATAAATTATACACTCCGAGATCCATGCTCAAGCTCATCTTCTGCTCGAGAGATCCACGCTCTAGCACCAAGATTAATGTTGAATGATAGAATAAAACATTTTAAAATTTTTTTAGTCAAAATAATCAGATTGTTTAATTAGATAAGTATAATATATTCACAGTTTCAGATTCACGATTTTTTAAATCTAGGTTTAACCTGGGCCAAAGAATACCGGATCTCGCCGATTTTTTTAAAAAATATTTTTTTAAAAAAAATTCAAATATGTATATCTGTTTGAAAAAAATTGTAAAAGTAGCATGCGGTCGGTGCCACGTCAGATCTAAGTACCGACTGGATGCTGTCCTCCTATCAGATTATCGGTACTTCAAGTGCCGACTAAAGCTGACGTGGCACTAGTTGGCACTTGAAGTGTCGACTGGAGCTGACGTGACATCCAGGCGACTGCACATTACTTTTGCAAAATTTTTAAATGAACATACAAATTTGATTTTTTGTTAAAAAAATATTATTTTAAAAAATCGGATCTCACCTATGAAATTTGTACGAAACATGTGGATGTGCATATACAGTGCAAGGTAAGAAACACGTAGCTCTCTGTAACTTGTCAAGGGCAGTGCAGATAGTGATAGAGTCCTTCAAGTTTTGCAATGCAGTCGATCAGCAGGACCGGCATGATGATAGCATGAGCCCCACCTGAATAAACGTTGTGGACAGCCAATAATTTGTCGCCAAAACTTCATAAATTTGACAGTGTAGGTATGTATCCTGACATGTCCCTCTGTCTATCACTACACTATGTACAACCAATTATTTGTCGCCAAAACTCCATAAATTTGACCATATATATGTAGGTATCCTGACCTGTTCCTCGGTCTATCACTGCACTCCACTATGTACAACCAGCTCAATCATGCAAAGATCAGCACTAGAGCAGACTTTTTTTTTTGAGAGCTCTGCAAGGAATTTGCTAGTTTAACAAGTGATCAGTTTGGATCGTCATGCAGTAGATCAGAAACATTTCTTGGCAGGAACTGACTGTTTTATAACACATTGCAAACACTGTCATGAGTTTGGCATATTGCTCTTTGGCATGAGCTGTGATGCATGGAGCTTGTGTCTAGTGTAGCAATCAATGGTTATTGTAGATTCCATGCATGCATGCACACTCACTCTCAAGTCTCAAATCCCAATCAGTTGACGCCCGAAGAGACAAGATGAGGTGACCAAATAGCCGGACGTCGGTTGCCACACATTGCAGGAACAGCTAATTACAATGACATTTAGCGAACTAATCACCCTACATGAAAATGAGACGTCGTGTCATATGTACTGTCATTGTCCCCTGCCTCTTTCTGGTAACTCGGCCATTTGCTTACAGAGCCAGGAGATTATTCTAGCTCAAAACTCACCTGCAGATCCAGACACCATGAATCCTTTTGATTGTCACCATGAATGAAACCGGACGAATTGTACCCAAGGTTTCTACTAGTCGTCTACAAATTAGCTCCAAAAACCAAGCTCGATTGGCATTTGGCACCTGGAACTGCAAGTAGAACCTCAGCATTCAGAAAATTCAGATAGCTGAATAGGCTGGTCCGTGAGAGCGTGACCTGCTCGAAAGGATAAGGCAAGGATCACGGCATCACGTACACTGCACTGTAGCAGCAGCAGACTGCTGGAGAATTTGGCTCGATCGATCAGCATCCGACCGACGATGGGCGAGGCTATCATCTTACATCTATCTATCCATCTGTGATCTGTCGGTGCCGCCACTTGTCCGAATCAGAAATCGCACACGCATTTTCACCTCTCGCCCAGTGTCTGACAGAGTGAGAGTGAGACCTGACGGATCATTACGAGCTCTGCCCTTCTCGTCGTCGTGTGTCCTGTGACTGATCACGCTGCAGCCTGCAGCCAGAGCCAGCCACGAAACCAAACTTAAGAGCGAGCATTCGAATCCAGTAGTTGATTTGCTTTTACGAGTATCTTGTAGTGGGTTTGATTTGATGTAGACGGTTCGTCTCTGCGCTTAATTAATCGCATACTAATCACGAAAGCTCCCAGCTTCGAACCAACATCCCAATCGTGAGTCGTGATGGATCAAGACGCTTGTTTTCTAGTATTGATTAATCAAAGAAACTCGGGGCCTAATATAAACTAGCAATCAAAACTAATTTAAACCTAAGATTATTAGCGATCTAAAAAGCAAAAAAAATAAAAACACTAATGAATTGATTAAAAATTTCACATTTTGGCAGGAACTATAAGTTAATTGACATCTTGTTCCAACGCAGAGTGTATGATTGTACCACGGGTAATCAATCACACCAATGATGAAAAACAAAGACGACAACTTTGAAAGAAACAAGATTTACGGTATTGCAAGATCACGGATCAGATATACAGCTCAAGAACAAGAACATGTATGCGTGGCATATATTACACACGAATTGGGCATGGACATGATCGGTTACACGAACAGGGCGTAGTAGCTACGAACACAGAGAGGATTTACCACCAGCTACATTACACAATTTTCCCAGTGCCAACCTTTATTTATTTATACAGACGCCGCCCTTCCTCCTCATCTCCGATCCGGTCATCTTGCTCCGCCGGCGATCGCCGTACACGCCATTGCTGCTGCAGTTTTGCTTGCTGCGTATCTTGCCAGGCCGATGGGCTTCTTCTACATGGAGCACTCGGCGGGGAGGCCCTGCGGGAAGCGCTTGGGGTCGGTGCAGTAGTTGTAGATCATGTACTTGCTCTGCACCCACCGCATGCGCTGCTGCCGCGTGAGGTCGAGCTCCTGGTTGTACCAGGTTCCGCTGCCGGCGGCTGCGGCGGCGGCGACGCCGGAGCCCGGGGCCGCGTCCGTGCCGACGGCGACGCCGCAGCGCGTGCGGCCGCCGCCGGCGAGGACGCAGGCGTCGGCGCGGAAGTTGCGGTAGGAGGCGGAGAAGGGCGCGTGGGACCAGTCCGTCTTGACGCGGCCGCCCTGCGTCGCCCAGTCGTCGGCGTTCCACAGGCTGGAGTAGAGCCGCATCGGCTGGTTCTTGGGGAACGAGATCCCCTTCCCCTCCAGGTTCCTGAAGTCCCTGATCGGCATGTCGTCCACCATGAATCTGCACCATCATCAAATTCAGCTTCACTCTCACTCATTCATCCGTTGATTCTCTGAGCTCTCCATGGATGGATCAATGGATGGAGGAGAAGAAGAAGATCAAATCTTTGGGATACTCACATGATGTGCTTGGGGTTCCAGAGGATGGAGTAGGTGTGGAACTCCTTGGTGGGGTCGTACCAGAGGCGGAACTGCATCTCGCGCTGGCCCTGCCCCTGCGTGAACACGTTGGTGTGCAACGTGTACGGCTCGCCGGTGACATTGCCCAGGAACTCGAAGTCGATCTCGTCGTGCGTCGGCCCTTGCGACGACAACTGCACACACAAACACAAAACAAAACACCATTAGGAGCCGGCCGGCGACGGCGGTGGTGAAGGTGACAGAAGAAGCTTACGTAGTAGGCGGTGACGGTGCCGGCGGAGTTGCCGGTGACGAGCTTGAGCTGCATGTCGATCTTGCCGTAGAGGTACTCGTGCTTGGACTGGAACCCGGACCCGGACGTCCGGTCCAGCGTCAGCGTCAGGAGCTGCCCATTCTCCAGGATCTTGCCGCGGCCGTCCCCCCACGTGATGTCGAACTCCTGGTTGAAGTTGGCCGACGCCATGGCCGTGCAGGCAAGCAGCACAGCCAGCACCAAACCCACCATGCGAGCCATCTCTTGTGCGTAAACCTTACGCAGATAACCAACCAACTAAGCTAGAAACAACCACACACTCTACAACGAGACAGCCCGCAGTCAGTCGACCGATCAGTGGAAAGCTCGGAGCTTTGCGCTGCGTTGGTGAGTGGAGATCGATCGACCGAGGGCGAGGGTTTTATATAGGGGTTTGTAGGCGGTGAGGTGGATGAATGGATGGATGGTGCCGCGAAGGGAGCGAGCTGAGGAGTGATGAGCTCTGCCCTGCCACTGCCAGCCCAGTAATGGGTGTGAGTTGGCACCAGAGAGGCGATCGAGAGACAGGGTGCTCTGTAGCGAGCAGCAGCGGCCTCGACGACGCCATAGGCTAGCTCTCACGTAGTACAACCAGATATTATATCGATCGAGACGTGCAGCAACCTCTGGATGCGACGGCTCTTTCTAGCTGGATTTCTACCTCCCCCCCAAAAAACATGTTTTTTCCAGATGCATGCCCATCTTGTGTTCATCGTAGCAATCTTGTGCTGGTTCTTGAGAGCTGCTGTGATCAGTCGTCACACCATTGGTGTCGGTGCTTTCAGTTGTTTTGCGTTCATGGTGAGTAGTTAAGCTCAATCAACTGCTTTTGCAAGACCGGTTTATTAAGCTCAATCATCTCCAGTACACGAATACAGTCTGCTATAAATGCTGCTGGATGACCAGGCACGCTGCACTTGTGTCAGAATAATCTCAATCATTTAGTGGATTACAATGCTGCTTCTCAAAAACTCGTGGATTGCGTTTGTTTACACCGTGTTTTTTTAAGGCAACTATGCAATCTTAGGCCGCTTCAATTTTGGAAATCATTATTCCTAATACGAAAACTCCGTTCCAATAGTAAAAACAAAAGAACAGTATTTCTGATCCAAAAATTACTATACAAAATCCGAAAAGGGTTTTTGTAATCTGAAAACAATACTATTCCTCGTCTGGAAAGACTACTTTTGAACAATTTCTCTGATGAATGGGCACACCGCACACACCAGTACCGAGAAACACAATAAGAGATGAGATATTGAGATGGTGTTTTGTCATAAGTTGAATTGATGGGAAAGATGATTAAATTTGTTGCAAAGCAATGTCAGTTCAGTGAAACGTGGAAAATGGACTGTTTATTAAATTATATTACTATTGGTGGAGCGATTAGAGATTAGAACCGCTATCCTAGGTATAAGCAATTAGAATCCTTTGAGAACCATTACCGTTCTTTTGTATCCTTCGTGTATAATTCTTTTCAAGATTTATTGAGTACTCAACCTTATTTTTACACCCTAATGTTTGCTAATATTTTCGAAGATGAGAAGACGTTGTTGACGAAGACCCAAAAAATTAGGGTTTCAAATCTAGTCCCCAAACAGGTTGAGTTTAGTCAGTAGTGTATTGCTTTGAGTGATGTAATGATTTTCTTGAGCTTTTGTAATATTTGTCACTGTGAGGTATGTCTCTTTAGCCATTTTTGTAATAGTTAATTGTTGTAATGATATTTTCTGTAATGTACTTGTTGGGGGAAAATACCTCATCTTCGGGGTTATTGCCGAAGCAACATAAAGGCAGACAGCGGATTCGAAGGTTGTCAGACGATCATCTTCGAAGATACTCGAAGCCAAGTTCGAAGTACGAAGATAGGCATTGGTTCGGAGTACATCTTCGAACTAAGGCTTTTCAAGATCTTTTCTGCCAGCTAAGATGGAAAACTTATCTTCTTTCTCATTAGATTAGTCTTTTACCATTTTAGCCCTATTAAGGGAGCCAAATAGTTTCCACTATGTCGGTTGTAATAGAGGGGTAAATAAGTCTTTTCCTTAATGTTTGGGCCTATAAATACCCCTCATTTCACCCTGTAATAGGGACCGAATACAAGTTATTCAATACACACATTCGAACTATTCTAAGTTATTATCCTTTCGGAGGTTTAGAACAGTTCTCTTCACAAACACTTCGTTTGTTAGTTTCTCTTCTACAGAAACCTGTTAGCGTAATTTTTTACGCCAACAGTACTATTGCCGAATGGAGCAATGTCGTTCACGATTTTTCGTTCATTTTTGATATACTTGGGTGTGTCCCGTTTTGATGGTACTTCTGTTTCGGGACGGGTCGTTACACCCTAGTTTAGGATGCATAATTTTAAAGATCAAATTACATTCTTGGTGTGTTTGATGGATTTTAAAAAGAGAATAATATAGTAGTACACATCCTCCTATGTTTATAAGAGCTTATTTAGCATAACTTTAAATTTAAGATTTTTTTAGAGCCAGTCAAATTTAACTCCAATATTTTTATATTATAAGCTATCGTTTAATTGATAGTATTTAGTTGAGTCGTCTGTTTTATTTTAGACTAGAGATAAAAATATAAATCATTTTAAATATAGATGCCGTACAAAACATATCCTAAACACTGTTGATGCCCATTGGAGGTTTTGGAACGTCATCATTTTGGTCTGAAACATATTCATGCCACCTCAATATCGCCATTATGAACTGATTTATGAACTGATTGAGACCTTGAGAAGTTCATAACGTATATCATGGATAGGAGTTTCGACCACTCTATTTTCATAAAAGTTACTTGTACAAGCTGCCATGAACTTACCTGAAAGGCTACTTTGCTTGAAGTTAAAGGTCTTTCGCTTTGTCTGAAAACATACATAGGCCTCATTTGTTTCCAAATTATACTTATTTCTAGATTTTGTTAAGGTTATTAAAATACAAGGAAAAAAACTTAAATTACACTTTAACTAGTACTACACATAACTAATACTCTACATAGAGTTAAGTATGAAGATTTAGAGGAAAAACTTGAATAAGTTATAATATTTGAGACGAAATTTGAACGGTAGAAATTGTTGTATTTTGGGACGGAAGGTCCTAAAATTTAGGCTTGAGTTAGTTTGTTTCGGTGGTTTCGAGCTGGTTTGCAGTCCATCAATTTTCAGAATATGCTGCCTGCAGAATGCAAATTGAGGTGTTTAAATTCAAGTGTGATGTGTTGAAGTGTACTATACACTAAAAAAATAAACATTCAATAAGAAATGTGTTTGACTAATAAATAGTTTATATTGTACAAATAATAATAACAGGATAAATTCACATGTTCACAATACCAAGTTTACAAAATATTATATATTACCTTTAAATAAAATGTCTTATAGGTTAAAATTGTAAAACATGAGTCAATCTAACGAGCAGCTCAAACTCGGCTGGATCTAGTACCAAGCCAAGCCAAAAGTGTAACTTGAATTTGATTTGTTTGAACTAGCAACCAAACAAAGCTAAGCCCGAACTAAATTTATAAGAGGTTTTTTTACTATCCTTAAGGGTTAAGGATTATTAAAGGTACTAAATTAAATATAGCCATTAATTTGAAAAAAAAGTACGATAAAAAAAATAAAAATAATGCCCTATCGCCGGCACCGACGACCTACCACCACCGGACTGCGTCGCCGCCGTTGCCCCACTCCCACGGGTGCCGCCAGGTTGTGCTGCCCCGTCGGCTTCGCCGATCCGCTTCCCAGGCCACCGCCGCACACCGCCTTGCTTCCCCTTGTGTCGTCGGGCCGCGCTCCCAGTCGGCCACGCCTAGGTTGCGCCAATCCAATTCCCAGACCACCGCAAGTTGTGTCGCCTCCCCGCTCTCGCTGCTGTCGAGCCTCACCCGGCACCATCTTTCCACCTTCCCACTCCCACCGTCGTTGGGCCTCATAGGCGTCGCCACTCCGCCCTCCCCTTCCCGCTGCCATCGGGCCTTGTTGGCGTCGTCACTCCGCCGGCCTCACCGACGCTTCGTCCAGCCCAACTGCCCCACATTCCTGTACTACTCACACAAAAAGACAAGAATGTCCTTCCACCACTTGAAGTACTATTTTATTCTATTTTATTCCCACCAGATACCGAGGGGTACCAAATTAATCTCAATCGTTAGATGAATATTTTGAATGCTTTAGATTTAATACAGGATGGTAGAATTCCTCGATTTATAATCCTAGCAAAGGATGAGAAAACCAACGTTACAAAATCCAAAGCCCTGTCTGGCAGTTTGGCTCGGACGTACACAGACAAACTCCAAGATTTCCTCGTGGCTATCCATTGGAGAAGCGTGTGCGTATGGACAAACCACCCGGTCGCCCAAAAGCCAGGTCTAGCTCCTCCCTCTCGGTTGCAACTTGCAAGCACACGTTCACGTCCTACACGTGCATGCAACACGCAACTGCTTCTGCTTCTGCTTCTGCTTCTGCTTCTCATCACCAACTCAAACCCGCCACTGTTACAGACTTACAGGTTACCATCTCCAGTACTCTCACACTGGTTCACCAAGGAATGCTACTAACTTTCACAGTATTACAACCTAGAATTTAAAACGACATTTGCAACAGTTTTGTCGATTTTATCGAGCTAGGGATAACCAATGTTCGATTCGATTTTCAGTAAAAACAGATTGATACCAGTAGAAGTAGAAATGGGATGCTTAACCGGTTCGAAAATGGCTCTCCAATGATGTCAAGTACGGTCTGCTCCCGGGCATTAAAAGAAGCATGCATTTGCATTGGCGTTGGGCGTTGGGGACGAGCCATGCCGGATGCATGGGAGGGACGCCGCTCCGCCGCACGCCTTAAACGCGTCCGATCTCCGATCCCTCCCCGGCTAGCGGCCCATCTCGCCGGCATCACTCACCCGTATCGATATGATTCCTGCATCAGCTGGGCCTACCTTTATTGCTGCCAACTCCAGAATTGTCTGCCCAGTGCTAGCTCGTTGCTAGTATCATCACTCCGTTCCGCAAGTTACAGATGCTTCCGGATGGGCACGAATCCAGCGTGCACGGCCGCGCCGGTTCGCCTCGCTCGCTCTCGCTCTCGGCCTCTCGGGTTCTCACGCGTGAGGGGCATGATGATTTGCTCGGCTTGCTGTTACATGTGCAGATCAATCCGCGCGGCAGCAGGCAGGCTAGCTGGCGCACGGCCACGACGTGGTCAGGCCATCATTCCCCGGTCGGTCGCCACCGTACGTACGTGGGGTCGGTCTCGTGACGGCATCCCGCCAGCCGGGGGCCGCGCGCAGGCGCAGCCGGCGAGATAGCGAGCTTGCTGCGCTCCAGCTGTGCGTGTGCGCCCCCGCCGCGCACGGACGCGTCGTACGGGCGGGCGCCGCGCGCGCACACCCCTCTGCGCCAGACCCCGCGCGCGCGCCCCAGGGTGCTCCGCCCGGCCCGGCACGTGTTGTCCTTGCTCACGGGCTTATCAGCTGCTGATTCGCCGTCTCGCCGACGGGAGAGGTTTGGTCGCATGCCGGCGGCAGCTTCCAGGGGTGGAGCTAAGACTGAGATCGCTGAGAGCCAAGCCAAGTTCGATGGATCCATCCATCCAGTGTTCTTTAATTCGAGTCATGTCGTCGCTAGCTACCAGCGCCCGTCTTAATTCAAAACATTGTTTTGTTGCATCATTTACGCACTTGTTTATTTGGCAGCTGCGACATTCATGCACGGCATTCATGGCAGTAGCAAGGTACAGTCGCAGATTTCATCTCTTTTTTTTGAACGCCTCCGTATCGATTCAGCTACGTGCAAAACACAGGAACACTCTGCTTCTAGCTCTAGTTTGGGCTGAAATTACACAGGAGATGGAGCTGCCACTGTTTTTGAGCTTCCGGTTTGGCATTGGCTAGGGCATCACTGTGGCAGTACACGGCGTTGTGCTCAGCTGTTTTGCAAGTGGCAACCACCTATTAATTACTTAACTTGCATGACGACGGCGAAAAAAGTCAGGAAAAACATGCACGAAAGTTATGGTTATCTGCTTCTCTGCAGAGTGCAGACTGGTGTTACTGTTACCGTGTAGTATGCCGGCTCGTTAATTCTCTCCCGCTGCCGGCAGTAATTTTTTCGGGATGTTTGTAACGCGTCCACAGTGACGAGTTTTTTCAGTTTTGCTGTACGAGGCTTCATAGGAAAAGAGCCGGATAAAACAGGTTTTCATGTCAATCAAATACTATGAAATATGAAATGACTCCATTATACTTAAGATCAAGAACCAATCAAGAAACATCGAATGTCGACTTATGGACTCCAAATAGACTTTAAAGCTCTCTTCGAAGCATGGTGCCATCAAATCATGTTCACCAAGCAGATTTGAAGCCTCGAAAGCCCTAAAATCACTCGGGAGTAAGAGACAAAACTAAGGGTTCCAGACCTCTTTGATAAGATAATTATTTTATGGTCTCTATATAGCATTTTACCACGTTATCAATATATAATACTCTTTATATCATTGTTATAGTTACTTATAAATAGAGAGTAATTTGGTAACATCTTATTTATATTGTGCATATAAATACACTCCTTATAAGAGGAGGGGATACACCACTTATAATGTTAATCAATATTACTTCTGCATAAAGTTTATTATTCATATTGGAGACCTTTTCTATACTTCGAACCCTTCGAACTTCTAACTAACGCTCACTAAAAAAGTTGCGTATTTTCTGATTACTCAAATACATTTTTTTCCTAACAAAACATTGATATTACCCATGTATTTATGTACAAGTTGTTGGCTAAATTTTACCACTAGCAAATATTTTGACAGGACAGCCTCTCCTACAATCTGACGGCCCAAGTATGACACAGGCCGTCTTGGAGCATTCTTGAATCCTGGCCATTCATTCATGGGCCCTGAAGTGGGCCAGGCCGTAACAAAGGCAGCCGACCCCTGCTCGGATCAACTGCTGCGTAAAACTCTCGGCGAACCGACCACTGCCAGTGACAGAGTGACAGTTAATTGCAGGTATGGACTGCTTTCTTCATTCAGGAACTCCCTGTTTCCACTGATAATTCGAACGAAAGCCCTGCTTCCATTGATATCATGGAGAAGCTGGGCTTTGAGCCTGTCGAGTCGAGCTAGATGTGCTCAGTTCAGTGGCTTGAAGGGCAGAACAGTACTGTCACAATTGCTCGCTACCGGGGAGAGAACTGATTTGCTATCTAGTGTAAGCAAAGCAGTCGTTGTTGATGGTTCAGTGATGAGGATCTACTGTGCTCTTATTACTGAAGGTGCACCTGCTGTGATAGATTGCTTGGTACAGACACAGCTCTGACGGTGGTGTTTCTAGCCGGCAGGCGGCAGCTTACATCGCCCATGATCTGAATTCTGAGCTGTTTTGGGACGGTGTTCGCTGTATTTCAGGTGCTGGTTTTACGTCAATATTGTTTTCTGCTGCACCATGTCTGCTTGTACACACGACAGGGCAGAGCTTTGCAGAAACGTGCCACCGTGTTTACAATTCAGAAGAAAAAAATTTGTAGTTAGAAGTCAGTGTGACTGTTGTCCAATTGGATCAGGCCACACACAAGTTTTCTCTACTGCGCGGCCATACCGTGTTGTTTTCACTCGAGTCGAAATTAGGCAGCTAGTGACAGTGTTTGAAGCGAAATTTTGTTCTAAAAACGTTTGAAGCAAATTATCTGGTGCAACTACGTACCATGCATTCTATTCTGAATTTGTGGGTGTTACTTGGCACATCGAAATGGAGGGGCCTGCGTGTGCACTGTACTGCCGCCACGCTTGGAGACATTTGTGGCAACTCCGTGCAATGTACGTACCACCGCGCGCGCGCGGGAAAGGCAGCCAATGATTCGACATCTGAAAAGCTGCAACGACCTTAGTTTCTGGTACAGCTCGTTCCTTCTCAAAGCG
Source organism: Zizania palustris (assembly GCA_019279435.1). Taxonomy (NCBI): domain Eukaryota; kingdom Viridiplantae; phylum Streptophyta; class Magnoliopsida; order Poales; family Poaceae; genus Zizania; species Zizania palustris. Next base: position 52,158,404 of record JAAALK010000283.1, on the reverse strand, counting down.
CTCGATGAACAGTCGCAAGAAATACTTGTACATATATGGTAGATGATCGAGCTTCCCAGATCAGCCTACGCACTAATACATACGATGCTTGTTTGTTACTGCGGCGTACATGTATTTTGTAGCAGCTGATCTGGGGCAGAGCTTTTGGTTTTTGTTGCTGATGCTTGTCTCACTCACTCATTCATCACCATGCCGCATAGCCACGGTTGTTCTTGAAAAGGCGAGAGGAAAATAAAGGAGCTGGATAAAGGCAGCAACGAACATAAATAAGCTTCGCTTTGAGTTAGGCATGCAGTTGTGCCCAGGCTTTGCGACTTGCATATATACCGGCCCATCCCTCGCTATATCTATCTATCTATCTATATGAATCATGCATGGCAGTAATTGTAACCAGACAAACGCTACTGAACGTATAGTAAGAAACAGCGGTGGAAATGGGCCAAGATCGGGAACGACAGCTTTCAATTATTACAGCACCGATCATAATGTCATAAGTCAATCCCGGCCAAGAGCTAGCTAGCTTAATGTTCCGAGTTAATTGATCAATCGCCAAGTAGCTAGAAATCAAAGAAAGCCTGCAGGTACGGTGTTAATCGTACAACCAAGCTAGAGAAGTAGAGATCGGTGTCTGTTTTCTGACGAGGAAACAACGAACGAACTGATGCGTTGGGCGAATGCTGAAATCCACGAGACCTAGCAGCACGCAATCACGAAAGGGGTCATGCACGTCAATTGTTTTTTAGAATCTAAAAGCACGTACGTACATTATATTAAACAACCCGTTGTAAGAAAATGAAGACGACGAAAGTGGAAGCAGTTACCGTAGTAGCACCAGCATTATTTTGTATTTTTGTTCCACAATTAAAAGGCTAGATGGCGCGGAGGCACTGCATGCTACAGTAGAATGCATGTTTTTAGTGGTGATGCATGTCTGCTTGGACAGCTACATAGTCCACTCCCTTTGAGACAAGGACATGAACCAACCACACGATCGACGATCGACTACTACTCCAGTATCACTACGATCGAACGCGTGCATACACACTGCAGTCTGTCTGTAGCCTGTGCCCTGGCTGGATAGCTAGAGAGAGAGATCCTCAGGGAGTAACATGAACTGGGATCTCACATCGAGCTGAAAAGAATGGGCACGCCGCCGGCCCATCACCGACGGAGACGGAGAGTAGCATGCATATATGTCCGTCGATCTCGATCACACAGGCCACTCACCGGTGAGCATGCAAACGGCAGTCAAACCCATGCACACCAGTGCTCGGTCTACTGCCCTCAGCTAGCTAGCTCTATCTATCCGTTCTACAAATTAAATCTGTATGTGCCCTAATAATTGTTTAGGGGAGCTTCTAGTTCAGCTAGATTCTCCTAATAGCTGAAAGCTAGCTCTCTAAACGACAACTGAAAAACTTTGAAAAACTTCAAACACCAGATATATGAATCTTTAGATCTTGTGGAATTTGCTTAGCAATTGTGCCATTGTATCAAAAGTTAGTTAAAATAATGTTACAATGTGTTAAAAGTAAACACCATTATATAAACAACTAAAGTAATAAAACTAATACCCAGCACGTACATTCATATCTAGGATATCAATTACTCTAAAGTTATTTCAAATATTTTAACTTTTAACACACTAGCTCTCAAAACATCAGCTATATATACAGACACCTAAAAAACTAGGATTACACTGATCAGCTACAACTAATTAAAATTAGCTGACTACATATATACTCTCTGAACTAAGCAGCTAGCTAGATGTGGCCTCTATCTCTCTGTGCCTCTAGCCATCGTGTTCTCTATCCAGTCTCTTCTACTACTACACAACATGATGCAGCATGCATCATGGAGGAGGAGCTAGGAAGGAAGGGACGTGAATTAAGGCTCATCAATGTGGTTGGGTGTGGCGTACTGCATCGAGCAAGGGGTATGGGCATCAGCTCTATCTATCTCTGCGAAGCCTTCCTTTCTTTTGATTGCATTTGCATGCCCACTGCACTGTAAAAATCCTAGCTACGACACTTATTACCGCTTGTCCTGCATGTTTGTACTCGATCAAAACAATAAAGATACGCCTATTTTCTTTATAACAAAAATATTTTTGGAGTAATATAAATATAACAGTTCTGAATACAAGGCTAATATAAATTAACGCCTCTCTAGCAGTTTTTTAAAAGTAAAAGTAATTATATATCAAAATTATAGTTAGCTTAATTAATAATTATAATAATGAGGCACGTGACTAATAATAAAAACAATCATATCTTCTTTTATTTAATATATATTTACAATTAGATTATAAAATTTAAATTTTGCGTCAAATTTTAAAAAGCAGCTCACCCCTGAATCAATATATTAGTTTACTGAGTGCTTGAGAAGTAAAAAATATACTAGTTATTAGTTGCAGGCGTAGGGAACAGTGGTCACTGGTCACCACTCAGCAGCGCTGTTAAAACGCTCGGAAGCAAGCAGCTGGTTAGCTCGGCGAGCCTGTCTTTGAATAGCTCACTGGGTTTCACCTGTGTCTCCCTCCCTCTCCTTAGACCTTAGTCCTTCCCCCCACCAACGAGACGTACGTACTCGGGAGCGCGCGCGCGCGCGCGTGCGTGCGTACCAAAGTGCCAAACGCTGCCATCCCAGAGGGGAGCTAGCTAGCTAGCTCCGCCGCTCGCCCATGAGGAGGCGGCGGTGGCCGGCACGCGCCGCCGCCCTGTGCCTCGCAGTCGTCGTGCTGCAGCTCGCCGCCGACAGCGCGGCCAAGTCTCTGTCCAAGCAGCGCGCGCACGGGCCTTACGCCCACATGAGGGCATTGCCGGCTGGTGCGGCGGCGGCGGCGACGGCGGCCTCTCTGTCGTCCGTGGGTAAGGACAGAGGTGGCCGCACCGCTGCCTTCGACGCCGCCGCCGGTAGTGCCAGCTCGTGCAAGAGACGCCGGCAGAAGAGTGGCGGCGGGCGCAGAAGCGCCGCTGCGTGCTCCGACGGTGACGGCGGCGACGACGACGACAAGCGCGTCGTGCCCACGGGCCCCAACCCGTTGCACAACAGGTGATCGCCCGCGCGCGCGCTAAGAAACCCCGTCGTGAAGGCCACCAAGCTAGAAGACGAGCAAGAGCAATCATATGAAGCAAATGAAAGACCAAGCAATCAGCCATGCAGATACAGAGCAACTGAAGCTACAGTGAAATAAGCATCAGCCTGTAGCCATTTGTGCTGCGTAGTGAGTTCTGCTGGTGCTCAAGCAGTCAAGATCAACTGCTCATCGATTCTGTTCATCAGGAACTAGTTAATTAGGTAGTAGACTAGTACCATTTTTTTTTCTGATGCTGAATTCTATCTGGTCCTTGGGTGTATATTCTGTCTAGCTGTGTTGGTTTGTTCTATTAGAAACAAGAATTGTCCGGCTGAGCTCTTCCTCAATGTCCTGCTTGTTTCGACTCCAGAAGTGGAAGATTCTGCCGTTCATCATGTCTGAACTTGTTCTTTCCACCTCAAAAGCTTCACAAGACATGATTTTCTGAGCTCTGAAGTAAAAGATTTCGATTGTATCTTTGCGTGTAGGAAGCTACAAAAATAATTTCCTGTGTGGGTGTGTAGGGCCTGTATCGCCATGGCAGAAAGGGCTTTAGTTAATGGTCACACTGAACACAACATGGCTCTTTTATTTACTAGTTCCTCAGAACACACTGTTCCTACTCATCCACAGGCCTAGGGATTCTCTTCCAACCAGCATCCATGAATGCTCTTGTACTCTTGTGTCTGACATTGCTGTTCATTAGCACAGCTGCATAGGCAATTGATTGGTAAATTGACAACAGGTTTAAATGCAGGCACAAAATCAGTAGAGGTAGCAGATGTACAATGAGCACATAAGAAACATAGCCACCAAATTTGAAGCAGGAGGATATATACTCCTATCTCTGAAAGATATGATCCCAGGAAAAAGGAGCTGGCAGTATATGGTGAGTGAGTGACTGCTCCTAGGTGCAATGGCTTGGAGCTGCCCTTGATGGATTGTTCTTGGTACAGACTATACAGAGCGGTTTCCATATCTCTCAAAGAAAAGTTGAAGATACAGTGGTCCAGGCATCTCCAATCCGTTTGGTTTCTTGGCAACTGTTCTTGAGCCTTTCTGTGGCTTGCAGAGGGCCAAAGTTTTGAAGAAAAAGCTGCTGCCCCGGTTCATATCCTGCTCCATATACGGTAGTAGTAAATGCTTGTGCTCCTAGGTCGCATGCAACTGGTTCCTGTCCTCAGGACGACCTGGAAGGAAGATGGCATGTGAACTTTGTAACCATCCAAAAGCATTTTGCAAGCCACAGCTAGCTGTATACTGTTGTACATACATCCGGCCTTCACTGATCGGCTGCTGGAGATCGGGTGGTCCATTGTACTCATCAAGACCTGAGAATAATACATGTATGCCAACTTCACACAAGCAATGCCATACAACACAACAAGAACAAGTTTCTTCAAGCAGCTTCAATATTTTTGTCATCGATCTGGAGATCTGGATGATCTGTTTGGCCCGTTTCGCTTGTTATTTAGCCCACTGAGAAGCTGGCAGGCTGCATTCGGCCTGTTTCATTTTGGCCCAGAAAAATGGATTATCAAAGCATTTGTTTAACAAATCTGAATTTATGTTTATTTATGCCGCCCATAGATCAAAACAAGAAGATTGATGAGAGCAATTTCCATTTTTATTACACATAAGCATTTTATGTTTATTATTTTCATGCACTAATTAAACCATAAGTCTTAAGTGTGTGGCAAAAGAGCAATTTATTTAAAAAAACAATCGGAAACATTATGATTAATTTTGTGAATTATGATGCGGTGCAATCTGCAATGGCGAGCGGCGATGTCTCGTCTGTCAACGTGGCTGCGGCCGGCGCGTCTCTCCTCCGCCGCAGCTCGTCTACCAGCTTTCTCATGGCGGCGGTCGCGCCTGCGCCGTCGCAGCCCATGAACACCTCGGCGATGTCGGCGGGCGTGATGCGCATCCCAGCGGCGAGCAGGCCCTCGGCCTCGGCCATGAGGTCGTTCACCGTGTCCAGGTCGTCGGCGGGGTCCTCGCTGCCCTCCTCGCCGACGGCGAGGTAGTTCCTGGCAAGCACGCGGAGCGCGGCGGGAGAGCAGTAGCCCAGCTTGATCTTGCGGTCCATGCGGCCCGGGCGGAGAAGCGCCGGGTCGAGTCGCTCCGGGTGGTTGGTCGTGAACACCATCAGGCGCTCGCCGACGCAGGACGACCAGAGCCCGTCCACGAAGTTGAGCACCCCAGAGAGGCTTATGGATTCCCTCCCCATCGCCGCCATGGCCGCCGCAGCGGCCGGGGACAGCTGCGAGAGCTGTGCTTTCTCTTCGTTGCTGGTGTTGGCGCTTCCCTTTTTCATGCGGTCTGAGAGGTCCAGGGAGCAGTCGATGTCCTCGACGACGACGACCGACTTGGGCGTGGTGGACACGAGCAGGCGCCGCAGGTGGGAGTTGGTGGGCACCGTCGTGAGCTCCAGGTCGTACACGTCGAACTCGAGGAGGTTGGCGATGGCCGCGACGAGGCTGGTCTTGCCGGTGCCGGGCGGGCCGTGGAGAAGGTACCCGCGCTTCCACGCGCGGCCGACGCGAGCGTAGTGATCCCGCCGCGCGGCGAAGCGGAGCAGGTCCGTGCGGATATCCTCGCGGAGGGCCGGGTCGACGGCGAGCGTATCGAACGTGGAGGGGTGGGAGAAGGTGTGCGACGTCCAGAGGCGGTGGTGGTCGTCGCCGGGAGCAGCAGCGCGATTGGTGTAGAGCCGGCGCTCCCGCGACCGGAGCCGCATCTTGGTGGCCTCGTCGATGACGTGCGGGATGTACTTGCTGTGGATGAGGTCGCGGTGCTGCCGCGGGAACTGCAGCTCGAGGCTGCGGTGGTCGCCACCACCACCACCACCGCTTCCCCGGATGTGGTACGGGTTGTAGCCGCCGCCGCCGCCGGACGCGCCACGCTCGACTGGGCGCGCGGTGGAGGTCCACTTGACGCGGACGCTCTGGAAGGTGTCGTGGGTTGTGTGCGAGTCCGGCAGGGACGCGACGGGGAGTTGCGCCTGGCGCGGCTTGTGGAGGCGCACGGCGGGCGCGGTGGCGAGGCACCGCGCGCCGAGGTAGAGCTGCGCGGCGTCATACAAGTCATTGGCGCCGCCGCTGGCGCCGTCAGCCTCGTCGATGAGTATGGTCGCCATAGGCCCCCGGAACGCGGCGGAGACGCGCGCGAAGAGGCGGCGCAGGAAGAGGTCGGCCTCCGGCGGGAGGAAATCCCGCAGCGCGGTCCGGAACACCATGACCGTCGCGATGAGGGAGCCAACCGAGCGCCAGTCCAGCAGCGTCTCCATGGCCACCACCTCACCTCTCTCGCTAAGCTCGCTAGCTTTCGTTGGTTCGGTCGTGCTCAGTGCTGCATGCGACGAGGGCCGGAGGCGGGAGGCGGCCGGCGGAATGGAAATAAATAAAACTCTCAAAATAAATTTATCTTTTTTTCTTGTACTTAATTTTTTTAGAGTAGTAGATATTAATATACTCTATATTGTATTTTTTTTCAAAAAAATCGCAACTGTTTGGATAACATTTGAAGAAAAATAAAGATACGAGAGGACTTATCGGTGAAAATCTGGATCTCTCGCCTGGTGTAGTCAGTCGGAGCAATCGATCGTGATGGTGATGGAATAATGTGACCAATAATGGAGCTCGACGTATACGAACTGTAAAGATTACTAGCATATAACTTGCGGTTGGGGTGTCAAATAAATCTACAAATTTAGAAAATGCAGATTAAGACACATAAACTTATTTAAGTGATCTAATCTAATCCCCATGCATATGTGGCTGGCCAGATAACGCCGTCAGTGAGTCAGCTCGCGCCTATTTTTTATATTTTGTCATTCTCTTCCTCACCTCACTCTTTTCACTCCACTTTCTCCATGAGCTTGTGATTAGATCAAAGATTCAAAGGTCAGGGTTAGATTAGCAAAACTGCCTTATCCATCTTCTTACTAGCGTACAGGCACGACAAGGAGTTTGCGCAGGAAGCTTGGCCGGTAGTGAGCTCGTCGGCGCTTGGCCAAGCTGTCGCGCCCCGATTTAATAAATCAGGACTTTATTGAAATTCAATTGAAAATCAATAAAACAAGACGTTCATCACACGACCACGCATAATACGAGCAATCATTCACGGTTCGTAGACCGCATTATTACAAAAGTGAATAAAGATGAAGAGAAACTAATAAAACAAGGGTCCTAGATGAACGCCTCCTTCCAGTCTCGCCTTGACTGGGTCGCTACTCCAGACCTTCATCCTCCTCGTAGTAGACTGGCTCTGATGTTGTAAGTCAACGGGGTGAGTACTGATGTACTCAGCAAGCCACCGAATGCAAATATAATGCAAGGTAATAACAAGGGAGATAGTGACTAATTTAGCGGAAACAGCATATTTGTAAAGCTTTAAATGAGAGCAATTTTATTAGTACGGAAAAGTAAACATGTGCATGTGTATCATCCTCTTCTAACTCGAGGGGTACAGTCAGCCCCACCTCGCTCAACAGTCCTTACGTGCCATGAATAACTTGAACATCCAAACAATGGTAAACTAACTGCGAGTAGTCACTCAACCCGCCCTTGACCGTGGGCTCGGCTTTTCGAAAAGATTGAATTTACTCTGATCAGAGATGTACCACTGTACCCACAAGGCACGCACTCATCACCTACACCGAAGTGTAACGAGATGACCCATCACACGGGAACTCGTGCCAAAACCTTCCATATAGTCCTCCCCGACTCAATAGCACCCTCTTATGGGTTTCATATGGTGTCCCGACGCATCGGAGCCCCACCATACCCCCCCTTGAGCCTCGTCGGTACAAGTCGCCCGCAGGCTAGCCCCTTGCCCCCTCCTCTATGGTGCATCAAGCCGGAGTATTCCATACTTCCAGTTAGGACTTACCCATTAGACTTGTGGTTGGTACGGAAGTGCTTCGCAACAGATCCCGCAGACCGGTCCTTATAGTGCCCCGGGTGCGACAAACCAGTGCCCGAGCTTGCACCCGGAACCCACCATACTTATAACCTAGCCAACTCCAACAGAGTCCAGAGACGAGAATAACAGGGAAATTCATATACAGAAATCCAGCTATCTACGACTCGTTCTTTTTAACCTATAGCAGTTGTGCCGGTACATTGGGCACTAGCTAATATTTTTATAGTAGAGTGACAAGGAGTTAAGGCTCAATAAGCATGGCTTGGGTTTGCACACAAGGACAGGGATCTAATAAATATAAGTGTAAGGCTTGAATATTTGTCTAATGCAATATTAACCTATGGGTTATAGCGATAAGTTATTAAAACATGGGCTCAATAATGATCAACTGTTTCCACAGGGGTGGTCGATGACTTGCCTTGCTCAGCAAAGGGTGAAGGTGGAACCTCGGGATAGAACTCCTGCTCCTCGACGAACTCGTAGTCTTCTCGATACGGAAAAGTAAACAATATATTCACATTCAATAAAACAGATAAAATTCACCAAATAAAGAACATACATTGTTGTGGGTGAAGTAATATTTATCATTCTGAGTCTTTTCATAAAATAGTGAATTTTAACCTTTTTAGGATTTTTCATAATTTATTTTGTTGGAATAATAATTTATCCTAAAGGGGTTCTTATTCATTTATTGATTAATAATATTTTGGGCAACAGAAACATACTGTTTTTATTGCATTAATGTGTAGAGAATAATGTTCTAGTTCTAACAAATTTGAATGGTGAAATTTAGAGTTAAAATGAGCAAGATATGAATTTTTGAAGTTTAAACTATTTTTCTGAATTTTTATTTAAACCAAAAACAGTCCCTGGTCCACGGTGAACCAGGTTCACCGTGAACCCGTGACTATTCGCGTGGGCCGGATCAACCAGGGCCGTTGGATTCAGATCCGGCGATCGGGAGCGAGGCGGGAGGCGTAAGTGAAATTGGACGGCCACGATTAGATCTCGCGAACCGGTATGACGTGGACGCTCGAGATCAGCCCTGGGGTTTAAGTGGTGATCGACGGCCGAGAGGCCTCGATACCCCTTTGACCAGATCCGAGGGCCTAGATTAAATCCCGGAGGGATTTAATCGTAGCCCTCCGATCACGATCGGACGGCTGCGACGCGATCCGGCACGGCACGGCGTAAGGGGCGCGTACTCCCTTCGTCTCCGGCGACGGCGGGCTCGGGTGCAGCTATGGCGGCGGCGGTGAGGGCCTAGGGACTTAGCTACCGGCAAAAATGGAACGCGGAGGTGTTGGGGGTCACGTTGGTACCTTCGGCGGCGAAGATGGGGGCTTGGAGATGACCGGCGGCGAGCGTAGACGACGGAGGGCGTACGGGTGCTCGACGGCGACGACGGTCCGGCGGTGTTCACGGCCAACGGAGGGGTGGACGAGGTGGGGTGGTCGACGACGGACCCGACGGTGGCGGCGGCGAGGGCAGTGGGGGTCCAAGACGGTGGCGATTGTTCGCCGGAGTTGAAGGAGGGGAGGAGCTCGCGAAAAATGGCAGAGGCGCTCTGGAGGGCTAATGCTTGGGCTACGGCGGTGTGGGCGAAGGGCGGCGACCACGGGGGTTCTTATAGGGGGTCGCCGGCGTCAGAATGGCAGGGAACCGAGGGGATCCCGAGAGCTCCGGCGAGGGTTACCAAAAGCTTCGGGAAGCTTTCCAAAAAGGTGAAAACGCGTCAGCTATGGAAGGAAAGGGGGCGGTGGTGACCAGGGAAGGCGATCGGAGGGGATCCAAGGCGATCCGGCGGCCGGCGGCGAGAAAACCGAAGGAGATCGCCGGGGAAGGAAGGGGAGCGATCCCC